>OX596200.1:2019174-2471721 GCA_951394215.1 Glyphodes perspectalis
CTGCCGTCGCTGCCGTCAAACAAAAAAAATTTAAATCCATTTCACTCAGATTTCTTTTCTAGTAGTTTCTATATCACAACATACGTTTTCCTGGATGTGGGGAGACTAAATTTACGACGTACAGCGTGACGGATAAAGTAGGTATACTTGTACAGTATGATCACTTGATACATTCAGAGCGGTGGTAGCTCAATGGTAAGGACACGCGCCTCTTAACCATACATATTTATACCACTAGCTCGACGGTGAGGGAAAACATCGTGATGAAACCTGCAAATTCAAACAACTTTGAATTTGTAACCATGATCCAAAAATTGTCTGGTTCCCCTATCTTAGGGTTACGAAGGTCAGATCGGCAGTCGCTTCAATGTAATTACCAGACTCGCTAAATCCTGGATCATGGTCTAAGCGGACCCCGTCTAAGCACGGGACATGACGCTAGGAAGATGATGATGATCACTTGATACACACCTCTCCTTCAGAATAGTGTCGAGCAGATCGCAGGCCTTGTCGAGCTGGTCGGTGCCGGTGTGCGCGTACAGGCAGCGCTCCACCAACTCGAGGTGCGTGCGCACGTCCAGCTCGAACTCGCTAGGGGACTGCAAAACCTGCAAGAAGGTTCAAATTGAAGTCAAGATGTCCTGGTTTTTCTATGCCTATGTTACTCCCCGATCAAGTTGCGTTCTATTGGCGAAATAATTTTTCAAATCGGTCAAGTAGTTTCGGAGCCTATTCAATGCAAACAAACAATCAAATCTTTCCTCTTTATAATATTAGTATGATTAATGTATAAGACAATGATTGTCTTGCGAAAACAACTTACCAGAAGGATGGAGGAGAGATCCTCGATGCTGATGTTCTCCAAATAATCGGTGAGTCCCGAGAGGCAGGACTCGGTGCCTTTCGTCAGATTCTCATATCGCTTCAGATATGGAATCACATACTGCTTCAAATCCGAGACGAAAGTGGCTGGGGTTGACTGTGAACAAAATTGTAGTTGAAAATACGGAACTGTAGTTTTAATTTAATTAAATTCTAACGATGATATTAAATGATCGGTAGCTTGAATATTATTGCGTTATTGCATCAGATAAAGGCACTTCGAGACCCTGAACCCACTAGATAACATCTTGAAAAAGAACACTGACCGCCTCCATGAGCCACCTGCAGGTCTCGAGCACGGTGGTCTTCTCGACGCGGGCGAGCGAGGCGCCCTCCACATTGATGTCGTACAGCAGCGTGTCGAGCGTCAGCAGATGGAACATGATCACGTCGAGCCCCTCGACGCCGCCGCCCACGGTGGCGAGCGTGGCCAGCGTGAGCGCGTGCGACGCCAGCCCGCTGCGCTCCTCGATCTGCCGCGCGCGCTTCTCGTACCAGATCGAGATGTGCTGGTCCATCGTCTCCGCGAACGGGGAGAGCGTTTCTGTATCCGGCGTTGAGTCCTCCGACCAGTTCGAGCTCCAGATCGACCTGGGTAATGATGGAGCGTCAGTTGGTGAGATAAACACTATGGAATCACTTGCCGATTTCTTCTGATAGAATTCTTACTGAATTCGTAAGCGAAAGGATCATTCGTTTATTTACAATTACAGTTCTTTTGTGAGCGGTTAACATCAAAAAAAGTTATTTTTTCATAATCGATTGATTCATCCATCGAAGGACTATGTCCATTAATTTTTACATCTATAGAAATTACGTATCTACAGAAGTCAAAACGATTTAAAACCATTTGACAAGGTACAATCGATAGCGTCACTTTGAAGTCCCTGTCCTATAAATAAACTTGGTGTTAGAAATGTTTCAAACCTGGAGACCAGGGATTAAGAGAAACCTACAGGACAACATGAATCTAACAACCAACGCACTAACCTGAAAATCTCCTTCCTGCACCAATCATGCTCATACTCCGTCTCTTTGATCTTAATCGGCGACTTCTTCTCGAACCACTGCTCGAAGGGGTGCTTGGTGGGCAGCAGGTGCTGGTACTCGAGCGGGTTGAGCGTCTCCGGCAGGTTCTCGAGCGCCGTCAGCTTGAGCGTGACCTGCTTGATGTTGGGCCAAAGGCACGTGAGCGCCTCGATGCGCCCCTCCTTGGCCACCTCGATGGCGCTGTGCACGATACTGTTGCTGCGGAGGCGGTCGTACTCGTCTTTTGCGTACGTGGATTTTTCGCAGCGGAGGATTGCCTGGAATTTGCGTCTATATCAATGGAACGTACTGCACGTCACAGTGATAGCAGCAACGATCCCATGAGTAGATTAAAGGCTTGGATGTTGAGCTTCTACTAACATACAGGATCCGACCAGAATCAGCGTGGACGAAGTTCCCCTGGATCTCATATAAATTATAATGCATATTGACATGGACAACTGCACTCATACACACACACGCATAACATCACCCCCATAATCCCCGAAGGGATAGCCGAGTCAAAACGACTGCACTCATATACTCAAATAATATATACTCTATATTTGAGTATATGTAGACATCTTCTAATCTTTGAGTGTGTTTGAGTGACACCCTTATCGGCCTCTCTCTATCCAAGATGGATTTTGAAGAAGTCTCTTAAGATACGGCGGAAACCACAGTCTTTGAAAGAACATGACTCACTGTCCACCCCCTCTCCGTCCAATAAGGATTTTGGATAAAATGGCTCCCTAAAAAAGGTATTGTACAGTGCGACGTACCTCATAGAGCTTAAGGCGCTCCTTGTAGAAGAGCATGACGTGGCGGCAGCGCAGCAGCTCGCTCGTGTACGCGTTCAGGTCCTCCAGGGTGATGTCGTCCGGGTCCTTCGCGTCGTTCTCGTCGCGGTCTTTGTTGATTTCTAATTTTATATTTAAAAAAAACAAAGACAGCCGTAAACTTCTCGTTCTAAATGTGGCGTGCGCGCAAATAGGGCTGAAGTTTATATTGTAAACTTTGCGCGCACGCCTAGTAGGTAAGTCACACCTATGTTGTTATACAGCCTAAAGCATTATCCGTATCGGTAAAGTTGCTAAGGTAAGTTTTTTTAAAACCTTCTGTTATACGTAAAATACCTAAGTGTTACCACTTCTATAATAGAGAATGAATTACCTTAAGACCAACTTCAATGAAATAAACAATTTTCAAAGACTCACCATGCAAAATCCTTTCATTGGTTAACTCCAAGCCGAATTGGAGGAGTTCCTTTGCCGCAGGCAGCGTCTCCGGCAGTCGATCCACGCACTGGTGTACTGCCCAAATTTTCTTTGACACTTTACTCTAAAATAAAAATATTATTTTAGAAATCAGTCAAAAAAGCAAAAGAAATATTTTATAAGTTTTACGTTTACTGAATACGGATAGGTAATTTAATTGGGAAAACCTAAGTACAAAAATGGGCATCCTTTAACCAGGGAGACCAGCATAAGAACGATCGTCTCAGAGGAATATTTTTAAAGAAAACGAAATATCGCAAAAAAAAACACGGTCATGCTAAATACAATATCATAAACATACACATTGCCCAATAAAAGCGAGAGGTATAAAGTAAATAAGAACTTACCAAATATTTTTGGATGGCCTCGGTGGAGACGGGGTTTTTCCGCCACTGCTGCTGGTAGACCTGGTCGCTGTCCAGGCTGAATGTCTCAGCCAGGACCAGCGCCTCGCTGTAATTGCCGCTTTCGATCTGACAACAGAAGACCCCGTGAATTTACGTGTCTAATTTCTTCTTCTTACTGGCTACATACATGGACCCGGCTGGCCTGCAGGCTAATTGAGATTTATCCAAAGAATTGTCCATCTAACCCAGCCCGGCTTTATTTTTGGCTGAATGTGGTTGAAAGGGCATGCTGCCACTTTGACTTTGCCTACCCCTTCGGGGATTATGGGCGTGATGTTATGTATGTATGTATGTATCCAAAGAAAAGGACTACAGTTTCTTGGGGTTATAAAAGAGTGAGATGAATGAGCTCTTGAAGGTCGCCAGTGATTTCTCTGGTATTAAAGCCGACCACAGGGTACGATAACCAAAACAAAACCTTATCAGGTGGGCCGTAGACCAGTTTGCCACCATCTCCAAGACCACCTCTATATCCTATACCTACATTACCTACATCCTTCAGAACTGTCTTCTTCCTAATTAGAAGCTGGTAATCTCAAATGATCTTGGAAGACATTAATGAAGCAGTCAAAGCAATTTTGTCAGATCCTGAACAGCCACATAAAAAAAGACTAGACCCTAATAGTAGCTGATCACAACTCACCTTTCTGGAGAACAGCTCAGTAGGCGTGGTGCTCTTGACGCCCAGTAGCCGGTATATCCGGGAGACCACGGTGATGCGCTTCGGGCGCGGCTGGAACGCCTCCATGTCGGTGATGGCGTAGAGCACGGACTTGACCAGCTCCTTGCTGAGCGAGTACATGGACTCGTCCGCTTCGTCTACTTCCGCGGATACCACTTCCATCTAAAATGAATACCCATATAATTGCAACTATAGCTACATAACACGTAGAAACAAAATAACAAAGTTGTCTACAATCATTTTCGTAAAATGTTAATAAAATTTTCACGTCATTGTAGTTCAAAAGGTTTTTCCATTTTCGCCCATAGTAAGAACGAAAAATGTTTCCTATAAGAGGGACATTTTCAGTCTCATAAGAGGGATGTGAATTCTGTCTAACCATTACAACCTAGCTCACCTAACTGTACCTCAGGTCAATAGTTCGTAAGCATTCGACGATAAATGTATGTTTATCTAAATAAGTCTGTCTACTCACACTTTCATCACTCCTCGACTTCTTAGCTGGTAGTATGTTCGATTCGCACTCGAGCGCCATGAAAGCGCCATCGTGGGCCATTGTTACCTACAAAAATAAATAAAAAAAAAAATATCTGACGACATCACATACATTGTTGATATCAGAATCAACAGTGGTATTACAAATATATACTTAAATATTAGATATTAACACCCAGACACAGAAAAAACACAAGTATTCATCACACGAATGTTTGTCTTGTGTGGGAATCGAACCCACAACTCTTGGCGCATAAGGCAGGGTCACCGAATGCGCCATCGAGCCAGCCGCACAATACAAATGGTATAAATTAAGAACTTATAAAACCTATGACAACAAGGCATGTATCGAAAAAAGTTTACCTGAGGCGATCCTTGGAAGAACTCCGGCTTCTTTCCAAGCAGGTTGACCATGTTCTCTATTCCGCACACCGTCACAGCGCCACTGAACCGAGACACTATTATTTCCTGCCAAAACAAAACCCACATTTAACTGATGTTGAGCAATGTGGGAAGTCGCCATATAAAGGCGGTCTGACACCATATGAGATTAATTATAGTTGCGAATTCTGTGGGTGTCTGCAAGAACAGCGATCATCACAGCATCTATATATTTCAATAAGTGTCCCCCGTTGCCACACTCTAGTTCTTCAAGATAGTTGCGTGTCTTCATCAGGTACTAGTCTTAGTAGACTTAGTAGACTTCGTCGTTGTCATGTGCACTAGCACATGACAAGCGGCACCTGGATGCTCTTATTCAGAGGCGAACAGGCATGTCAATAACACCGTCGTAAAAGAGACTGGTGAAAATTAAGTGCAAGCTTCCTGTACACCGGTACAAACCTCATTCGTCCACCAGTTAACATTCGCCGCGTAGAACGCAGCCGGGTCGTACTTGGCCGGCTTCTGGTCCAGCACGAGCGGGCTGCGCAGGTCGTGGTCGGGCTGCGCGACCAGGGGGTGCCGCGCCAGCAGCTTCAGAAGCGGCAGCCTCCATACAGAGATGTCGCCGTTGCAGTGCAGGCAAACGAGGCGCGACCCGTCCGGGGAGAGGACCATCTGGACTATGAATGCCTGTTGACAAGAATTAAAAAAGTTAGTAGACCGTAGCTTATTATGTTAGTGACTAGATAGTCACTTGTCACAAATTTTTCAGTTTTCGAACAAACTTAACTCAACTGTATTTTTTGGCTAAATGCGGTATAAGGGATTTATTGCATTGCTCCTTGAACTGTATTCGAGGATTGCGGACGTCAGTGGTGAAGCTAAGCGAGGGCGAAGTGGGCCCTGGCCCACGGTCTCGCAGCTGAAGGAGCCTCGCTAGGCCCCTTAGAAGCTTGTTTGATAAGATAGATTCATTGGGCAGATCTTGGGGACTAAAGAATTGGGGGCTCGCTGATGCGACTTCGCCCTCGCATTTATCATTCCACGCAACGCCACTAGCAGACGTGATGATTTGTAGATGTAGACCGTGTGGATTTTGGCCTGTTACAAAACCTTCACATACCCCATATCAGTTCTGACAGTATTAACTCTAGCAGTTTAGCTGTGCATTCTTTAATTTACCACAGCTATTAGGTAACTCTTCATCTGCTACGGAATTTTTGCTGAATTCAGATTTTAGAAAATTTGGACGCCCCCGATAATTTCATTTTATAAATTATTATCAAAAAGTATCCTATCAGTTGTGTAACATGTCACTGCAAACAATCAGTTACTTACCAGGTGTTTCCCAGACACAAACGGTATGTAGACCTGGAACCGCTCGTTGGCGAGCTGCGCCTCTAGCTCGTCGGACACCACGCTCAGCTTGTAGAACGGGTCGTCGTTCAGGATGCGCCATGCTGTGATACCAGCGCTTAGCGGGGACGACGGATCCTAAGCGAACACAATAAAAAAAATTATCAACCTTTTTTTAACGTTAAGTATGCTACTTTCGTCTTGGACCGCCAAAGCATGCCTGTAATAGGCTAGTTTACTAAATTTATTTATAATTAGATTATCAAAAAAATCAAATACGTTTTTTTTTGCTTTTTGCTTTACTTACCTACTAGAAAATGACAAAGATACAGCGCTTCAAAGATCTGAAATGGAGCGTTGTACGTCACTTGGACGGTAAAATTTTACGCACCTAGTGACGTCACGCGGTGTTTTAACGCGCTGTATCTTCTTTTGGTTTGCTGAACAAAAAAAAATAGGTACGTCAGTAATATTTTTTTGTAATCTCAATAATGAACTATTTTTTTTTTTTAGTAAACTAGCCTATTGTCTAATGACGTATTGCCAACTTGCCCCCAAGGTGAATGTGAATGCATCTTGGTAAGAATATTTGTGGCACAAAAATACAGTTTAATGTTTATTAGACATTTTGATATAAATATCCTGTAACATAGAAAAATAAATAAGTCTGTAAAACGAAAAAAAAAAATCACACGTAAAAAAACAATGTGACATGAATTGAAAGGACTCCCAACTATGGGAGAATAAAGCTATAGAATGTTTTTTTTTTATTTCTTTATTGAATACGACGATAATTCTCAAAAATATTGTTCACCTGCAATGATACGCAAAAACGTAAACATGACTTAGAACATTTCAAGAACAAAGAGGTAAAACTTAGCAAATAAATGCTTGCCTCTCCTCCCCCTACAAAGTAAATTGCATGAAGCCCCCTCTTCTTCCGTTTGTCCACTGTGCCTGATTCACAACAAATACTTCACGTGTGGTGTTATCTTATGAGACTGTACTAATTGAAATGAAGGTTCTATGTTGATCTGAGACTTAAAAATAATGTAAGTAGTAACTGTGGTCTTCCCCAGCATGTTATAAAAGGCAACTAATCGTGTATTAGGTAATTATGCGTTTGTGACTGTGTTGGCGACGAGCTGGCTGCTTACACGAGCTTACATACTTACCAACTTAATTTTATTATTGGCTAAAAGTGGATGGAAGAGCTAACTATCATGGAATTTGGACTCTGTCTACTCTTTTTGCGGATTTAATAATAGTATCTATTACATACATATATAACACAACATCATATACTCATAATCCCCGAAGGGGATTAAGTCCCAGACCAACATGGGACAATGGGCTGGGTTAGATGGGAAATTGTGAAAAAGTAGTGACAAATGGCTAGCTCGTCGCCTACACAATCAGATACCCAAAACCCCATATACCATTAGTCACCTTTTACGACATGCTAGGTAAGAAACAGCTGGCACATTATTTATAAGTCCCAGACCAACATGGACAAATCTATTACAATCTATTATACATCATATACATCATATTTGTATGTTCATCACCTTGACCGATCCTCGCGGCAGCCCCGCGACCAGCAGCGTGGAGTGCGCCTCGCTGCAGCAGGCGGCCGCCACGCCGCCCGCGAACCTGAACGAGTGGTGCAGCTTGAAGCCGTCCGTCTGCGACACCAGGTAACCGCGCAGCTTGCCGTCGTACGTCACCACCAGCACCTCCCAGTTCCTGCACATACATACACACGTGTATCATACATGACGTGAACATACATATAGTTATTTTATTATACCATTGAAATGAGCAAACAAGCGTACTGCCCGCGTGATGGCAAACGATTACCGTAGCCTATAGACGCCTGCATTGATACATCTGGGATTGCAGGCGTCCATGCTCTTGAAGAATCGGTACGCGCATGGCATTATACGGGTTGCCAATTCTTCTAGGCCCTATTCACCACACTCTTGAGGCGAAGCCCTCTAACTCAGAGTAAAAACAAAATGGTGAATTACCATTTGGTGTCCTTCACACGCAGAGGCATAAAAATTATATCGGCAACGGCATGCGTATTGTCCGTGCATTCCATGCCACCGGGACGGGAGCAATCCTGCAATAAAATAACACAGTTATTTCTCAATTTCCTGGAAAAAACAATACTTTCCATAAAGTTTATACTTACGGCCGGAATATTGAAGAGATTGGATCCAGTGAGGTCGAAGAAGCTGACGATGCCATTTCCGTAGGCGACGACGATGAAGGAGCAGTCCGGGCTCCAGACAAGCTTGCGCCACTGAGCATATGCATCTCGGCTCACTGGAAAAAATACAGTTAGTAAGTATATTAAAAAAAAAATAGAAAAAAAAATTTAAGAACAAATTCTAAAAAAAATGATTCTCCATCAAGTCAAAATATGACCAAGAAAACAAAGTTTTGTTCACGTCGGAACAACTAATGGCCAAGCGCCACTTTGGAAGTCGAACTCTTCAGATATAGTCTTCTCAGTTTAAAATCAAGTAAAATATCATGAATATTCTCTAATACCTGTAGTTCTGGCGGCGATAGTAGCGTACTCGGATCTCTTCGTTCGAATTTCCAATATGTTGTCGGTCAGCACGGCAATCACCTTGCCCTCATCGCCGAGGGCGATTTGCCACTTCTGCTGACGCTCTTTGTGCCTAAAAAAATAAAGAATATAAAAGCCATAAAGTGTAATTAAAAAAAAAAACATTTGAAATTCGAATTGGCACTGCTTTGAAAATTGATGATACAGAGCTGGCTGTTTTTTAGGTTTTTCAGTTGTTTAGGTGTAAAGAATAAAGTAGCCATTAAAGCAGTATATTCTCCCTTGAAAAATTAAGACGTCACTATGAATTACGACTTTAAAAAAGGGACTTACGCAGTAACACTGTCTATGAGACTCTTCTTTGGTCCAAAGAACTTGAACCAACGCCAGAGCCCAGATATATTTTCAGGTAGGAGATTATCCGGCTTTTGCTGTAACAAAATAAAATATTGAAATAAATAAATTTGTATAAGTTTTTTAAGAAAATATCACACCAGAGAAATATTAAAATATCGCAAAAATGTACAAAATAATTATTTCGCAGCAGCAAATGTATGCAATAATGCAAGTTCAACAAGTCATAAAAAAAAAATATCACAATAATTATAAAAGACAAAAGCTTTATGCTACCCCATGGACTAGTAACAAAAGAAGGACTCCACGCCGTCATAATATGGCGTAAAGCCACGAATAAGCATGTGTGAGTTAGATACTTATAGATGCCAGCTAACGGATATCTGTCATTTGGAGCGCTTATTATATCAATGTGTAACATGAGTTACGTGTAAAGTTGGAGCACTTGAGGAGCTTCAATCTATAGTTGGCGCCGAGTCCTTATTTTTTTATAAGGACTCAGTCCGTGTGCTGTCCATAGGATACCCATAGGCGTACCCCAGCCAGCACTCGCGCAGGCACGCGGCGCACGCCTCCCTGCCTCCGCTCCCCCCATGCGCTGCTTCCCCCTCCCTACCGTTCCGGGATCCGCGATCTTTCCCCGCCCTTCCCCTACGACCCATTAATCGACTGATCGATCGCACCTTTAATATTGCGTAATTTTTATATTTTGCACTAAAATTCTAAGAGATGATAAAACCTGCATATTCAGATGCCACTCATATTTATTGACTGGCGTACTCAAAGGATATTCCTTCTCTTACATTTACATCTATATATATATATATAATATATATATATATATATCTTTTAAGTGCATATTAAATTTTTAAACTTATGTAGAAACTACTTAAATGATGACAAGATTTACTTCAAAATAAGTATTTTAATAATTTGTTTCAGAAATTATTAATAACATAATGCTAATACAAGGTAAGTGAATCCTTTTAAGAAGTTATACTTACATACATACAACCTACATAACATCACACCCGTAATCCCTGAAGGGGTAGGCAGAGTCAAAGGGGCAGCAGGACCCCAGTTATACTTATAAGCCTATAAGTATGTATAGCCTAATAATAATAAGACAAAACATTTAAAACTTTTACTATACAAAATTTATTCACTCAAAACTGATTAATATTGATAATTCACTTTTAATTACCTATTGATCTGCAATTGCACCCCACCTCAAAATCTCACTGCACATGTATAACTTTAAACTAAGTGTTTCCAAAGTATTTCACAATAATCACAATTTATATTAAAAGAACACTATAAAAACTCATAATAAGAATTTAAAGTATCAAACTTCCCCTAAACTATCAAATATTCCAACTAAACACACCCATTAACTGCACTATGCACGAGAGCAAGTCATCTCCCACTGAAGGATGGCCCGTTACTGTACTATTGATCCTGCACATCCCTTCACCCCACTGCACTCACACAAATCTATCATCGCATATAGGTTACCTAGATACCCCACCCCGCACCTGCGTACCACATAATTCAACAGTTATTGATTTCAGCTCCCGTTGGGGCTATGCACTTTGTACATTGATGTATAGGATGTGACCCCACCCCTTCCCATACAAACATAGCTACAGGACACATTTTTAAACACATTTGGGCACAATTTAAACACTTACGAGACATAAACAAACATCAAAATGTACACTTTAGGCATAATTAAAAAGAATAAAAATAAAGAGTTTCTAACTAGCCGAATAATGACTGCAAACATAATAAGAAAATAGGAAAAGCATTTCAGAACACAACACTGCAACTACAACAACTCTGCTCAAAACAATTCAAATAAAGTTTCCAAACAAACAAATGCATTGGCAAACATTCTTGAAAACTTGCCATAAATTAGATCGCAAAATGATACTAATTGACTAATGGCTGCATATTAAACTTGAACACTGGAACGAACCACAAAAATTGCCAAATGTTCGCGAGTGCATCTATGCAGGTTGCGCTGGCATGCAACAGTTTGCGACGCGGCGCGCCGGATAATCTATTGCTCAATTAACATGGGCGATATCAATAAAACTCACCAAATACTCCGGTTCCGGCTTCCATTCGGAAAACACGTACAATTCGTGCAAGATTGATTTAGATTCTTCCATGACTGCGGCGCGGCTCGACGCAGACTGCGCGGGTGCACTAGGGCTCTCGCTCGCCCAATCAATACCTGAGCCGCGGCCGGCTATCTAGACGCATGTAAGCACTAAATCAATACAGCAATCCCTAGGTAAATAGTTTTTTTGTGCGAGTGCATCGCACTCCCACTTCCACAGCTATCGATCCATATGTTTTTGACAGATAAAGGGTTGGGGCTAGGGATATGATGATACTATCGATGATATTACTATTGACAATAATACTAATATTAATCTTGAAGAGTCACCTCTTATAAACATGTTAGACACTCAAAATGTCTAACATGTTTATAAGGATCGCCTTCCTTCCCTACCATACACTCACTCTAATGATATTATTTTGAAAAACCCAAGCATTCACTTAAAGCTTTCAAGAATTAACCGATTATTCAAAAATGAAACAATATTAAAATAAAGTCTGATAATTTAAAACAATTTAAACGTTACGAAAAAGTACTAACAAATAATATTTTATCGATACATTTCTGTATAACATCCCTAATTTGGTAACGTCATGTCATCGTGTCATCTTACGTTCAGAAATAGATACAATGTGATTAATGAGTTGTCATTATTAGGATTTGTTAAAGTTAGACAAAATGAAAAAAATATTTCGGTAGATATAAAACAGTTTTTGACTGATTTCATTTAATTACTCAAGAAAACTTTATTTTACGCATAAAACTTTTCTTAGACTAGAGGCTCGGTCTTTATATGCATAACTTTACGTTCTGAAATTTTGTTTAATTTCATGTACTACCTACAAAAACAATTTGTTCTATTCTGTGCAAATCTGTCACTCAATTGAGTCGTTCGTTTTACATTACTCGTCTGTGGAGTCGTTGATCGTGAGATCGTGAGGTTAATTTTTTACGGATGGAAGTCTTATTAAGTACATCCTAAATATGTAAGAAAGTGTTAAGGAGATTAAAACAGCATCTGTAGAGAATTAAATAGTTAGTAAAAATGGATTTACTCAGTAATATATATTCTAAGGTAAAGTAATAATTTTAAACCATTCTAGATCAATTAATTATATAGTTCATAGCTTAACTACAATAAAGTCCTTGTTTGATATGGTGTGATAACATTTAATTATTTCCTAGGCAGCATTTGAAAATGAGAGGAATTTACACTTCTGGGAAGATTACCTGAAGAGTTTGAAAGAGCTTGATTTCAAAACATACTCCGATAAGCTAACTGTACCCGTTTTGGTTCCAATTGGAAGCCGCATCTTGTTCCGGGGAGAACTTATACACACGAATGAAATCATTGCTTCCATCGGCACAGACTATTTCGCTAAATGTTCTGTCAGCCAGGCGGAAATATTGAGGCAACATAGAATCAAAGGTAAACAAAATATTCACTCATTATTAAAAAACTTTATAAATTTTAATCATGCAGGACTTCGTTTTGAAACATATATTTATAGTAATTTACATTATAGGGACTAGATATTCTTGGGATAATAAATAGGGCTATGGTTGTATACCATCAGACAAAAAAATATAATTGCATCAATAACCATGGGCAGATTTGCTTTAAATCTAACTAGGTTTGGGTCTATGACAGTTAAATATAACTTTTATGAGATGTTAGGAGTCATAAAAATCGTAGAGCTTGTATGAAAAGGATTATGAATGTTGAAGAGGCGAGTGAGGTGTGTAAGGATCGTGCCATATGGCGTTCGGTTCTCTCTGCCTACCCCGCTAGGGAAGTGGCGTTTAGTTAGTTAGTTAGTTTTATGAGAAAGAAATAACATTTGTGTTCTTTTTTTGTTTATTGTTACGAAGTCTGTTGAGACACCTAAGCAACTACAATGAACTGACTACTGTTGTCTGGGTCAATAACTCGAAGATATCAATTATCCACTTTTCAGATGCCCAGTCCAAAGTGGACATATACAGAAAAGGAAAGGAATATTTGGAAAACCAATTATCATTCAAGAAAGAAAATATCTATGATAATGGTGGCCAAGAAATAGTAGAGGTATATTCTGAAGAAGAAGATAAAGCTTGGAGGGTGAAACACAGAGAAAATGTTAGGCAGTACAAGATTAAATCCAAGGACCAGAAAGATGTGAAAGATGATGTAACAGATGAAGAGTTATGGAATAAACTAGAAGAATTGGAATTACAGGAAGAGTTGGAAAATGAGTTTTCAACAGATACGCAGGATGTAGCAGAGGATAATGAATTAACTTTTGCAACAGACTCATTTATCATAAAAGCAGAAGATGATAATGCTCCAGTTACAAAAGGTAAGGAGCAAGGACAGACTGACACTGAAGAATTAACAACAAAGAGACATGTAATGTTGAGAAATATTGGGGAAGCAAAGAATCCAGGGCAAATATCAAAGTTAGATTTATTACAAAAAGTAATAGACAGGCAAAATGAGCTGGATGAAAGACTGCAAGAGCTGAAGAACAAAGAGAGAACCAGGGCCAACACAGAGAAAGATTTGATGTCTAGACTGGATGAAATGGAACAGCTGGATGAATTGGAGGATGAAATGGACAGGTATGCTAAAATGTATAAGTAGTATTTCGCAAATAATGGCACCATGCAGTTATCCACATTTTTTTTTCATTAGACTTCTATGAAAAGATTTTTTTATTTTTTTATTTTAGTATACAAGCTTGACCTTTATTTTATTTATTTATTTTATATGATACTTTATTGGTAGATTCCTGAATAAGGGTTAAAGCAAATTTGCATACTTAGTATGGGATATATATTTCATATCCTAACTTATGTTGTCTTTATTTGTTACTTTATTACTTGCAACTCTCCAATATCTTGTTCGCATAAGAAAATAAATTTGTAATATTCTACAAACTGAAAAACTTGGTTACAGATTAGATGATATAATTGAAGGTGAAGATGAGGACTCTGATGAAGATGAAAGTGAAGATGAAAATGAAGATGAAGAAGACAGGTCACAGTCTACAGCTCCAGTGGTGAAACGCAGCGTCTCATTTGCTGATGAGGATGACAGCAAGACTATTGAAATCACATTTAAACATAGCAAGGTCCCTCCCTGCACTGAAAGCTATGATCCAGATAAAGGCATACAGAAACCTAGCGATGTATATACTGCTTACTCTAACCTATTTAGTGAAACTACTTCTATATTAAAAAAGAAAAAATACTCAAATGCTGAAACTGCTCCTACAGAAACTGTCACAAAAAAAGAAGAAAAAGCACCAAAAGTAACTTTCATGCAAACAGAAGAAGACGAGGAGCCTGTAAATGTGAATAAGACAATAGTTGTTGGAGATGTTGTAGAGAGGATGGATCAAAATGGAAATGTAGTGGAGAATATGGAAGCCAGACCAACAAGTCTTTTCAAGAAAAAGAGGATGCAGAAGAAAACTTAATAAAGTATTCTTATTAGACTCTTGACTTTTAATTTATCACTTAATACAACTTAAAATCCAAAAATTTTCATTTATATTACAACACTTACCTAAATAGATATATTTTACATTATTATTATTTCAAAGCTATGAATCGATTGAAAAAAAACAAAAAAAAAAAGAAGTAATTTTGACATTTCTTTCATACATTTGAGGTTAGGAACAGTTAGGAATTTTTACTTGCTGCTCCCGTTTCTGTGTTTCTTCCGAATTTCCATTAAAGTTTTAAATAAAAGTATCTATATTTACTAAACATAATGCTTTCTCGAAGTTGGAGGCATCTGTGCCGACGCTATTCGCAGGCGGTCACTTTCAGAACTAATGAAGTATCTCCTGTAAGGACATTGTTTATTTCTTTATAATTTTATGTGATATATTACATTTTTTTCCATAATATCTACCAGTTATATGTATTTGAACGTACCAACCAAGTAAGTCAAGGTAGTCAATAATGTAAACCTTTTACAGACACAGCAAAATGATAAACAAATTGGCTTGTTTTACACCATGGATAAAGACACTTGCAAACTACTGTTCGGCCACGGCGGCTTCCCCAAGAGCTTCATGAAGCAGACAAAGACGTTTACAGAGACTGCCATCATGATCCGGCAGCCTGCACTAGACCTTATCAATTGTTTAAAGTCCACGGACTTCGATAAACCAGCTGTACGCTATGTACTTTGTATCCTTTAAAAGCATTTCATCTGCATGTATTAACTTTATGGGCTAGAGTGTAGCCAGTGTCTTGGTGTTCTGGTCTATCCAAAACCTAAAAGCCATGAAATGGGTAGTCTATTTTTTGTAAAAAGTTATAAATTACTCTTAGTTTTATTAGATAAATCCAAATACCAATCACATTAATTTTTTTTATAAGCCTTACATTTCCTTAGCCTTTAATCAGACGGTGAAAAAGGGTCTGGCAAGTCCCTTACGATGGCCCATCTCATACACTACGCTCATGAAGATGGATTCCTAATAGTTCATGTACCTTGGGGTGAGTTGCAAAGGTTCACACACATCTATCAATTGAGCAACCCTGCAATGTAGCAATAAAGAAATAAAGGAAATCAGAGGTAGTAGTATAATAATTTAACTGAAAATTCAGCAATAGGTAGTCTCACAGGATTTTTTTGAAAAAACACCCCAATCAGTGAGAGTCAGTGGTAATTTAGCTTCTTATTTATTAGATATATCTTATATTAAACTTATATATATCTTGATATTAATGATTCTAAAACTAAAAGAATATGTATTTTCTTTTATTTCTAGAATCATTAATATCAAGATCTGATTAAACCCTTTTTGGACAGTGGGTATACGTAATGTTGAAATGTTTTAACAAAAGTCTAAAGTTTGCAAGAACATAGGATTGTATAAAGATAAACATCAATTAAATGATACCCAAATTTCTTAGTGTCAGAATGGCTGAGAAGGCTCCTTCGCCACAAGGAGATGTCAAATTCTACAACACATGAGGGCTTTGTGGACTTGCCACTTGATGCGGCTGCGTGGCTCCTGCATTTTAAAGGACAAAACTTAGCAATCCTGAAAAGTGGAGATGTAAGTTTTAATAACTATACACAAATATTTTAATTATTTTTGAATGAAGTAAGAAATGGGTACCCTTGAATTTAATCAAGTTCAAATAACACAAGTTGATCATACACAATCCACTACTGCTACTATTTTATAAATGATCTTTATGTAATAATTTTTTATCACCTGTTTTGTGCACTATGTCTGTTTAGGTATTTATTCATATGTTTATGTTATTTATCTTACTCCAGCTAAGAGTGTCCAAAGAGTATGTGTGGAGTAAACGAGAGAAAACAGAAGCTGGCACTCCTCTGATTGAGTTGGTAGAGCTGGGCGTCAGCCGCGTGAAGTATGCCTGTGACGTCATCGACGCTCTTGTGGGGGAAATCAAGTTACTATCAAACAGTAAAAAGTAAGTTTAATAGTACCAGATAAGTTTCACAAAATTTCATTTCATAATTTTTTTACTTCTAAAATGATATGTGTTGTTTTACTTAACCTCCATGCTCCTCACTGCTTCACATATTAGTATCACAAGCATGGAATAACTTGCAATTCCTATGCCTAAACTAAATTTCATAAAAATCTTTTTAGTAATCTGACTGAAAAAGTGCTCTGGCTAAAGATTCCTGTAACCTATATTTATTTAATTTGTAACAATAATTAAAAGCATAATAAATATCCCATTACATATGTATTTGCTTTCAGATGTAAAACCTTTGTGGCAGTGGACGGTTTCAACAGTTTTTTCTACCCCTTAACACGACTTCACACCCCCACCAAGAGAAAAGTGAAGCCAGAGGAGGTGACACTCACAACAACCTTCATGGAACTCACAAAGAATGATTGGGTAAATACTATATTCCTATAATTTGAGATATTTTTGGGTACACATCAATAATTTTATTATTTATTATTGTTTCTACAGACAAATGCAGCAATAGTGGTGTCTGCAGACCAGCTAGCTGTACCTGAAGATCATCAAGAGAGCTATTTCCCTAAATATCTTCTTTATAGAAAGGTAACTTTTTACAAAAAAAATTCATAGCTATATGAAGCAGTCTACATACTACTGTATTGCTTAATACGACTGGCCCGTTTGTCAAGTGATCAGAAACCCTGGCCATTAAACCAAGGGTCATGGGTTCTAAACCTGCTAGGGGCAAATGTTTCATGTGATGAACATGGATGTTTGTGCTTAAGTCATGGATGTTTATGAACATATTCAAGTATGGTATCTATCCATAGCACAAGGGAATAGGTGTGTCAGTCTGGAGAATTTATTTATTTAGTATCCTTTGGTATGTTGTATACCACACTTGTGGAATACTTTCATTGTAATAGTACAACATTAAACACTTTCATTTGGACGAAAAATATCTCATTACATCAACCAACATGAACATGTCATTACAAGTAGTATAACTAGTTCTATATTGATTACGTATAGTGTTCTTATATCCAAAACATGAGTTACAAAAGCAATATGCTAACACACATTTATAATACCTTAATTTATTTTCAGGGCTTTGAACATCTTGACCCTTTTGTGCCTGTGGAAGTGGGTAGATACAATGAAAAAGAATTCCTAGCCTGTGCCAGCTACTACAGGGATCGTCTGTGGCTGCGCGGCCCGCCCGAGATCGAGACCGAACTGAAGTTTACAAGTGCCTGCAACCCTTACAAGTTCATGGAGCAGTGTGCCCCATTGTAAAATAGAATTAGAGCTTAGTATGTATTTATATTGTAATAAATGTACCTAATTTACAAATAGACAGTGTTTATCTACTTTCAGTAACAAAAAGCATAATTAGGCATACTCCTTGTTAAAACATGGCTAAAATCTACATTCTAGGTTAATCATTAATCATTTTGCAACATTAATTGCTTAATAGATAAGAAGAAAAGGTGGGTAAATTTGGAAAACTTTATTGGTTTTGAAATGAAATCAAAAAGTGGTTTAATAATTTATTTCAATGATCCTTTAAAACTACACATTTACACTTAGTGGGAAACTTAGACATTATAGCCGACGATGTGGCGCTTGCCGATGCATTCTCCGACGTAGAACCAGAACAGGACCTCAGCGCCGACTAGTGTGTTCAAGGTGGCGGACTTTACAGTCTGGTTCTTCCAGGCACCGCTCTTGGCTGCCGAGAGCAGTTTTCCGATGCCAGCCTTAATCTGAGGGATCTCACTCAGTTTTGGAGGTGCCAGTTCAACTCTCGCGTACTTCATGAAGATATTGAATTTGGGCCGGGCTTGGCTCAAAGCCGCTGAAACACAAAGTCAAGGTCTTCAGATTCTAACCTAAAAATGTTCAAAGTTACTTGGATCTCCTCAATGAGATTAATATATTTTATGAGCTAATGTTCTGTGATATAAACAAGACTTTTTTGGACTTATCCTCTAGATTAAATATGGCCAGTTAAAGAACGAATAGGAAGATTCATAGAAATATTTATTGAATTACATAATCCAGCAGAGCCGTAAACAAAAGTATAGTGTGATGAAGATACGCACAGCTTATCATCGACGGCACCTTAGCAACAGCCATTTCGGATAATTAATTAAAACAAATGAATTACTAAAAGGACCACAATTTTTAATTTTGGAATGAAATTCCACTTGATTGACGGAAGTTCAACTGTCAATGATATTCCCCGTTCGGTTGTCAATTTTATAGAGTTTTGTCTATGTCTGAAAAAAAATTTTAAAGCCTAGGACACACAAAAATAACGTTATTTACAACAAAGTCTTAAATTATACCGTTGTTATAAAAGCTTGGCAACATTGTTTGCTACGTCGATCAGTTCTGTCAAAAGAAGCTACCGGCTGAATAGGGGTCGGATTGAGTGATTTTAATGTTTTTTTTAGCAAAAGGGTGCAATATTTAATTTGGATTAGACTAATTTTAAAAGATCAGAGCTACCTCTGATCTAATAAGTGTTAAAGATGTATTCTAAAAGTGAGTAATTTATCGAATCCCCATGAAAACAATGCTTCGGCGTGGTAATCACATAATCTGTAGATTTAGAGGGTTTTAAAACTATTTCTATTGTTTGAGCACCGTAATTTCTATGTTTTTGTTGCTGTGCTACGTATAAAATCACAGTTTATGCCGTAGGAGCTCATTTTATTGATAAATCTTAGGGACACGTCAGTCAATAGATTGACGCGTCGCCGGCGGCCAAAGGCTAGGTTAGATAGAACAAATTATGATCATGGAATTTTATGCTTATGCTATAATTATTAACAATGCCTTGATAAGCATGGTCCTAGTCATCTTACTTAAACTCTATTGTTGTATGTAGTTACCTTCTTTTTCGAAGTTTGCATTTGATTTGTTCCAGCGCTTTGTCTCCTAGTACTATGTGTCGCTGGCTGGAGCAGCGCCACGCTGCAGGGCACCGTGGACTTGAAGCGCCTACAGGCCATCTTTGAGGAGGGTGTCAAAAGCAGCGACATTACCTCCTTATATTACTCAGTGAAGGGCTTGAAAGATCTAAACTTGCCCCTTCCAGATATTTGTGATGTTTGTATCCGTTTTAGTATAATTGTATTATTATACTGGTTAGAGGGTAGGACTTAATGTAAATTCTTTATGAAATATTGGACTAGATAGTACTTTTTATGGTAATTATGCTATTGTGAAAAGTAAATGAAAGCTATAAGTAAATCAATTAAATAAAGTAACTTTGTATTGCTAATACAGATACATTTTAAACATTAATTCTAGGAAAATGAGAGTTTCTCCTCGTAAGTGATATATTGGGATATATATTAAATGATATACTGCTTAGCAGTTCCCAATATCATTTATTTGCCTCTAAGAAGAACCTAATTAATCATGAATGATATAAAACAAAAATTTCACATACACTAATTGGAAACCAATAAGATAGCTGCTTTAGAACTTTGTATAATTTGTAAAACATGTTGGCTAATCATTGTTTAGAATAGCTACCATAATTGAAAATGGTTAGGAGGATATTATTATTATAAGAATTAAATTAGGTCTAGGAAGTCACTTATTAGAATTCAAATATAATTATAGAGGAATGTTTTTTTCCAGAAAATAAAGAAAATCACAAATTATGATGCTATGAGCATAGAACAGTTATTTTATCTGACAAATGCTGCTGCTATTACTGGATGTCAGAATTTCCTTAGGCCTGACATCCTCACTGTCCCCACTCAGACACTGGACAAGAAAGATCCAACCTTACAAGAAATGTATTACGCCATCTACGCCTTGAAGGCTATTGGCAAAGGAGAAATTTATTCTAAAGAAGAGGGACTCAAGAATCTTATTCAGATACTTAAGAAAGATGATTCTCCTGCTAAGTAAGTAATCTACATGTTATTAAATCTATGTATACAAAATTTATGTTATTTAGCAATAAAATTGATAAGTCACATTTAGATCAGATTAAAGCTTTGTTTTCAGACATCAAAGCAAAGAAAAAAATTGCCTTACATTATTATTTGCATTTAATAAATGGACAAAATATTATATTTTTGAAATACACTATAATATTAATTCATTATTATTACATAGTGATTCTATAGGCGACGAGCTAGCCACTTTTAAATTTTTTTCTGTGTGTTAATATATAATGTAGTTACGGGGACTTGCTGTCCCTTTGACTCTACCTACCCCTTCGGGGATTATGGGCTTCATGATGTGTATATGTATGTATGTATTATTATTTATATCTCGAACAATTATAACTACTAAGGCTCACTGGGAATACTTAAAACATTTGATCCACTCTTGTTAAGAAAAATATATTTTCCAATTTGGCATATGGCATTGCCACTGAGCTGCCACTGCTCGTTAAGTCATCAAACGTCCTCAGTAAACTTATTCTGGTGTATTGACAGCTACGGGTATGTGTTCCTGCTGTGCGAGCACATGGGGTGCGCCAAGTGGACGGCGGCGCACGCGGAGGGCGTGCTGCTGGCGGCGGACGAGAGCGACGCGCGCGCGCTGCACTTCGACGGCGGCCTGCCCGTCACCGCCACCGTGCTCACCGCCGTGCTCAGGTATGCCGCGGGTGCTCGTGCTTCTGCTAGCGGCCATCCCCTTTTTAGTTCTCATTTATAGGACCAAAAAGATGAATGAATTGTGTAAAATAGAATATTAGTGAAATGGGAGTGGATAGCGTGGTAACTACTAACCGGGGAGGTATAAAAGAGAAAGACATGTTACTTCGATCCCAGATTGCTGGAGAAGGGCAAAAAGAGTGCTCATTTATACTATTTGTCTAACCTCTGTGCTAAAGCTTCAAGATTATAATTATTCAAGAGCTATTTGTGCTTACATATAATACAACTAGTGATGTTTTTGATATCCGTATCCTTTTCTTTTCTCGCGGATCTTTTACAGACCTTATTTTTTAAAGAAGTAGCTTTTAACCCTTACGGAAATACTTTCTACCACAAAATTTACACTTCGCTCATTATTTTATTAATGATCTCAAAATAATTCCATATTACACTTGAGCGCTCCATAATAGACATTATTGTGATTCTTGTACAAAAAAAATCACTCAAATTGAGAACCTCCTCCTTTTTTTGAAGTCAGTTAAAAACCATACACAAACGTTATCTACACAGCCCACATTTAACCATAAACAAAAGAAAAGTTGTACCCGCGCAATGCAAGTCGAAACATGTCCTGTCTGTGGTTGCGACGGGCGTGACGTCATCTATAGTTTTAAGGTCTCGCGTGCCGACACCGATTGAATTATGAAAACAAAGATACGTATCGGTATCCGCGGATCTTGACACTAAATATCCGTATTCGGATCCGTATCCGCGGATATACATTTTTAATGATCCGGCACATGATCAAATACAACACCTTCAGCTAACTCCTACATAAGACATAAGTCACAACCGGTTCCATCATGTTCACTGTGTGTCAGGGCGTACGCGTCGCTGAAGAAGCCGTCGCCGCTGTCGGAGGAGCAGCGGCACAAGTTCGCGGAGTACGCGCTGTCGCGGCGCTCCGTCACGGCGCCGCGCGGCGCCTCGCTGCTGCTCGACCTGGCCACCGCGCTCGCCAACGACCAGGTAATGACCGATGCTCTTAACTGCACTCTGAACCAAGGTGATAGCTCAGATTTTAAACTAAAAAAGCTCAACCTAGCCTACTAAAGTCCATTTATTACTTTTTATCTTATTTATTATATTAATTATCTTATATCTTCTCACTTTGATTGTACAAAAAAATAACAACAAACAAACGTCTAACAGCAATATGTCAATACTCTGGTGGTGTACCTAACTTACGCCAGAGATTAGAAACTATCTACATTAGAAATCGGTATTGATTTAAGCCAGCAATATCATCCCACTACCATGCTTATATGTATAGAATTCTAAATGCAAATAATGTCTCATTCCTTAGAATTAGACATTATTTGCATTTAGAATTCTATAAAAAAAATGTCTTAACATTTTTGAACATTATTACAATAAAACTAGCAGAATATTAAAGTAAAAAAAACAACCTTCCCTAAATAGGAACTTTAATCGTTACACAAATAATACTATACCATAAGCATAAATTATATTGTTGTCTCTCATCCCTCCAGCCTACCCCAATCAGCATAGTGATCAAAGGCAAGAAGTACGTCACATCCGAAGCGGACAGCATCGAGTTCTCGATCACGGACCTGGTGGGGCGCGCGCTGCCCGCGCTGAAGGCGGACGAGGTGGTCGCGCAGTCCGGCACGCGCCTCGCCGACGACGTCGTCGTGCTCTCCAAGCAGCCCCTAACCCAGAAACCTAACGAACCGACCACTTTCGTCCTTAATCTTAGCAAGATTAAGGCCCAATATGGCTTGTACAAGATCGCGCTCAGCGCAGCTGGAAAGACTACTAATGTGAACGTGGCCGTGCTGGGGGAGATCCAGGTGTCGAGCGTGGAGGTGGGCATCGGCGATGTGGACGGCACCACCAGCCCCAAGGTGACCACTGTCACATACCCCAACAAGTTGACGGAGAAACTGCAAGCTGATCATCTGCAAAAGTGAGTACTACATGTTACTCTAGTACTCATCAAACTAGCTTAGAACTTATCTAAATAGCCTGGAATATTCATTGTGTCTGTCGGCAGGGTGACGCTAAAGTTCACGGTACGCGACAAGTGGAACAAGCCGGTGATAGTGCAGCAGGCCTTCGTGCGCGTGGGCGGCGCGCGCGACCAGGACGAGACCATCTTCGTGGCCGAACCCGATAACACCAAGACCTACAAGGTTGACCTGGTAAGTTTCCCAAAATATATTTACTGGAAATGTACATTGTAGATTTTCGAGCTGCTGTTTGGGATTTAATTTTTTTGGTTCAGGGGGGCAATACAATATTATTGATAGTAAATAGACTAGCAGGTACATTGTGCATTGACACTTGGGGGGGTCCAGAGCCCATTTTTATTGCTTTTAGCGGCCATGTAACATGTTTATTTATTACAACGTGCCGTTTCCCACAGAACGTAGGCGCACTAGGGGCGCACGTGCAGCACACGTCGGGCGCGTACTCGCTGAGCGTGCTGCTGGGCGACAGCGCCGCCGCCGCGCCCGTGCTGTGGCCGCTCGGCGACGTCGTGCTCAACCTGGGCCGCGACGCCGCCGCGCTCGGTGAGTCGCGACCCGCCAAAGGGACGCCACCAGCATTCTAGTAGAAAATTAATATCAAGCCGAGCCGCTGCACGGACTTCGAGTGTCTCATATGATGTGGTCCCGCAGGCTCGGTGCGGCCGCTGGGCGGCGGCGCGCACCGCGGCGCGCGGCCGGAGGTGGCGCACGCGTTCCGCGCGGCGGAGGCGCGGCCGCCGCGCGCGCTGTCCGACGTGTTCGCGCTGGCGGCGGCGGCGCCGCTGCTGCTGCTGCTGCTGCTGTGGCTGCGCCTCGGCCTCAACCTCGCCAACTTCCCCTTCGCGCTCAGCTCGCTCGTCTTCCACCTCTCGCTCGGCGGTGAGTACTAAACTGACACATACGGGTCGCCGAAGGATCAGGGGCCGATCCGGTATTGCTGTTCGGGGGCTCGGACTAGGCTATACATTTTTTACGTAGCATTACTAAATATAAAATACCAGCTCCAACTACTATAAAAAGACGAAGATACTTGAAGAGCCATTTAGTCTTATTTCTCGAACTGCTACTGGGGCATACTTAGTAGCCTTTTTGCGTTACCTACAAAAATACATGGCACGTTCATACAAGATCTATAATACCCTACAGATATAAAAAAATTACTAAATGATTTGTCATATTAGATAATTCTTTGAATTATGTATTTCTTAAATTAAATTAAACAGGTATTTCATTTAAACACTCAAAAATATATCATAATTAATAAAAAAAATATAAATGTATAACCATGCACTATTTTATCCAGCCTCCCTCTCGCTGTACGGCGTGCTGTGGCTGCAGCTGACGATGTTCGAGACGATGCGCTACCTGCTGCCGCTGGGCGCGCTCACGTTCCTGTCGGGCCACCGCCTGCTGCGCCGCCTCGCCGCCGACAAGCAGGCGCGCTAGCGGCCTCACTGCCTCTTGCTATGTGCCACCCTCAACACACCAAGCGCTTCGCTGCGAACTCGCTCGGCTCCTATCTTCAACAAGCAAACTAATCAGAGACATCTATGTTGATGATGTGAGAACATGCACTTTACGCATAGCCGTATCAGACTACCAGGATTAAGTTGTCATGTCTTATGGACCATATTTTAAATTATTTTTATGAATGACGAGTCTTACGGATCTAGAAGACATTCGCCGCCATTATAAATGGTTAAATAAAACGGCCAACGCGGTGTCCAGGGTCGGTCTCGCTCTCAGTCTCTGGCATTGACTGAAAATGAGTATGGCCCGTATTGCGTTAAATAAAGATTATTCGTAAATGAAGAGGATTGCCGAACGAGTTTTGAAGAGCATCATAGCAAACCGATTTCTAATTATAGGAGAACGACACCACAGTGAGATACAGGAAAGGCGAGGGTTTACAGCCTTATCTGATGCGTTAATCGTGAAAAGATCTCCATGTCATAACATTTTCACGTGTCCTTGACACGTAGAGCCGAATGCTCTAAATATAATCGATGTCTATCTGTAAGCACAACCCTCGTCTCTGGTCTGTTTTTCTGACATGCCAGACAGAACTATTACGTTAGAACCTATGTTTCAGTAATTCCCGTTATCTCATTCATCTAAGCCATTTTACTATTCGTATATTGTCTTAGGATATTCATAAAATACAGGCACAAGTATAACAGTGGAGCTATCAGACCATTACAAGTGTAATACACAAGCACATTATGCAATAATTTAAAGAGAACGAATGTATGGAATGAACGAGTGTGTATATGTCGCAACTCCAGTCACTGTTTCTTAGCTGTAACATGTTCAAGTGTATGTTTTTGTATCAGGAGTGCGTTCCAAATCTTATGTATGTAATGTAATTTTTAAAATAAATATGTGATTTGTTGAAATCTTCTTTCATTTATAAACTGGCATCATCTATGCTCATATTATAAAGAGGGAAAGTTCGTAAGGGACGAGAGACGGTAATTTCCGGCACTATGTACGGAACCGATTTTGAAAATTACTTTGCCAAAGAGCCATAATATTTGCGAGTCTATAATAATGTCATAGGCTACCTATATTATTTTATGGTAGGTACCTACACGCAGACGAGGGACTTTTGTTCGCCAAAGACAAATCGTTGAAAAAAAGTCCGGACTTAACCCACACGGTGTGCGGTCATTTGTCCGCTGGAACGGACATCTCTATCGACCTAATAACAAGGACTAAAATATCCCGTGTGCATTTATGTTCCTTTGCATGTTAGTTCTATTTTCGGGGACTCCCCCATACATTTGTACGATCCCGATTGTTTATGTTCCCTATTATCCGGAACTTTTTCCTGGTGAACTTTTTATAGTTCCGTGTGCTGATGCAGATATAAACAATCCATTCTAGTATTTCCCTCTATCCCCATATCCCACGAGAACGGCAGCTACGCGAGTGAAATCGCGGGGCACCGTTAGTTAAATATATAAAATAATAAAAAAACATCTTTCCATGGCAAAAAATTACTATGTTTGATCAGTCAAATTAGATGTCACGCGAAATTATTGAGGTTTTTGGAGTTTTTTTGTTAGATTTGAAAAAAAATATTTTATTTATTTTAATAGTTTTTCGTATGTAATCATTTTCAGATATCGGTTGGGTAGGGAATTCTCATTACTTAAATTAAATTATAAACAAGTTAAATGTATTATTTTATTACAAGTCATAAAATCTAAAGAATTATATTATTATATCACACACTTCGTAATCATTTGCGCAATGATTGATTAACTTAGTAAATAAAGCTAAAAATTAATAGATATTACATGAATTACCTATAGATAATGCATTACACATCTAAATTAAGTAATATGCTAGCCATATCCAGGCATGATTTCAGGTTTCTTAAACTTCATATCAAAATATTAAATCTATAACGCTCTTATAGAACCATTCTTCGTCATATATTCTTCTATCACTCAACCAGGTACATTTAATCATTCATCTGTCATACTAGAAAAATTAAGTCAAGAGTTGTACTAAATAATAGTCGAAAATGTTCCAGTTTAACATATCGGGTCCACCGATATCCATTGAAATTATCCTTAAAACTAAAAATGTCAATGCAATGATAAATTGGAATAGGAATTCATAATACTGCAGTCAGAAACCTAATTTGTTAGTTGATATTTTCAAGTCTTAAAATTCAGCATCCAGGGTAAATACATTGTCCATTGGATTTGACATTACACCCCACTTCTGGTATTCTCCAACTTTCTTTTCAAAGAAGTTTGTCTTGCCTTCCAGGGAGATCAGGTTCATGAAGTCGAATGGGTTCTTTGTGTTGTAATGCTGAAATTAAACATTTAAATGAATAATCATCCAAAGACATGAAAAATATGATTTTGATATCTAAGAACAGTCGTAAAAAATGAACTGTTGCGGAACTAACCTTTTCTCCAATCAAGTCCACAAGCAGTCTGTCGGCAACAAACTCGATGTACTGAGACATGAGTTCACAGTTCATGCCCAGGAGCCTGACGGGTAGCGCGTCCGTTAGGAACTCCTGCTCGATGACGACGGCGTCCATGATGATCTGGAGGACGCGCTCTTTGCTGGGCTTCTGGACTAAGTGTTTGAACATCAGGCAGGCGAAGTCTGTGTGTAAGCCCTAAGGGATAGAAAGTATGCTTTATATACAATTCATTTGATATGCTACATTAGCCAATACCAACTTTCTGGTTTCAAAATAAACAAATGAGTTTGTACTAAACACTTAAGACATGCTTATAAACCATCCTTAACTAAAAACATGTTCATAAAGATAAATGTTGGAATTGGAGATCATAAGCAATAAAAATTACACAATAATATAGTATTGCAAATATTTGATATACAATTAGGTCATCGGAGTAGTCATAATAATAGACATAACTACTTCTCAAAGATAACATTTACGTGAGTAGTGTCAGGATAAGAAAGCTCACCTCGTCCCTAGATATAAGCTCGTTACTGAAAGTAAGGCCTGGCATTAGACCACGCTTCTTGAGCCAAAAGATGGAAGCGAAACTGCCAGAGAAGAAGATGCCTTCAACTGCAGCAAAGGCCACGATGCGCTCGCCAAACGCGGCGCTCTTGCTGCCAATCCACTGCAGAGCCCAGTCAGCCTTCTTCTTCACGCATGGTAGTGTCTCAATAGCGTTGAATAGGAAATCCCTAGTGGAAAAACACTAGATTGATAACAGAAACACTATAATATATAAACATTAGTATAAACAGACCTACTGTTTACCTAAATAGAATTGAGTCACAGTGAGGATAAAGCCACACTGTGACTCATTTCTAAATGGTACTCAACCTACACTCAAAGATAAGCAATTTAAGTGGAAATTGCATACAAATTAACGTTTTATGTTGATATCATATAGATATAGCTTTTACATAAACTACTTTATATTTTTAGCATTAAATATACAAACAACTTACCGTTCCTTAGGATCCCGAATATATGTGTCAATTAGTAGGGAGTACATTTCAGAGTGCACATTTTCCATAGCAATCTGGAATCCATAGAAGCACCTAGCTTCAGTCACCTGCACTTCTTGAGAGAAGCGTTCCACAAGGTTTTCATTGACAATGCCATCAGATGCAGCAAAGAATGCCAGCACATGCTTGATGAAATGTCTCTCACAGTCCTTCAAATTCTCCCAGTCTGATAGATCCTATTAAAGAACATTGTTTTTTTAAGTCCTTGAGGATAATTGTATTTCAAATTCTGCAATAACTATCATCTATTTCACAGTACAAAATTTAGCTTAGATTATTTTAATGTAAATAAAACATTTGCATGTTGACAGCAAGATTTTGGTCATTTAAAACGAAAAAAGGGTTAACTATTCTTAGACGAATTTTCGAATCTAAAAAAAACATATGACTCATTCCCAGGTTAGGAAAAATATATACAATACTTGGAGGTAAATAAAAAACAGGGTCAGAGGGTAGGTAGTATTAGTCATTTTTTGGATTTAGAGAGCAATATATCATGTACTAATAAAAGTAGGTACCTTTATTTGTAAAGTACACATGGAAAATACGAACAAATCTCTGGAAAACGCCATAACCGTGACCTACATATTATACACCATAAATTATGAATTGCATATAGGTTAGTTTACCTTTGAAAGGTCCACTTCCTCTACTGTCCAGAAGGACGCCTCCGCCTTCTTGTACATGTTCCAGATATCCTGGTACTTGATGGGGAAGATGACGAACCGGCGAGGGTTCTCGCGCAGCAGGGGCTCCAGCTGTGGGTCGAACTCGGCCTCCTTGGTAACCTTCTCAACTTCCATCTTGTCATCAGACACGTTATCGTTTCTGGCAGTTAGAATGTTGTTTTTGACTGGCGACTGGAAATAAACGGTGCGTTACAACCACACGCTCAGAATAGCGGGATACAAATGTAAATGTGGCGCTACGAAGCGACTGAAACTAGACGCTTCACGCTTGTCAAGTTAGGTTAATTTAGTTTGATTACTCACTGGGTTTGATACGGAAAACTAGATATGCTAGAAATATGTATAATTACGTCAGGGTATGTACTTTTGTTAGATCAAACTGAATAGAAATCACCCACCTTGATATGAATATTGTTGAGTCCATTTCCGATGCTATTTTCTTTGTCAGTGAATGCAGACATTTTCTATTTGTGCTCAAAATAAAATTGAAATTAGACTAATTTTCTAAACCTTACTGGTCTGGTCAACTTCACGGTTTCGTCTGACTGGGTGATCCAAATTTTCCGTAAGGTTTTATGAACTCGATGGCTTGCTTTCGTTTAATGGCGGGAAACATACGTTAGACCGAAATATTCTGTGGAAAATTTTTGATATTTTAATATTCTACGAAGTACTTTTCAAGCTATTCAAATATAACTATTAAAACTCTCATAATAATCATAAGAACACATTTTAGTTAGAGTAAATCTGAAAGACTTATGAATTTGTTAAATTTTACTCAAAACTTCATGCTTTTCTTAAGTGCTAAAGCAAATGGTTGGGACTCGGGGACATTTCGGACCAGTTCTGCAAGTTCATTGCCCATTCTCAGCTGATTCTATCATAATAGCGGGAAGCAAACTTATCCCCACTTACCACAATACTTTTCGACCTCTTAAATTCGAAGCAGCTCATAAATATAGTAAAATTTTAATGTTACTATCCAGGTTTATCCAGGATCTGATAGGAACGATTTCTTTATTATTGGTTAAGATTCTGGTATGAAAGTGCCCGACGCCAATTTTCGCGCGTAAAATGAGTAGCTTTAACTTTACTATGATTGGTTAGGAAAGTAACCAATAAAATACAATTTTTTTTGATTGGTTATGAAAGTAACCAATCAAAATAATTTATTTTCGCGGTATGCATAGAATGGCATAGGATATCAACACCAGTTTTTAAATTATTAACGCTAAACTGGCGCGGAATTCAATTTAATGCCCTTTTAAAAAATAGAACTATAGATGTCCCATGTTGGTCTGGGACTTGGCCCATGTTGATCTGGGACAAAAAAAAGAATGTGCCAATTGTGGTTCTTGCCTAGCATGTCGTAAAAGGCGACTAATGGTTTACGGGCTTTTGAGTATGTGTCTGAGTAGGCGACGAGCTAGCCACTTGTCACTCCTTTTTCACAGCTTTCGATCCAACCCAGCCCACTGTCCCGTGTTGGTCTGGGACTTAAAAAGAATATGCCAACTGTGGTTCTTGCCTAGCATGTCGTAAAAGGCGACTAATAGTATATCGGGTTTTGGGTGTGTGATTGTGTAGGCGACAGGTTAGCCGCTTGTCACTGCTTTTTCACAATTTTCCATCTAACCCAGCCCGGCTTTATTTTTGGCAGAATGTGGTTGAAGGGGCATGCTGCCACTTTGATTCTGCCTACCCCTTTGGGGATTATGCACAGACGAGTAATGTAAATGGGATTGGGCGTGATGTTATGCATGCATAACTATAGATGCTTGCATTGCGCAAAATCTGCTGTCTATGTATCGCTCACCGACCGATAAATTAAAAATGTGTAGCACCATGAGCGGAATAAATTACCTGGAAAACCTGGAAACATATGTTTAATATAATCCAAATTATTTCTTCAGACCTTTACCATATTATAAAAAAATATGAATGAATTATTTACAGCGGTTCCAGATTAAAGTTGACGTTAATGAGTTCCGGTCAAAGTTGACTACTTTACATTGAACATAAAACGTTACCGTTGAGCATATTATATGATTATTCAATATCTTTATTGCTTAGGCTTTTCGCTGTGTTAAATTAATAATAATTTATTTTTTATTTTTTATTTTTTTAGACTGACACACCAATTCCCTAGTTCCAAACTAAGCTGATGCTTGTACTATGGATACTAGGTGAACGGATAGACATACTTAAATACGTTTATAAACATCCATGACTCGAGTACAAAATGTCCATGTTCATCACACGAAACATTTGCCCCTAGCGGGATTCGAACCCGCGACCCTTGGTTTCGTGGCCAGGGTCTCTGACCACTCGACCAACGGGCCAGTCCAAATTGACAGTTGGTATTGTAAATACATATAATAAATACAGAATTTTTTGTGCAACTCTGTGTGCAGGTTTTTGTATTGCGATTGTCCGAAATCATGGAGATTTTGGCAGTAGCGTATTGTTTGTTACGCCTTCACGTCTACACAACTAAACCGTTTTTTAAAATCCTTTTACTAATTAAATAGATATTATTGGTGAATAACATAAACTATATTTTATCAACATAGACCCGATATTTCCAAAGGAACGATAACTACACGAGGAAACAGCGAGCGCTGCTGGTAATAAATAAATATGATATTTAAACTGGACATATAAGACTGATTTAATTTGATTGACTGGACATATAAGGTAATTAATTAAACCATCCTTATTTGTAAGTGAATTGCATAAGAACATACCAACAAATGACTTCAAACAATTAAAACATGTTTTTATTATTAGGTACCAGGAAAATTAAATTCGATAGCTAAATTATTAACTATTATAAACCTAGATATCGTAATTATTAATTCAGTTCGATAGTTCAGGGTTATGTTATGTTTTTAATAATTGTGCAGTAAAGTGATCAGTTGGACGAACCACTATGCTTCACTCCCATAAATGCAGATTACTTATTCTGTTGCACCTGAAAGAAGTCAGGGCGGGCTACTATTTATGTGTAGTTTTTAAAATAAAGACATTTGTAATTAAAAAAAATATTACATAATGGAAGGCAAGTGGCAGATGCACACTGATAGGACCTTCATAGCCATCAAATTTTAATGTCAGTCCTATGAATAGATAAAAAAAATACGTTGCGCACATATAGCACAGTTGAGTAATGATAAAGCACTATGTACGGCCCGTTGGGTCCATAAAAGTCAAACGCTACCGGATCAAAACATTAAAATACTAACCTTGGCTAAGATAGATTGTTCTCCCCTTTTACGTAAATATGTATACATTTATTTCTTTTTTTTTGTTTTAACACCTATTTCATATTAGTTTAGGCCTATTGTAAACTTGTTTGTTGGTTCTTTCAATAAATATTATTGTTCTTGCTTCCCTATATAGGTTCCTTGATAAAAAAACAAATGTCAAGCTGTCATGATCTGTCAAGTGAATTTGCTGTTTGCCGTCGTTTCATCCTTGTTGAAAATTTATTAAATTTTAGGATTTTGGAGGATTTATTGAAATGTCTGACAACGACGATGATTATAACATGTGCGAAGAAGAGGAGGACTATGGCTTGGTTAGTTTAAATAACATTAAATATCTACTCTTATTTGTTTGGGTGCCATTGCATATTTTAGTTAATTTTGATGAAACAAGGGTATAAATAAGGTATCTTTTTAATGTAGGTTACATTTTACTTCAAGTGCCACTATATTATCCGCTATTCTGGAATTACAGTTGGGTATTCGTAGAATTTTCTTCACATTGTTCAGGCTCAGTCAAGCCTAGTATCTTACAACCTCACAGACATATCAAGTTTTGTAAATAATCAATTGTCTTAAATAATTTATTATAATTAATATGATTAATTTGATGAATGTCTATCAAAACAAATTGACATGTTCTTTGTGTTTTAAAAAATTTACAGTCAATGTCAACATCTATTCAAGTTCTGGTTTTTAAATTACCTACAAGCCATTCTTAAATTCTTGCCTATTTTCAATCGTATTATCCACATTTTCACTATGAATATAAACTGGGTAAATTGTCTTACTTTAATAAAAGCATTTTGAATTGGATGTTAGTGTATTACAACAAGAACAACAATATACTTCTAAATATTGAAGTGTTTTATAGAGCTGATATACTTATTTTGATCTTGCATAGTTAAAGAATAATAAGAATAATGTGAAAACAATTATAGCTAAGCATAAATATGATACAGGAATACTCAGAAGACAGCAACTCTGAGCCGGACGTGGACTTGGAGAACCAATACTACAACAGCAAGGCGTTGAAGGAGGACGAGCCGCAGAGTGCTTTGCTGAGCTTCCAGAAGGTGCTGGAGCTCGAAGGAGGCGACAAGGGCGAGTGGGGCTTCAAAGCCCTCAAACAGATGATTAAGATTAATTTTAAACTTGTAAGTTGATTGTCTATAAACTTTTGCTTTCTTGGGTAACCAATATTAATATGGTATATTAGGCAGCATAGCAATCCCAATTAGAGGGAGATTGATTTGCTCCCCTTGGATCAAGCTGCATACGCACATGTATATAGGTGTATAATGAAAAAGAGGGATCCCAGGTTGTTTTTTTGGTCCAGTGCCCTATTATGCTATATCGTAAATCGGTTTATTTCTATAAAAACATGCATGCATATGCATATGACAACCAGCTTAAGAATAATTTGAATAAACTATATGTATAAACATTTGAAAAATTTCAGGGCAATTTCACAGAGATGATGTCCAGGTACAAACAGCTCCTCACCTACATTAAGAGTGCAGTCACAAGGAACCACTCTGAGAAATCAATCAACTCAATTTTAGACTACATTTCAACATCTAGAAATGTATGTATCTATTCATTTATTGCATGTAAAATTTACATTTATGTTATTTTCCTTTGAAGATAGTGTGCCAATTTTATAAGATATGTATTTAAAGTAAATTGTAGTCCCGTGTTGCTCTGGGACTTAAAAAGAATGTACCAACTGTGTTTATTGCCTAGCATGTCTTAAAAGGCGACTAATGGTATATCGGGTTTTGGGTATGTGATTGTGTAGGCAACAAGCTAGCCACTTGTCACTACTTTTTCACAATTTTCCATCTAACCCAGCTCAGTTTTATTTTTAGCTGAATGTGGTTAAAGGGGACTGCCGCCCCTTTGACTCTGCCTACCTCTTCGGGGATTACTGGCGTGATTTACTTGATGTTATGATTATGATGATGATGATTGTATTGCTTATTTATAGATGGAACTTTTACAAGACTTTTATGAGACTACATTGGAGGCGCTAAAAGATGCGAAAAACGACAGGTTATGGTTCAAAACTAATACTAAGCTAGGAAAACTTTACTACGACAGGGGGGATTTCAACAAGTTGGCTAAAATATTAAAGCAACTTCATCAAAGCTGCCAGGTAAGACAAAGTATAATAAAAATAATGATTTTGTCCAATTTCCACAACACAAGAATGTCCAAATAAAGTTTATGTCATGTTGAATTTGAATTTTAGACTGATGAAGGAGAGGATGATCTTAAGAAAGGCACACAGCTTCTCGAGATATATGCTTTAGAGATTCAAATGTACACTGCTCAGAAGAACAACAAAAAGTTAAAGGCTCTGTATGAGCAGTCGTTGCACATCAAGTCAGCAATACCGCATCCGCTTATCATGGGCGTCATCAGAGGTACGAATGGTTACCATTATTATCGGTTAGTTAACAAGTAACTAGCTTAGTTAACTAACTATCTATCATCGGTTGTTAAAGTGTCAACTCAAGTAAAACATCTAGAATGATGGATGTTCCAGCAGCTTGACTTGTCCAATGCTAATCTAAACAAAGCCCTTCTCTCAGGGGTTCCAATAGCTTGTTGAAATATTTTTTAACTTAAAAATTTAGACTTGTTTTATTTGCAGGTGGTTTATTTTCGCCAGTACCGTCTTTTAAAATGTTATGTTATTTTTATTTAAGAGTGAAATTATAGATTATTCCAAAGATACCATGCTACGAAGATGTTAAGTTTGCCTATATCACAGGGCCGTCTCTGGGTTTGATCCAAAATATTGTGTGTATTTAATAGCTGTCTTAATATCGTAGAATGCGGCGGAAAAATGCACCTCCGAGAAGGTGAATTTGAGAAGGCTCACACAGACTTTTTTGAGGCGTTCAAGAATTACGATGAGTCTGGTAGCCCTAGAAGAACAACTTGTTTGAAATACCTAGTTTTAGCTAATATGTGAGTATTATAATAATATGTCTAACCAAATGGCATTGAGAAGCTTACTTAATATGTTTCTACATTTGTCAATATTATTTTTTTAAATTTCACTCTTTTTGCTCATTAGGCTTATGAAATCTGGCATCAATCCATTCGACTCTCAAGAAGCGAAACCATACAAAAATGATCCAGAAATTCTAGCCATGACAAACCTAGTGATGGCCTATCAGAATAATGATATCAACGACTTTGAGTCAATACTCAAGCACAATAGGAACAATATAATGGATGATCCCTTCATCAGGGAACATATAGAAGATCTGCTGAGGAACATTCGAACTCAGGTGTTGATCAAACTGATAGGCCCATACACTAGGATTCACATACCGTTCATATCGAAGGAGCTCAATATTGATGAGAAGGAAGTGGAAAATTTGCTTGTTACCTGTATTTTAGACAAGTAAGTGAACATTTCATATTTTATTTTAATCATCTATACTTATAATAAATCTGTAGAGAGGTCAATTCTGTACATGAAATATATTTTCAAAATAACTATCAGGGGGTGATTAGTGATCGATACTGATGCCAAAAATGCAATCAATAATTTTTTTGTCTGTCTGTCTATCTGTCTGTATGTTCCTTATAGAAACAAAAACTACTCGACGGATTTTTACGAAACTTGGTACAATTATTCTTCATACTACTGGGCAGGTTATAGTATACTTTTCATCACGCTGCAATCAATAGGAGCAGAGTAGTGAAGGGAAACGTTGGGAAAACGGGAGAAGTTACTATATTTTTTAAGCTTCCGTCGCGTGATCAGCCTTAATGGTTAAAGTTACATAGAAATCATGTATGACGGAAATAGTCTTTATAATATTAACCATAAACGCGGGTGACACCGCTGGCACAGCTAGTATTAAATATAAACATCTATCCCACTCTATCTTAATTAAATATATGGTAGAGTAGTTCTCCTCACACAAACATTACACTTTGCTACAAAATGAATAAACTATTCTAAGTCTTATTGGACTAAGTGGTATCTTTCTGCTTTTTAAAAAACTATATATTTTTTTACATTGACTGAATAAGTCTTTTTACCCACAAAAATATTATAAATATAAAACGTAATCTTCAGGGTCCGCCAATATTATTTTTCGATAAACGGAAACCTGGTGACGATTCCTCGGAACCGTCTGTAGGAAACGGCGTAATGTATAACGTAAATGAGTGTGTGTACATGAACGCGTGGTGTGGTGCGCAGCACGATCAGCGGGCGCATCGACCAGGTGAACTCGGTGCTGGAGCTGGCGGGCGGCGCGCGCGGCGCGGCGCGCTACGCGGCGCTCGACAAGTGGACGCAGCAGCTGCACGCGCTGCACCACGCGCTCGCCAACAAGATGGCCTAGGCGCTGGCGCCGCCCCGCCTGCCCACCTCGACAGTGATCGCTTGTGTGGGTTGAGGACGATAGCAATTGTCGATTTTGACAGTTTCGGAAGTATATGGACCTGTCGAAATTGACAATAGCGCGATCGCTAGTGCAGGTTAAGAACGATAATGGTGACATGGACGAGTTTATACGTTAGCTTTTTGAAAAATAAAATAACCATCATTTTATTGTAATTACTTACACTAGTCGATTGCAGCAATCGAATTAGAAGCTCGATGAATTTCAATAATTTAACACTTTGAGTACTCAACTCGCACAGAACAAAATCGAGCGGCTCGTTTTGCTCCTACTGTCGAGACGCAGTCGAAGACTAATCTGATGTGATAAATTTTAAGATTACAGAGTCGAAACACGCGTAAAGTAACCCTAGCGGCAAAACGATCGAGTGCGGCTAAATTACTAAATATTATAAAGCAATCTATCCTTATGTATTGCCGACAACGTACCTAGGTACAAAATGAATTACCAACAGATGAACAACTGAAATCCGTAATTTGAAACAATACTCAAGTAAGAATCGAGTTTGAAATTAGAAACTTGATTAGTTTCTACCAGGCCACAGATAACTTACCATTCAATGTAGTTTCAAACTCGAGTCTACTGGCCTACCTAACGATTTTAAGACGGTTCCACTTTTAAGACATCAACAATACCAAGTATATGAAAACTGGCTTACAATAGCTTTGTTTACCATTTATGTCTTTAAAAAGTAAACAGCATCCCCGATGTTATTCACAACCAAAAAAGGCTTATTAACAATTGTTATATTTACCCAACAAAGTCCTAACAATTGAAAGTCGAGCCGGCCATATAAACAAAAATGGTGACCTTCTCCCCCTCTAGGGCGCCCTCGTCTCGCATATCTATTGCCATAGGAATAATCATACTTTCAAATGGCGCCGTTAAAACTTTTTGCTCAACTTGTCGCCCTAGGCGTTTATGCGGCCCGGCTCGAGGATCGCTTGTAGCCCGTCATTCCTCAGCGACCTTGCTCCGGCGCATACCAGACGGATGAACATATACAGTCTAGTATTACACCCAGTGTCGTAACTAGGGCAGTGCCAGGGGTGGCCAGGCAGAGACACCCAAGGCATCTAGCGTCTATTCATGATACAAAACCAATGGGTAGGTGTTGTCATAAATTATTATACCCAGTAGTCCCCCCTAGCACTGGCACACCTGGTAACAAAACCTAGCACGTATGCGTTAGTCGTAGTCGTATATAGTGCTAAATTTAGTTCATGTTCATCTAGCCTGGTCTGATGCCGACGAAGCTTATCATTCAAGCTGTTCATTAACATTCAGCAGTATTGCTGATGTTTGTAACAACTTCTTTTAGTATCAAAATCGCCATTTCAAGTTAATCATAGAATAAAGTACCAATGTATCCATTATCTTTATGATAATGAATGATTTTTGTACAATGATAGGCATGTAAATAAATTACACAAGAAATATTCCGCATAATAAATTTCAATCGACTTCACCTTACATTTGGGATTCGAGTCCATAATGATGTGATTTTTCCCGACAGTGACATGATGCTAATTTCCCCGATTTCTATTAAAAACAAGCCTGTAACAATCTGGTTTATCTATATATTTTTATGCAACTATTATTGTATTATTTCTTACTTTTGATATATGATTGTAAATATTTTTCCATCTCCAATGGTAGATTTGTTTACTAAATGAAGCCTTACAATATAGGTTCTCCGTAGTTCACACGAGATTCCAGTCATTTATTTGTGCCAGCTTGGATGAATTTACGTATTTCCATTGCAGTAAAATATAAATACTTAAATATTTTGATAAAGTGATATGATAATAATGCTGCATCCAAGTACTATGGCCAAATATTAGGTCCTACTCTGTTCATCGTCATAAGATTCAAAAACAACTGTAAAAATACTTATTCTGTAAGCAAAAGCCACATTAATTCTAATTTGCTATGTAATAAATTAATATTTGGTAAAAATGGAAAAATGAATTATGAAAAAATGTAAATGTCTACACTTGTCCAGTGCAATTTGGTTACAAAATAAACACATTTTGAAGTATAATGATTATTTTATTTATTTAACAATCTAAAATATATCGTAGTAAAACTACAGTATAGATTGGACGGATCGGAGTATCACAGGTTAGTTTTTGCAAACTTAAATTTAGTAAACATAGTCCATTACATCTTACCTTACGTGAAATAGTACACATGACTGTTATTTATTTTAATATTATCTTTTAGATTGCGGTTACAATGACCTTTAATTAAATGGCACTAACATTTAAATTATTAAAATACATCCGTTAGCTACATTTAAATACGTCGCGTACTTTGATATGATTTTTGTGATATGTAAATAGGAATGAACACAATAGTTTAACATTTTTATAGTCGTGAATATGAAAAAAATAAACATCACAATGATGTATACATATTAATTTATAAACACCACAAACAATATTCAAAGAAAATATAATATTAGCACACATTTTTCATTACATTTATTTGATAAACGATAATAAGAATTGTACTTTTAGCAGTTTTAAAAAATGCATTGGTATACGACAGTTCGATACATAACATTGATCATTAATCTTACCGTAGACAGTCGACCATCTTATAAAAGCGCCACACTCGTCCAAAATAAATTACTCCATTGTCTTTAACAAATCTGTTCAGATCTTACTGATAGTACTGGTACATTGAGGTTGCCCTAATTATTTCAATTTTAGTTTGAGGTTTATTATATTTATGAAGTATTTGGTTCTTAAGAGCGAGGAACCGTGCATCATTTATAAGTTCTTCCGAAAGCCAATGTGTGCATTCACTAGGCTGAAGTAGACTGGATATCTTTGTCCACCTCCGAAACAAATAGGGCAGCCTCGCCTTTTTTAAATTAATCACATAGCACATCATTATTAATAATACTTAAGTATGTTTAAAATATTCATTATAAAAAATAAAAAAGCTCTACTCCTGCTTGGATTCTAGGATATTTATCCAGATTGTAAAAATATAGTACTTAAAAATAGTTTTATAAAATAAGTAGGTATACAAAGCGTCTCATTATATCTAAATTCATTGCAGTTTATTTGTAATTAATCTAGTTAGATACAGACTGGTCTGTATGAATGGTAAATTAATAATTATAATATTATATGATTAAGATATATCAAGCAACAGTTAGGTCATGGTCTCTGTTGCCTGGTCAGATCATTTTAACATAAATAATCTAGATTCTATCTAAGATACATTTAATAAAGAATTATTTACTATAGAAATACTGGGACCACAACATGATGTTGCACAACTGATGTCACCTTAATTTAAACAATAGCTTAATTTTCATTACCTTATACAGGTCATGTGGAAGTATACTGTTAATGCATATTGATTTGCTATCTATTTTCAGAACAGTCTGATGGTAGAATTTCCTTTACAGACAAAAATGGTTTCCCTAAAAATGTGATCAGTGGATAGCTAGTGTAAAAGTTCAAATTTGAGCAATTTTATTAGTTAACATAGACGGACTAAGCCAGCCAGTAAGCATAACTAGACGAGTTTCCTCCCAAATTAGTGTGCGAACATACGCGCTTAACCAAACTTATCGAGTTTCCATGTGAAGGAGTACTATTGATGTATTTAAGGGCCTACGGGGTTCTAACTCCAACGCCACTTACTGACAGTCCTCCCTTAGTCCGCCACTGGCGCAGCGGCGCGGCGGCGTGCGTCAGTGCGTCAGTGCGTCAGTGCGTCAGTGCGTCAGTGCGTCAGTGCGCCGGCTTGTCGTGCAGCCAGGGCCGGAAGATGGGCAGCGTGCTGGGGTAGTGCGGCGGCGGCGCCGCCTCGCCCTCGCCGCGGAACGGGTACGTGCCCACCAGCACCGGCAGCTGCAGCTTCACCTCCTTCTCCATGCTCTTCGGCTCGATTATGAACTGGGGACATCATAAATGCTTTATTCGCTGTGGCCTCAAAAAGCACTGTTAAAGCACAAACAAATCATCATCATATTATCGCATGGCAACTACTTTTCCCGCAACACAATAAGAGGGTATAGCACCCTACTTTTTTATACGAGAAGTTTAATACACATACAAATGTACACGGTATTGGGTGGGCCTGTCTGTATTTACATTCCATAATTATATAAATAAGATTCAGAGGGAAATATCTTATTTGCTTTCGAGTGACATTCCATTATTATTGATCTAAAATAGGTAGCACTAGTAAGTAAATCATTAATATAAAAAAAATTTAAAGTTTTCCTGGGCATAGGTAGAGTACCTAAATATGGGCGAATAAAGGCTGATGGTGATAAATGAAAAACGCTAGTGGTGCACTCACGAATACGTCGTACTGCACAAATAACACAAGTAAATCATATATAGGAGACCCAGTGTCCAGCAATGGACGAAAAAGGCTGTAGGTAATGAAAAAGATAACGATGATGATGACAATTTAAAATCGATAGTGGGGTACTCACGAAGACATCGATTTGCACAAATAGCACAAGTAAATCATTAATACAAGCTCGATGGCGCATTCGGTAGTGACCCTGCCCCATGCGCCAAAAGTTGTGGGTTCGATCCCCACCCAGACAAACATTCGTGTGATGAATACTTGTGTTTGTTCTGTGTCTGGATGTTAATATCCAATATTTAAGTATACATTTGTAATACCACTGTTGTTTCTGATATCCGTAACACAAGTGCTTAAGCTACTTACCTCGGAGTCAGATCAATGTATGTGATGTAGTCATATATTTATTTATTTATTTATTAAAAATAAATATTAGAAGAGTCCCTTTATCCAGCAATGGGCAATTAAAAGCTGGTGGTGATAAAGAAGGCGATAAATGAAAGTTAGGGATGGTGACTCACAAAGACGTCGTACTGCACGGCGATGAGGTGGCAGCCGCGCAGGTTGGTGGGCGGCAGCGGCGGCACGTAGAGCAGCTCGTGGCGCCACACGTCGGCCTCGCCCGGGCGCGTCTTGCCGTGCGCGCGCGTCGCCAGCTCGCGCACCTCCTTGGCGGCCACCTTGCCGTGCGCCGAGTACTGGATCGTCTGCGACACGACGGCGCACAGGGGTAACAGAGGCGGACATTGTGTTACGACTGTATAGCCTAGTTGGCTCAAATGGTTTTTGTAGTCCGTAACTAAAAATGTTGAATACGTATTTTTTGCTTTTTATATTACAGCGCTGTAAAGATTTGGAGTGGGGCGCTTTTATGGAACAAGTGACATCACGCGAAACTTTAACTTTAACTTTATAACATGCCCCCCGATAGACTGACCGACTTCCTCCCCTTTGCGCCGCACCTGTAAGCCGCACCCGCTCGCTGCCAGACTCACTGGGCTTCCCCAACGGGTTCCACCCGGTGGGTCCGACCGCGCCAAGGGTGCGCCGGATAGTGCAAGGGGACGACTCTCCTAGCCGAGAGACTCAAAACACCCCGAGCTTGAAGAGCTCGGGAGAAGATGCCCGGGCAATGAGCACCCCGCTCGAGGCCCGAAACCAAGGGGTAAAGAAACCCGACGACGACGACGTACGCGCCGCGGTCCAGCGCCACGCGGCACGTGACCAGCCTGTGTTCGATGCTGCAGTAGAGGCAGGTACGCACCTCGGTGAGCGCGGCGCGGGTCGCCTTGATGGTGGTCTTGGAGTTGTTGACGAGGTGCGCGGTGAGCACGATGCTCTCGCCCGGCACGTACGCGCCGCGGTCCAGCGCCACGCGGCACGCGACGGCGCCTCCGCCCACGCAGCCCACGCCTAGCTTGTGCTCGATGCTGCACTCGAAGTCTTGCTATAGGGTCACATTTAAAAGTTGTTATGGATATTATATTAAAATAAAAGATTGTATAGTCGACGTTAAAAGTGAAATAGGCGATATACATATCTAGAAATTGAGAGTGACGTCTGAATGGTAAGGGCACGGCCTCATATGTGAGAGGCGCTAGTTCAAACTGGGGCAATCAAAAATTGTGGTTGTAAGATATGTTTAGGTAAATAAAAATGAATCTCTCATTTATTCTATAGATGGAGGTCTCAGCGTGGCTATTCAAATGTGTTTCCCAAACATTGTTTTGCCATGACCCAGTAATTTTCACATTGCCCCTTCGTTACGCATTTAATATTTTTAAATACAAGCATTTTGGTAAAATAATACACATTTCAGCTCACCACTTACGAATATTTACGATGCATCAATCAATAGTAGGTATAGGTTGTTTTTTTTTGTATATGCGGCAATTTTGCGACCCGGTATTTTGATGGTCCGGTACTGTGTCGCAACCCGGTAAATGAGAATCGCTGTGATATACCACAACTAACTGTATGTTTGTAACACATATTTGTATAACAATATCACATTGCAGGGCCACTGTTGCAGTATGAAACATTATAGTGATATCATATTACAATTTACACTGGAATCAAGTATCAATTTCCATCTACAAGCATATATCACTGCTAGAGCGGAATTTTAGAAAACCCATGGGGCTGAAGCTAATATGCCTATGTTATTTCTTCAAGCTGTAATGTAAGCAGTACCAATATCCAACTTACAGATAACACTGGAGGCTCCAAATTCAGGTCAATGGGGTTCATAACGATGAACACTTGTTGGTTCTTGTGCGTTAGACCGTTGGGTTCCCTCAGAGCGGCTTTGCAGTAATATTGGACCCACCCATGAGTGCCCAGAAATGTGGATGGTAGTCCCATTGGTAAGCCCAGTTTGAAAGGGAAACTATGGATTCCTGGTGACAACACTGATGTCCCATGTCCTAGAAAATAATTGCTTTGTTTTCAAACTAAATTAAAGCTTTGCTACAAAAATATTTATTCATTTTCTATATTTATTGTTTTCTGCGTGACTTATTTCAATAATTTTATATAATTCTTTCTCAATTACAGGTTTAATGAATGGCAAGAAATTTTAATTCAGTTACATAAAACTTTGAAAAGTAGCTAATTTTATTGTCCACTGATCAGTAGTCATTATAATTACCTGGTTCCCCTAACAGGCGCATCCTAAAATCAATATAATTTTCTTTGTCAAATAATCTCTCATGTCGGCCAGAGCCGACTCGTACTACTCCTTCACCTACTACATGAAAATGTAGGCCTGTAAATTAATTAAAATTATATTATTATCAAACATAGAAATGCATCTGCATTCATTAAACATTAAACCATATGATAATTTTATAATATATGAAACATATTAGTTTTAGTGGGAGCATTATCTTTGCATTACTTGGCTGATGTTTCAAAATAGGTTTTTAAATTTACAAGATCTGTTCTTACCCAATACAGGAGTGTCATCTTGCAGTTCCATCAACACTTTCCCTGACAAAAACTGTCCAGGAAAGTACAATAACGAGGTATTGTCGAATACTATTAGGAATTTTAATAGCTTCCTCGGCATTTTCGCTGGCGACCACGCGAACGCGAGCCACTCACTTCACAAACAATTACACAAAAGAAGCAACTGTCCACACTCCTGCATGAACTTCCTAGGAAAAATACACATGAAATGTTTATTTATGTTAATATAATGAATTATGTAATTAAATAAACGCAATAAACCCACCTGGTCGTCACTACCTGAATCACAAAATAGGAATGTTATGTATAAAAACTTTTGAATTTAGTATAATTGAGGGAAGTAGGGAGCCTTGTAATTACGAAAGATACGCCTACGATGACATTATCCTCAAAAACTTCTCACGTCGTAGGCAGTGGCCAACAAAGTTGAGAAATATGCTAATCGAAGGCCATCAACTTCCAAGTTATGTCTAAGTGCAAACTTTGCAGCATAAGGTTTATGAATGTGAAAAATAGACAAATAAACTTAGTTAATACATATTTGACATTTACGAGCCTTAATTTATGTGAACAAATATAATTATTGAGGATGTACTTAAAACAATAAAATAGTAAAACTTTACACACACTCCACAAAAAAAGTTTTCTTTACTTTTTGACAGTTTGTTTCTTAAAGATTGAAGTAAGCTGTCATATATTTATAGAAACATTCATGAATGTGTAATATATTTATGTTCAACATAATGATACATTGTAAATAAATGTATTTACTATTATTTATTTATTTTCACTCAATTATTTTGAATACTAAACAAAATACATAGATTAAATAGATTTTGTAAAACAAAACACAAATGTTTATTAGTATATAGTGAACGCAACTGTAAAATTAATGATGATGATTTCGTTTAGACAATTTTTTCCCCTTTGATTGGTGGAGAACATATCAGTACGTAAAATTCGATTTCATTGGATGGTTTTAAAATTTCAGTTAATCTTAATATATCCACCCAATAACATATCGGTGCAAATCTGGACGGAACATCAAAATAAATGACAAAGAAAACATACTTACGTCCGAATGGAAGGCGGTTGAATGTTGATGTTTGTTTATATTTTGTAAAATAAGAGGTTTATAATTAATTAGTGTTGATTCGAGAACCAAAGAATAACAAATATACCCTAAAAATGCCGAGTGAAATGATTACGCTCCAACTTGGCCAATGCGGCAATCAGAGTGAGTTTTTAACTTATTCGTTTTTGTCTTTTGATCTTTTTGGATAAATTGTTTTTAATTTAAACGCAATTTGCAGTTGGTTTTGAATTTTGGAAACAACTATGCATCGAGCACGGGATATCACCTGAAGGAATCTTGGAGGAATTCGCTTCTGCTGGGTCAGATCGTAAAGATGTGTTCTTCTATCAAGCTGATGATGACCACTACATACCGCGAGCGGTGCTGTTAGATTTGGAGCCTCGTGTTATACATACAATTATGAACTCTCCGTATGCTAAGGTATTACGAAGTATTCTTGTTGTATCTGTAAATAAAAATTAGCAAGTATTAAAACTAACTAGTCCTATTTGATTTTAGCTATACAATCCTGAAAATGTATATCTGTCGAAACACGGTGGTGGTGCCGGTAATAACTGGGCTTCTGGGTACGCTCAGGGAGAGAAGCTCAACGAGGAAGTGTTTGACATTATTAACAGAGAGGCAGATGGCAGTGATAATTTAGAGGTAATTTTAATTTAGAATTTGCTATCAGAGCCTTTAGGTACTTTAGATATTGTCATAATTGGGCATGGCCCTAAATTTAATAAGAAACTACAAAAACGTAAGCCTACCCTCTGACCAGGCTTTTGCTACTTTAATTATGATGAAAGATAGATATTATCCTTTAGGTTTAAATGCTTTGTCTATGTCATAATTTGTGTAAATGTTGTCTTCAGGGTTTTGTATTATGCCATTCAATTGCCGGTGGTACGGGCTCTGGGATGGGCTCCTACATCTTGGAACACTTATCAGACAGGTTTCCTAAGAAACTTGTTCAGACATACAGTGTCTTCCCTAATTTGGATGAGATAAGGTAATTTATTACTTTGAATATCTTTATGTACTGTTTTTATTTTTCTGATTTATGTATTACTTTTTGAACCGGTAGATATTGATCTTATTCTGACAATTTATAAGTGTTTTTTTTAAGCCTACATAAATAAAGACAATTTCATTTCATTGTATTTTTTTTTTATAAATAATTAATTCCAGAAATTACATTAACATAATGTTATAAATTGCATACTAGAGATGCTTAATAATTTAAATACTTTTGAATTAGTAATGCTAATATAATTTATTCAAATGTAGAACTAGTTATTCTGCTAGGGATAAGACATGAAGCTCGTTTTTTAGAACTAGTATTGTTTATAACTAAATTTATATAAAAAACTTTATTTTTATTCATTCATTTTTATTCATGCATTATTTTATAGAATTGTCATATTGGTTCTAGTGATGTAGTAGTCCAGCCATACAACAGTTTGCTGACTCTGAAGCGGCTCACAGAAAGTGCGGACTGTGTGATGGTGCTGGACAACACAGCTCTCAACCGTATAGCCAGCGATCGATTGCACATACAGAACCCCTCGTTCGCACAAATAAATACTCTTGTATCTACTATCATGAGTGCCAGCACAGCCACTCTAAGGTAAGCAAATCAAAAAATGAATCAAAAGTAAATCTAAGATAACCAAAAATAAAACCTGAAAACTATATAGGGCAGGCATAATAGTTTTCAGTTTCACCGGCCTACATGTATTTGGGGTATTTAGGCAATTATAAAAAGCATGTATTCCAAATGTAAATTTTCCACATTTCATAAAATATTTCAGGATAGTGATATGAATTGACTACCTACATATATAAAGATTCACATTTCATGTGCACTTGCAGGTATCCATCGTACATGAACAACGACCTAATCAGCCTGGTGGCACCGCTCATCCCCACGCCGCGGCTGCACTTCCTCATGACGGGGTACACGCCGCTCACCGCCGACCACGAATTAAATACTGTGAGTTAATAATTTAAAAAAAAATTTTTTTTTAAGCTTTAAGCAAAATACCCACGTTTTAAGCCAAGTCTTATACGGAAAATGTCAGTTTTTTGAACTTAAAATAGAATTTTTTTTTTGCAGTTGTACACATTAGGAATGATGCTTTTTCTTTACGCGCACATCTATTTTTCAGGCTCCAAAAATTCGCAAAACGACAGTATTAGATGTGATGCAAAGGCTACTGCAACCGAAGAACATGATGGTCTCGCTCAGTCCCGACAGAACCAACCAACACTGCTACATATCAATTCTGAATATCATACAGGTACTTGACGTGTAAACTTAGCAAAGCAACTAGATAATTTGCAGTGGTTGCTCAAATTAGTAATTGCTTGGTAAGATGCACTTAATATATTTCCAATTGGTCCGACTAATGCAAGGTTTTTGAAGTTACCATTTGCTAACCAATATTTGTTATATCATTGGTCTACTAAATTTTGTTTGACCAATCACTACATACATAACATCACGCTCATAATCTGAACGGCATTTTTGGCTGAATGTGGTTAAAGGGCCCTGCTGCCCTTTAACCACATTCAGCCAAAAATATACTATTAGTCGCCTTTTACGACATGCTAGACAAGAAACACAGTTGGCACATTCTTTTTAAGTCCCAGACTAACATGGGACAAAACCAACCAATCACTAATACACTATTAAATAGATAAATTGTGTTTAAACTTGTTAGACCACAGATATTAGATTACCGAACGTACGATCGCGTCATTAAAATATCTTATTCTGTTGTCAGGGTGAGGTGGACCCGTCGCAAGTGCACAAGTCGCTGCAGCGCATCCGCGAGCGCAAGCTGGCGTCGTTCATTCCGTGGGGGCCCGCCTCCATACAGGTGGCGCTCTCCCGCCGCTCGCCCTACGTGCACGCCTCGCACAAGGTCTCCGGCCTGCTGCTTGCCAACCATACAAACATATCCTCGGTGTGTATATAGATGTATAAGGTTCTACATAATATTTTACTTGTATGTGAAATAAGAACTAAATAAAAACATAAACAAATTCTCACAGAAGAATCTTCTATATAACGTCGTTCGGCAGTGAAAACCTCGGAAGTCACATTTGCTTATTTTTTTTTAATTTGTTTTGTAAGTCACATCAGACTTATTTAGCCACGAGATATTTGAATTTTTATGATCATGTACTCACTTGATTACAACAATCATTCTTAAAAAAATAACAATAAACAGTGCTATTCCGATCCATAAAATTTTTTTTAGGCAGTTTTTTCTTCCTTCTGTAAAATTTTGTCAAAAGCATTTACAAGGTTTTTTTTTACTGCCGAACGACGTAACTAGGTTGGCCATTTGTATTTTGTTTCTTTTTGCAACCCAACCAAATCTTACAATTTGATAAACAGATTGTTTTGATTTCTAAAACTCTTAATAAAATGCATCTAACCATAAGTACCTTGAAAGTACTGTCAAGGTAAAAGTACCAATTTAATTTTCTGATAACATATTTTCTTTTACAGCTGTTCGACAGATGTCTCCAGCAGTACGACAAGCTCCGCAAACGAGAAGCCTTCCTCGAGGTGTTCCGCAAGGAGCCGATGTTCAAAGAGTCGTTGGAGGAGTTCGACGAGTCGCGCGGCGTGGTCGACGACTTGGTACAGGAGTACCAGGCGGCGGCTACGCCAGACTACGTGCATTGGAACCCTGGTACATATTGCTAACTATCCTTTCTTTATGACAAAGAGTAAGAACCCTGCCATTCGACTTTTGGGCTGGGATAATTTCAGTAACACTAAAAATCTGTAAGTAACTGAGCATTGATACAATATTAGTTCCTACAAAGTGAAATATGCCACGGACTGATGCGCTTTTTATAGTTGTTGGCACTTTAGTATCGGTATTAAGTTACCTGGACCAAGTCAAGTAAATGTCGCGGCTGGGATATCAGCGAGCTCATAGTGATGTGCGATGTTACTAATTATTTATTTATGTTAATTTTCAGAGAGCAGTCAAATATAACAGGCAGTATGTACGAATATTGGATCTAAGTTAAATAACAAGGCGGTACAAAGACTGTAGGTACTCCAGAAAGGCTTTGGGAGAGATGAAGGTAGTTGGAGGATATTCACTCACAATTATTAAGTTATTATTTAACCCAGTGCCATTTTATTTAATAATATTGTAATGTATGTAATAATCTCATTCTTGTTACATGAAATCTCGAATAAACATGCAGAAATGTACAAAGGAGTTGAAATAAAACGATTTTGCTTTTTATCAAGAATTTAATTTAATAATCGCTAACTCTTCAACATTCCATAACCTTCCGTACACATCATATATCACTTGGGTGAACATAAACTCTGTGGTTTGTACATGTTGCTTTCCATGCCTCCTCTTATAGGGATATTTCAAAAGTAAAGTAAATAAAATTCAGCATGATCATGAGATTAAACTCCAATTGGGTTGAAAGCAGATAGCACGTTTTTATTTACTACCGCTTTAGTGAAGCAGCAGTCACTAAAGATTGGCGTTATTTAATTTGCAAGACATGTTTTTACAATATAATGGAGAAAAATATGCCTTTTTGACAGTACAGTGTCTTTTAATTATAATTACATTACATAAAAAAATAAAATTCGTTTTACATCTATTGTTTACATACTAGCTATCATTAAACTAGTATAGGAGTAGTGTTTCCCACATCGCGAGCTAGAGAGCAGGCCCACCAGAATCCACCAATGCTGCTCATACAATTTATCAGCGTCTGTACATGGACTAAAGTTTCGGAACTGCCAATATTTATTGATATTTATTCTTTTATCATATATGACTATGTAAGCATGAAACACTTATGGGACCTATTGATTATCATTATATTTTCGACATCTTAATTATACTTCCTATCTCTAATTACATGGCATAGTGTGGTATGATATTAAAAAGTGCCTACATTTGGCTGCCGTAATATGTTAGAATATTAAGGCTAGGTATGTACACAAGATACGAATTAACATAGTGTACAAGTGATACACCACTCAACTTCAATACAACGGAGGAACAACTTACAGATGTCATACCACTCAATTTGGAATCAAAGTACATTTGTTATTGTGCATGTGCAAAGTCCATGCAATTTATGGCAAGTACACCTAAACATCTCACAAATGTACACACATGATGAGAACAGCCAGCGAAAAGTTCCACAATTAACACAACTGCAAAATTGCAAGAATAACATAATACACGCATCCCCAACATGCAATATTACACCTAATTATTTTATACAATAACAGTTGTTCTTATAAAAGTTTCGATAAATTTCAACATATATCACTAATTATGAAGAAAAAATCAAATCACATTTTAAATAAACCTTAAGTGCCCAAGTCAAAGTGAGGAGAACCTAAACTAACACAAGTATGCTACTGAAATGGTGTTAAGATAGTAAAACTTAAAGCAATGCCGTAGTGCGATGCATTAGCGAAATGAAATTTGGAATAGTAATGTTAGTGACACGGCCTGATGGCGGCGGCAGACGGGTGAGGCTAGGAGGTCTGACTGGGTGGCTGGTACTTGGGCTGGATGATTGACGTTTTCCGCACGGGCACTGTCTCAGGAGTAGGAATGGCATCACCTGTGGGCAGCTTCGCTGGGACGGCTGGAGCCTTGAATGGAGCCGTAAGATTTCCTGGCCTCTGCTTAGCCATCTGGTAATCACCAGAGTCAAAGAATTTTTGCTGAAACAAAATTATGCCCTTATTTATACTTGAACTTGGCACTCACAGTCAGCGTGTTGGTTAGATTTGGTTAGGTTTTAAAGAATATTACAAACTCATATACTATTTATGAGAAATTTTATTCAGTTATTAAAATAAAATTTGGTGAGTAGGTATAGTCAGCTATATAGGCAGCTTTATTAGCCATATCAATAAAAGGATCCTAAGTATTTGTAAGCAATGACTATTAACAAAAAAAAAGATGAAAAGTGCTCCTTAGAAACACATAGACTAGCATTTCAAATATTGTTTACAACTATACTTGTATATCACCACTTTCAGACAACTTAAGGTTTCAGGTAATTGCTTCAAGTCTTTATATGAAATGAAAATAATTAATCAGTCTTGTGACTTTCTGATTAGTAGCAGTGATAGTTCAAAATATGAACGTGACTTATCTACTCACCCCTTTAGCCAACCGTTTCTGCAAGAAAGCAGAGTGTCCTCCTGGACCTCTTCCTAGCATAGCATTTGGAAACTTAGCTTTGAGTTTTGCCTCCTCAAGCTTCTCCAACTCTTTCGGCTGAAAACAGAAATGTTTATACAAATATACACATGGTCTTATATAACTTGTATCAGTGCCTTATATTGTCCCTGATGTAATAAAATAATAAAAATATGTAATTATAATAGCAGTGAACTTACATCTTTTGGTGGTTCATTTTGGTCTGGTGAATCGCTCATTTTAATTTCTGTAAAGATACATATTTTTTTATTAAATCTATAAAGAGCTCCAGATGTATTTTATACATTTTGCATTGTTGTACAATCAATTATTTTTGCTTTACATATTCCCTCTTTTGTCTATTGACACAGGTCTTGTCACAATGATTTTCATATCTATCAATGAAAAAGAGATTCCAGGGCCGCCAGATGTTACATATTTTCTAATAAATGAAATGTGCGGTAAAAAATAGTATTTATACCTACTATTAATGTATGGGTACTGGTTAGTTTTGTTAGTTGGCCAATTTGCAGGTAAATTCAAGTGCGAAAGTTAGGAAGATATTTCTCATTTAACTTATATTATTTTTGCAGATGTTTATGTAGGTATATTGTGTAGAATACCATTATAAATCAATGTTCACATTAACCGAACACTTTCCATTAGCAGTAAATTCTACCAGATAATTTTAAAGTTACTGAAAAAAATATGAAATTCAACAATATCCCAAATAGTATGCATAAAATTTAATTTAAATGACTATATTTGGAATGTTTCTAAGCAGGACAACTAATTTCATGAGACTAACAACTGCCGCCAGACAACATAAAAAAAATATGAGTAAAGCTCAAAATGTACTGAGACACAGCTTTATTGAAATTAAACTCATTGTAATAGACTTTTATAAGCAGTTTGTAGTGTAATGCTTATCATGATCCTCATTAAGATAAAAAAAATTGGTATAAGTGAAATTATAAGCATATTTCTATTATTTTTTCTTGAGCTCTATAGTATCGTTTGAAGTTACTGGTGACGGAAAGTGTCTGTCAATATTAAATATTAGTGTACAACAGTATTTCACACAACATACATGAAAATCAGCAATCAGAAATTAAATTAAGTGAGATATATCTTATCCTAACTTTCGCATCTGGTACCTGCAAATTGGCCCACTACCCAAACTTGCTAGTACCATTACGTTTATAGTAAGTAGTGATACTACCCTATACCATACATTTCAAATAAGTAACGTCTGGCGACCCTGGGATCTTGGACTATTACTCACATCTGGTTTGGACCTGACATGTAATTACAATTTTTTCCAATAATACAGTACAAATATCTCATGATCTAATGACTTCATAAACATATGATTATTTAAATGAAATGCCTGCTACTTGCTTTCAAATAACCTTCACTTCAAAATCAAGGTCAACTCTGTACTGGTATTTTCCATTGTCCCTATTCTATCTATTTTTTTGATTATGTCCTTAGCATAGGTTACATTACTTCATGTGTACATAAGATATACATATTTCCAAATAATATTTAAAATACCATTAACCAGCATAAACTGTTACAGATATTGTGGATATTTAATTTGGGGGTTGTTTATTTCGGTAAATAAAGACGAAATCGCGTTCTCATTTATACACCCCACAGCTCACTTATGTACTTTATTAAACAAATTTATTTTAAATCTAAAATTCTGACTGTACAAGTAGAGCATTTTAAGAACATTTGACAATTATAAACCCAAATGTATTTTAATGTACACAAAAAAGTAAAGATAACGGACGGAAATATACAATGAAACCAGTAAGCATGAATCAGACGTCCAGGTGGAAAACAGGTAGGTGCCTACCTTTTGTTTTGTTTACCCTCGCTTACAATTAGGATTGTGATTTACATGTGAGCATTGTAGTACATTCAGTGATCGCATTTATGGGTTTTAACCGTAAACAAATAAATAATCCGAGACAATAATAACAACCGTATTAACCATGAGCGATAAAAATCAAGCAGATAATTTGTTAAGTTTAAAAGTCGAAAGTTGTTTACCTTGGATTTTGCAGATTTATTAAAAGACTCTTCAGTTTAGATAAACAGTCACAATAATGCACGTTTCTGGTAAAAGAAATGAACAAAATTATGAATAAAAACCTCAAATTGACTAATCAACAAATCGAAATATTCCCGTGATTTTCACAGCAAAAAATGGCGTTTAATTCAATGTTGCCATAGTAAATTTCTAAACTACCAAATTGCTTTTAAGAAAAACTAAATAATTTTTGCTGGACCGTAAATTTTTTGTTTAAGTTGGTAACACTGATGACATTATCATGCATGGTACTTACTTGTCAGTTGTCTGTCAACTTCATTGTTTAACTTTGTTTTCGGTTCGGTCTGTGTTTTGGCGCAAATAATATTACTTAAAAATGGATGAGGATTTAATGGAAGAAGATATTGATGGATCAATTCATAGTATCCATGTGCGTAATTTCTTCTGTCACGATAATTTAGAAATCAATTTGAACAAGAATGTGAACTTTATAGTCGGGCGCAATGGAAGTGGAAAAAGCGCAATTTTAACCGCTTTAGTGGTCGGATTGGGGGGCAGGGCCTCTGCCACTAATCGGGGCAACAACTTACATTGTAAGTAATCTGGTTTAGTTATTATGGCTGCGATTAATATATTGTATTTACAGAAGTTTTTAACTACTTACAATTATTGAACATCTGAAAACAATGTTGATGTAAATCGTTCAGTAACTACTCTCTGATCTTTAATTTTGATGTTTCTTGACTCTATTCCTTGCATAATAATAATAAGTAGGTCAGAGGGGTATACTCAGTTCTTCTCTAATAGTCTGGGACTTAAAAAATAATTTGCTAACTGTATTTTTTGGCAGTCATGCCCCATAAGACGACTTATTGTGTATTCATTGGGTTGTATAGTAGACAAACGAGCCGCTTTTGCCCAAGTTTCCGTATAGCCCACCACAATTTAATTTAAGTGGTTTAAGGAGTTTAGTTTTTTTTGGATGAATGTCATTAATAAATGCATTTTATTTAAGCTTTTATCAAGAAAGGTGCCAATTCTGCGACTGTAGAAATCAAAATAAAGAACAACAGTCCCAAAGCATACAAGCCACATGTTTATGGTGACTACATTACCATTGTGAGAAATATTAATGCTTCTGGAGGCTCCAGCTACAAAGTAAAAGCAGCATCAGGTATTAAACTAAACTTTGTACATCACAATTAGGGATTGCAATCTAGCTGGCTTTCAATAAGGCTGGATCTGGGTGATATCTTTGCTTTAAGTACCAGTAAATGTTAAATGATGCTGGATCTGTTGGGTTACAGGATTGCAACTCCTAATCCCAATTACACTAATAAGGTTGTGTATGTATTTGATACACAAGTGTGACTTAATAACCACTTTGTATATGTTGCTTAGGTGAAGTAATCTCCACAAGGTTTGAGGAGGTAAATGCAATAATATTGGCACATGATATACAAGTAGACAACCCTATATCAGTGCTTAACCAAGATGATGCAAGGAGCTTCCATGCTTCTGATGCTAAGAAAAAGTACTCACTGTTCCGGAAGGCTACAAACCTTGACCAGACTGAAACTAACTATAATAGAGCACTTGAAAATTGTATTAAAGCAACTAATATTTGGAATCGAAAAAACGATGTAAGTATACAATATGAGTGTTCCTGTTTCCACCAATAAGAACATAATATGTCATCTGTACCAAAATTGATAATATTTGTGAATCAGTACTTTGATTAAACATAATATTTTATAACAGTTCATTATTTCAATTTCAGAAAAGACTTAATCATTTCATAATACAGCTGAGTTTCATATGTAATTTACTCTTATATTTCTATTGAGGTATTCATGCATCCTGATATATTTTGACTTCATCTCTAATAGGCTTGTAAAGAGTTGGAAAAGGAGTATAAAAAGTGGAAGGTCAGCCACGAGCAGTTGCAGTCACGAGATGAGATTGAGGCCCAGAAGGAAGCCCTGCAGAACGAGTACTACTGGAGCGAGATAGCGGAATACGAGCGTGAGGCGGAGATGGTGCAGACTCAGTACGACAAACAGAAGGCCAGGATCGAGAAGCTTGTGGAGAAGCTGAGCAAGATGAATGATCATTTTGGGAGCAACAGTGAGGCAATTGAGTAAGTGCATAGGAAAATGTGTAAAATGGAAATTAAAGACAGATTGATTTAACTAATTAATTTTATGTTGGGAAGTAAATGATGAGGAAAAATTTATTTGCTATTTAATTCTCATTTGGGTATATTTTTACAACAGTTGTTCCATTATATAAATTTACTTATGTTTGTTTTTTGAGACTTTGTTTATGTTCATGAACAGTTCCCTGAAAACTCAGTTGGACGAAAAGACATTAGAGAAGACAGCCTTAGAGCAGGAGCTGCGCGAGCTGGAGTCGCGAGTGCGTGAGGCGCAAACTGGGTGGCGGAGCGCGCAGCAGGCCTCCAGCAAGCACACGGAGCTGCTTAACAGGGAGAAGACCAAGATTGTCGATATTGAGAGGGAAATGAATAACTTAGAGTGAGTTGCTTCAAACCGTAAAAATTTAGTAAATTAATTAGAACTTAAAACTGGCAATCATCAGCAGTCAACATTCCCGCAATCATTCATCTTTACTTGTTAGCGAGTAAAAATTTTAATATGTGATATATTTCTGTGTCAAGGTAAGAATGTAAGTAATATTTTCTGCGATGTATTATTGCGAGTGACTTTCCTTTTATTAGCGTTTTTCAGCATTAGATTCTTGTGCACGCCATGCGACGGTATCGTTGTAGCGCAAGCGTCAGGACCCTGCCAAACATTATGGTTGTTACGTGCAGCCTTTTTGTCATAATGCCAGTTCGGGACGGTCGGCGACACAGCGCGCTCAACTAGAAGCGAAAGCGGCGGCGGCGCAGGAGGCGGCTGCGGCGACGCGCGCGCGTTACGACACGGCGCACCACGACGCGGCGCGCGCGCGCGCGCACCACCAGCACGCGCACGCGCAGCTCGACCACGCCGCGCAGCTCGCCGCGCGTCAGCGCGACACCCTCAGTGAGTCACACGCCACATAACACGTCATATAATACTTTGCTCAATTCCTCTTCCTCTCTCGCACGCACCATGCCACTATCGAAACAGGGCCGTCCGGGGCATTTTTTGTTTTATTATTCCCAATTGGCCGACCCTGCCCCCGTCACTGTCTTTATCTGATTCCCGTCCGCAGAGCAACTGAAGCAGCAGCTGCGCGAGCTAGAGTCCCGCGGCAACGAGTCGCTGGCCGTGTACGGCAGCAACATGGTGGAGCTGTGCGAGAAGGTGAAGCAGGCCGTCGCGCGCGGCGAGTTCAGCGCGCCGCCCAGGGGGCCCGTCGGTGAGGACCGCACTGTCAATTGTGACCTCTGATCGAAAATATTTAAGTTCACGTACATTAAAGGACAAGAGAGAAAGGAATGGCAGTGTCTGGTAGAGGCCTTTACCTCCTGAGAGTTCTGGAATGAACAAACCATTATTTATGATTATATTTTAAAAAAGAAAGTTTTAATTACCTAGAAATATGGCATTTTTATTTTATTTTATATTTATTTCTCTGAGCATTTTTCGCGCGTTAATTGGGAATCGTGTATTAATATGACAATATTAATTAAAATTCATTTATTATTGTTTCTTAATATCTGTTAACTTTTCCCCCTAGTATCAGATGCCACCTAAAGACTTAAAGATCCATATCCATCCACCTGTAATATATGATTATATGTTTTATGTGTAACCTTGCATCTTGTAGGTTCGTATCTGAAAGTGAAGGAGAAAAAGTGGGCCGGGGTGCTGGAGCATATTATTGGAGGCTCCATACAGTCCTTCTGTGTGAATACTCCGGAGGACTCGAGGAAGCTGTTCGAGATCATGGGAAAAGTACGTAATTGCACCATATTTGTCTATAAATTTCAATATATTGCCCTAATTCACATGATCTGATTGATCTGATACGCTTATTGGAACTACAATCTCGACTGTTATGTAGCTATTAAACAGATATTTATAGATTGTCTTGAAAATTATTTAAAATTGTCTTTGGGCCCTAATGGGCCGTCTCATATCAATCAATGTCATTACGAAGTTTCACGATTTGACAGAATTTGAATTGGCTGTGCTGTGGCCAAACTATAGGGTGGCGGATCTGGCAAAATTCCCGTGAGTAGTGTTGCCAGGTCGACAAACCTAATAAAATAAAATAAAATATCCGGACAGACCAGACAGTTTGGCCGGACATGCTAAATTATTGACGGACTGCAGGAGCGACTGACAGTCGACTCGTCTGCGCTCGCCCACGCTCGGTGATCGCTCGTTTGCGAAATGTAAAAAGCAGGGTTGGCAATGTTTTAAACAATTGCATAAAACAAGTATTTAAATCATTGTTTAAAACACTGAAAAAAAAATACAAAGCTCTTTAAAACATGTTTTAAAACAATTTGTTTTAAACAAACACGTTCAAAACGTACATAAAAAACCTATACCTACTTACACTTATTCGTTTTTTTCACACAAGTTTCTTTTTGCAATTGTTTCATACATTTTGAGGTTGTGCCGCCTCTGTGGGCTGGCAACACTCATTCAACATTGATTTCGGTTCTGATGGGGACTACCCCTCGGCTTTTACGGGAATTCCCCAGTAGTGCGAAATATTATACTGTTCCGTGTGCGTCAGTGTTACCAACCCTACTGTTTTAACAGTAGATTTGCTGTTTTCACATTAACGCCCCTGTTTTCTGTTTCATTCCTAATTTTTACTGTTTTCCAATTAGCGTCCTGCGCCACCTATTACACAATGCGAATATTAATATAGTAGAATATTAGTATAATATAATATAGTTATAAAATATACCATAATGAAACTAAATTATCTGCTCTTGTCGGAATTCGAGGGAATTTCCCAACCAAAAGGAAAATGAGTCTGAAAATATTGAAGATGAGGCAATTGAGAATGAAAGTGGAGAATAATTTTACTTTGATTTTTGTTTTTGTTATGTTGTGTTGTGACCAATATTATGATATAACGATGTATGTTAGTCCTGTTAACTAGTAAAAGTAGGTAATTGTTTTAATTATATAAGGAAAGTATGATACATACATAACTTTACGCCTATAATCCCTGAAGGGGTAAGCAGAGCCAAAGAGGCAGCATGCCCCTTCAACCACATTCAGCCAAAAATAAAGCCGAGCTGGGTTAGAAGGAAAATTGTGAAATAGTTGTGACAAGCGGCTAACTTGTCGCCTACACAATCACACAACCAAAACCCGATATACAATTAGCCGCCTTTTACGACATGCTAGGCAAAAACCACAGTTGGCATATTCTTTTTAAGTCCCATACCAACATGGGACAGTGGTCTGGGTTGGATAGAAAGCTGTGAAAAAGGAAAAGCTTTTTTTACTTTACCTACTGTTTTCTCCTGTTTTTTTTCTGGTGAGCTGCTGTTTTTAAGTTTTTTGGGGTTGGCAACACTGGTGTGCGTACACTTAGTTCAGTTACGAGTTAGTTACGACACGTATTGCATATATTGTGATGTCCTCCATTCTTGAATAAAGACAAAAAAAGGTCTACGGGAAAAAAAAGGACCCGCTTTGGCTGTATTTCTAGGAGCTGTCAGGAGAAGGTGGTAAAACTCACAGGGTGAAGTGCAAGTATTGTACCAAGGATATGGTGGGCCCTTATTGCCCGTATGAGGGCGCATTTAACAAAATGTCCTCAAATTGTACAATACATGAGTTTAAATATTGTTATGCCTAAACACACAGATATAATGATTGATACACACACTACATAAGTAGGTATGTACGTTTGTATTTTAAACGATTTTTAAAACATGACAATTAAAACATTCTCAAAAAAAGATTAAAATATGTTTTTTTTCGCAAAAAAAAACCGCGTTTTTTTCAAAGGTAAAAGGCCTAACAAAAGCTGGACAAGCCGGAAACGGTTTATTTTGGCCGGACACGCAATCAAAGAGATACGAGATAGAAGTATGTCTGTCTTTTCGGACTCCTGGCAACGCTACTCGTGAGCATGAGTTAGGGGGACCCACTGTAAATTCGAATGTTGTCATTGAGCGAGTACCCATACCGATGAAATAGCATGGCAAATGATATAGTTCCGCCACTAAATATCGAGTATGGTGTTTTCTGGTCCGACGCAGGTGTACGGGCGCGCCAGCAAGCCGAGCGTGACGTGCAGCAAGTTCTTGAGCAAGCAGCACGACGTGCGCCGCAACAAGGTGGTCGCGAGCGGGTTCGGCAGCGCGCTGGACGCGCTCAGCGCGGCCGACCCCGTCGTCGCCAACTTCCTCATCGACAACGTGGGCGTCGAGAGCGTGCTGCTCGTGCCGGAACACAGTGAGTGTCGAATGGTGCCGTCGCTAGGTTGAGGGAGCGAGATTTAATTTCGGCGACCCCACACCATCTCCCTGTTTACGCAGCACTCATCCTCTTCCACAAATGCTTTTGGCACAATTGGTTTTAAATATATTTAACGTGGGACGGCGATAAAATTTTGACGACCCCACACCGTATAAACAGCTCTAACCCTCGACCCCAAATGCTTTCGGTAGAGGAGATGTCTGAGCGTGATCAAATTTTACTTGTATACGCAGTACTTATCCCCCTCTTCAGATGCTTTTGTCGATAATGGCGCCGTCAAAAATCAAATATCAGTGGCGAACAAAGCGCCTTCTGCCCCTAACCCGCGGAGCGAACCAGCCCGGGCTCTGCTATCCCTTCACTTCTTCACTCCAATTCACTTCAATAGTCATATTACATAATCAAGTATTCTTTCTGCAGAGGATGCAACTCGGCTTTCGGATACCGTGGAGAACGTCCCCAAGAACTGCTCGCGCATCGTGACGCTGGACTGCAGCGAGTACTACCCCGCGCCCAACTACCGCTGCTACGGCGGCGCGGCTCGCGTGAGCCGCTACCTGCAGGTCAGCACCGCCGAGCGCAAGAAGTGAGTATACCATTGCCTTTATAGTTCCAGTCAATGCCCGTGGATTGTGATAATGGACTGTGTGGAAATCGGATATGGCACTCGTACAGTATGAGTTAAAATTAACGCATCTTCCGTTCCATTCAGGCAGATGATGACGGAGATCCAGGAGGCCGAGGCGACACTCCGGACGCTGGAGGCGAAGGCCGAGGCGCTGAGCACGGAGGCGAAGGAGGCGCGCGACAACGCGCGAGAGTGCGCGCGCACGCTCGAGGCGCTGGTGGGCGAGCGGCACGAGCGCGACGAGGCGGCGCGCGCCGCCGCCGCCGCGCTCGACCACCAGCAGCTGCCGCACCACGCCATGCTGGTAACGACCAGCCACAGCCTACCTCGTTACGCGATGACCCTAGTAGAAAGGTGTCCGATAACATCAGTATTTGTCCATCTTTATTGTTACGTAGGTCGATGAACTGAACATCTCGAAAGGGAAGCTGAACACGCTGAGCGAGCAGCTGGCGGCGTCCACGCAGAAGGAGCAGCAGCTGCGGCGCACCATCGACGAGCTCGACACCAGCATGCGCAAGGCCAAGAACAAGCTCAGGGACGTCTCGGCCGCCTGCACTACGCTCAGTGTGAGTTGCATTTACGGTTTTGTTTTTGAGTTTTCTTCTACAATTAATATTACATACATGTACACGTTTATGGCCCAGTGGAGTCGGCCATTTGAGCAGATCGTCGTCAGTGATGCTGTGTTAGCTTTTGTCATTCATCTCAAGCGTCGCCACTCTAGTGACGATAGCCGGGGGTTTGGTGGGCGGATCCCAGTGACTCCGTCTCGGTTGGAGTGAAATCCTCCGATTCAGAGAGTTTGAGAGTCCCACATGCTAGCACACACAGTGTATCAATGAATGAATGACTTCGATATTGAACTGTTGGGCACCCAGGAGGAGATCGACCGCGAGCAACTGAAGCTGGAGCGGGGTGCGTCGGAACGAGCGGCGGGCGAGCAGAAGCTGCGCGAGGAGCAGGTCAAGCTGGAGCGCGCCGGCGCCGTGCTGGGCGAGCAGCGCGCGCACGTCGACAAGCTCACGCGCGACGCGCTCACGCTCTGCGCGCGCGTCCCCAACCCCAGGTACTGCAGGAGCTGCGCGAGGAGCAGGTCAAGCTGGAGCGCGCCGGCGCCGTGCTGGGCGAGCAGCGCGCGCACGTCGACAAGCTCACGCGCGACGCGCTCACGCTCTGCGCGCGCGTCCCCAACCCCAGGTACTGCAGGAGCTGCGCGAGGAGCAGGTCAAGCTGGAGCGCGCCGGCGCCGTGCTGGGCGAGCAGCGCGCGCACGTCGACAAGCTCACGCGCGACGCGCTCACGCTCTGCGCGCGCGTCCCCAACCCCAGGTACTGCAGGAGCTGCGCGAGGAGCAGGTCAAGCTGGAGCGCGCCGGCGCCGTGCTGGGCGAGCAGCGCGCGCACGTCGACAAGCTCACGCGCGACGCGCTCACGCTCTGCGCGCGCGTCCCCAACCCCAGGTACTGCAGGAGCTGCGCGAGGAGCAGGTCAAGCTGGAGCGCGCCGGCGCCGTGCTGGGCGAGCAGCGCGCGCACGTCGACAAGCTCACGCGCGACGCGCTCACGCTCTGCGCGCGCGTCCCCAACCCCAGGTACTGCAGGAGCTGCGCGAGGAGCAGGTCAAGCTGGAGCGCGCCGGCGCCGTGCTGGGCGAGCAGCGCGCGCACGTCGACAAGCTCACGCGCGACGCGCTCACGCTCTGCGCGCGCGTCCCCAACCCCAGGTACTGCAGGAGCTGCGCGAGGAGCAGGTCAAGCTGGAGCGCGCCGGCGCCGTGCTGGGCGAGCAGCGCGCGCACGTCGACAAGCTCACGCGCGACGCGCTCACGCTCTGCGCGCGCGTCCCCAACCCCAGGTACTGCAGGAGCTGCGCGAGGAGCAGGTCAAGCTGGAGCGCGCCGGCGCCGTGCTGGGCGAGCAGCGCGCGCACGTCGACAAGCTCACGCGCGACGCGCTCACGCTCTGCGCGCGCGTCCCCAACCCCAGGTACTGCAGGAGCTGCGCGAGGAGCAGGTCAAGCGGGAGCTATAAGATAGCTTCCATCATGAAAAAAAATCATTAAATTCTATATAAACTACTGCTTCAAACACGCGAATCATTTCCCATCTTTATCAAAAACTAGGCTCTCTTGTCTGTAACCAATATGGTGCGGTTCTATAAAAGTGACTAACGTTTAATTTGTGGTGCAGAGAGCGCAGCATAGTGACGAGCGAGCTGAAGAAGACGCAGCTGAAGCTGAGCTCGATCCGCAGCGACGGGCTGAGCAAGGCGCAGGTGGCCGAGCGGCTGCTGGACGTCGAGCGCAAGTACCGCCGCACCAAGCTCACGCTCGACCGGCTCAAGACGCTCATCGACGAGGTGAGTCGTCTATGCAGTGGCGGATTTAAGAGTCATCCATAAATTACGTCACACGTTGAGGGGTAGGGGGGCGTCGACGAAGTGTGTCATAGTGTGACAAGAGGTGGGAGAGGTCCTAAGTTTCGTGACATCACATTTCAAAATTGCATATATCATAATAATTATTAGATGTGAAATTGCAAAACATATCGAACCTATTTCGGTCGGGCTATTGGCAGGGGCCGATGTCGTTAACGCCTATTATCACCAAAGGTTGGCAATTACGATGAATAAATTTTAAGAGTATAGTTATTAATTATGTTATTTCAGATTAAAAGCACAACCGAAAAACATCTTAACTTCTGCCACCAAGTGCAGACTTACATCGCGCGACAAGTACAATTCTGTTTCCAGTCTATTCTGACTCTGCGAGGATATTCGGTAAGAAAAAATACACGTAGAACCATATTATAATGCTTTAATCTCACTATCGTGGTGTACCCGGAAAAAGCCATTGCGGTTGCTAGCTAAAAGCTAGTTTATTAAATAAGGGCATTTTTTTTTAAATGCTGCACAATTCGTTATGGTGAGTACGTTATTCACGTGATTGTGTCGTGTCAGGGGCGCATGGAGATCGACAACGCGGGCGGGTCGCTGCAGATCGTGTGCTCGGGGCGCGAGCAGGCGGCGCGGCGGCGCGCGGCCTCCACGTCGTCGCTGTCGGGCGGCGAGCGCTCCTACTCCACCGTCGCCTTCATCATGGCGCTCTGGGACTGCGTCGAGCTGCCCTTCTACTTCATGGACGAGTTCGACGTCTTCATGGTGACTACCAGTCTGCACATTATTTAGCTAGTTGGCCGTGTGCGTCGGCGCAGCGGTCGACGCAAGCTGGCTGCCACTTTGGTCAGACGTGTTCGGATTGTGCATGATATCCAGATATGACGAAGTAACGGTACAGGGCTAGAATACACCACATCGACGTACATCTACGTAGTCCTATCTGTTAATGTTAAATGTTATTCACATTTATCACTGTGGCCAAATTCTGTATACTAACCCACAAAACGGTTTCAGTCAACAGTTCCAATAAACGTAACAATAGATGACGTCGATAAATTATTAATCACGTCATACATTCTAAAATGCACTGACGAACTTACACAAAACACTTAGTTCAATGGAAATATTTTAATAGTACGAATATGCAAGTTCGTAAATAACAATATGTGGGACCTCAAGGAAAAATAATTGATTTCGAGTAAATCGCGTTTGCAGTTTCGTGTAGAAACAAGTTTCGACTCGTGCGCGGACACAAAAAAATTCATAAAAAAACCTACGGCGCCTAAAAATATTCTGGTTAGACCAAAACAAAGCTAAAAGACCACAGATTCAAAAATTATAAAAAAAAAAAACGGTTTCCAATCCCTCCAGGTCCCTATTTGGTCAACACTCACATATGGTATGTTTCCCAGGATAACGTGAACCGCAAGTACGTGATGGAGCTGCTGGTGGACCACGCGCTCAAGAACACGGGCCGCCAGTACGTGTTCCTCACGCCGCAGGACGCCTCCTCCGTCACCGCCGGCCCGCAGATCAGCATACACTTGTAACTTACCACTTGACCATTTTTAAAAAGTCGTTTGTATATACCAATTACTCAACATATACAGAAAGATAGGAGAGGATGAAATCGCGGAGGTGGGGCGCTAGTATTGATATGCAGGATCCAACGTTCAAAACAGGCTGTGGGCATTACTCTCCAAAAACCAAACAAATACAAGATATATAAATAAATAAATTCTTCAGACTGACACACCAATTCCCTAGTCCCAAATTCAGCTTATTAGCTTGTGCTATGAATACGGATGAACGGATAGACATACTTAAATACGTTTATTAACATCCATGACTCGAGTACAAATATCCATGTTCATCACACGAAATATTTGCCCCTAGCGGGATTCGAACCCGCGACCCTTGGTTTCGTGGCCAGGGTCTCTGACCACTCGACCAACGGGTCAGTCGTATGTGACTATACATACATATATGGACCCATTAGTAAAATGTGTGCGTATAACACTTTGATCAAGAGTTTGTCCAGTACATGCGCAGGTCTTAGGGAGCCGCTCATGTGTAGTTAGGGTCGAATCAAAGTTGTAGCCCATTGTGATGTGCGCTTGTCAATATGTAATGAACATTAAAATTGCGATAAAATTGTTATATTATAATTGTCATATATATGTCCAGGGTTGACAGATATTTTTTTTTGTTTCAGGATGGCGGATCCACGACCGTAGTTTTATAAGTTGAAGATATTCTAGTGATTTGTTTTTTATTGTTACCAGTGGTACTCAAAATGTTTGCAATATTGCGAATATGGCATTTTGTACACCCACCGAATCTTATAATGTTATCAAGGTTGATTAATATACCGTTTTATCTTTTCAACTTGTTTTATTTTCTTCATTACATAGAAAATAGAAATACAATCAACACTACATTTTATTTATAATACTATATCCTCGAAACATTCACACATCGGATTGACGCACAAAAATGTGATCTATGCATATTATTGCACAAACGAAACACGCTCTGTCTAGAACAAGTAGGTCTATGGCTCCTGCCTGCCGCGCTGGATGAGATCACCACACCTCATCCGAGAATACAATTGTAAAACATCTACTACAATTAAGTATTTATATTAGTTCAAATAAATTTATATAAAATAACTTAAATCTAAAAGCGCCTTAAGTGTACAGTTTAATGAATATTTAAATTATTTTTCAATATAAAGAAACGAGTCTAAGTCTTATTTATAAGGCAAATGTTGCCTAAACAGATAAGCGTATTTGGTGGCCTTAATTCTATATCATCAGTTCACTCAGACATACAAAACCTACAGCATTCTCAATAAAATGGTATCACATATGTATTACAAAATATACACCTGATGACTTCTTTCTTTAAAAAATAACATTGAAAATAACAATTTATTGAAGTCACACGGGAATTTCGCTCATATGATCAGACTTGTCTGCACTCAGTTGGCATTTAGGTTCATTTGTCACTACACAAGTCGAGTACAAATTAGTATGTAAAGCTATGTGAATAGTTTAAATTCTAAAGTGAAATATAATGGTCACAAAATAGCCTTGTCTCAACAAATAACAAATTTGGGGTTGTTTTATGAAGCTAAGTAACTACAGTGGCACAAAATTAGCTTTTGTAAATAATTTGAATAAGGAGACGCGCTTAGCACTTAAAAACAAATAATACATATTTTATTTAGAGGTGACCGACAGAACCATTTAGCGGGTAACAGCGAAGAAAGAGTATACTATCATAGAGAAATTAGGAAATATGTATTTTTTTACTCGAACTATATTTTGGGACTTATGTTAGGTAGAAAAGACAATTTTTTTAACAAATTTTATTAGAAACAACTCAATAAAATGCAATTAATATTATTCGGTCCCAGTTAAAATGTAATGTTCTCGTTAATGCTAGTGCTTGTAATTAGGTGTTTTTGCATTTTCACTAACATCAGCAATTTTCGTATTTTATTAATGTCTTTGGTTAAAATGACGCTGAACTGATAAACGGCAAAAAAACTTCTTTACAATATTTAAAATTAATTTATATTTCATATAAAAGTTTCTATAATCAGTCTCATGAACATCATGTTCATATTAATTATCAAGTTAAATTAAAGATTAATTTATATTTACAGAATTTGCATTGAGGAAAATTGAAACTAACCCTTTACACATTCCACCACTAAAGTAAGGCAGATAACATCATGTAGTGCTCGTTTCCTTTTAATTATATATATTTATTATATTATTTAAGGCACTTTTCATTTTTACAGCATATCCGGTATAGAGATTTTCAATCCAATAATAAATTGGTATGTACTTATCTAAGTTGTACTTTAGAGATAGAGCGTGATGATTTAAATAACGATGTAAAAGCAGATTATTCTTACTTAAAGTTCCTATTTATTAAATAAAAATTACTGATAAGATCACAAATGAAATTGAAAGCTACTAGTGTAACTAAAAAGTTGATACTTCGATGTTTGATAGACAAACTTATTTAGTTTAGATAGCAATATAAATGTTGATTGTTATAAACGTTGAGTGATTAGATCGCAATGCATTCATACTTTTATTTACAAAAGTAATATAAAAAGAAAATACGCCAAGAATAAAATTAAAAAGAATTGAGTGCCCATCACTTTACATTCACACAACACGCACAGTAAATGATACTCTTTCTTGCTCATTTTAAGAGTAACAAATTTCTTACAAAACATTTGGAATGTTTTTTACCAGACTTGGCAGTTTTGCCAAACTCATAAGTCAGAACTATAAATTGTTTGAGAAATATAATTCCTACATATTTTAGGAACAATTAGTTACAATTAAAGGTTTTCCGCAATAAAATATGCAATGGATGACAAAATGTGGACCATTATGATGATTGCCTTTGAAAATGTCATTAAGCATGTTTTATTGCGAAAAACCTCAATAATTTAAATATTCGTATTGGCGATAAATTTATGATGTTCAGTCTTTCATTATTATTTCGCTTAGAATTAAGATGTTTTCATTGAAATACATTCTACACCGGAAATTGTCCACCGCTATGAGAATATTGTAAACATGTACAAAAATAATAGTTCTTTATGTAAGGAATGTCTTAAATAATCCATACTATTTGTTAGTGACATGCATCAAACTGCAGTTAGCTTCGGAGTAAGTCATTAGTGAGCGGCAGACACTCTTGAAGCAGTTAATAAACAATCCATTATTAGTAAGTTTGGATCATAGTGAAGACCAGGAATCGTTACAACAATAAATATTGGACACAGTACCTGCACGCTAAAGAATGTCAGTCTACAAGATATAAATGACTAATCATTTACATGCAAATTAATTATCACAATAGTCTACGAATCAATATTTTAAATATAGCTTTGCCAGTATCTTTCATGTCTTGTTTACTCACATTCTCAATATTCTGTTCAATGCATTCAAAAACTTAGTCAGTTTGGCTGGGTGGACAATTTCCATATGAAACTCTAGCAATAGTTTCTTCAATAAACAAAACGTTGGTTTGCATATTTGTGTCGAACGGTCCAACACATTTCATTTAATGCATAGTCAATAAAACTATGCAATACATAACACGGATATACAAACATTAATGTACTTATTCCCCTCAGGAGTAAACTTTAAATCTATTTTAGTCTACCAATTCCACGTCAAGTTTAGTCATAAGAAAGATGAAACAGCTAAAATAGGTTTAAGATTTAAAAGCAAAGGGTTTTTAACTTCAATGCAGATAGTGCTTGTAGCTTCGGCTCGAGCGATTTCAACTAAATGGATAGACTTGCTGACTTAGTACAACTAACTAACAGAGCGACAAAAATACCTGAACATTTTTGACCTTTATTCCCAACGATATAAGAATCAAATATGTTCAGCCACTTCTGTTACCGGTACATATGTGCGCGAGCGCGAGATCTTGTATAGATCAATACACAAGATCCGATCGCTCACGCCCCAATATAATACATGTCACCGTATATAGTAAGCACAGTTTGTTTACGACCTACCTCGATCGCGGTAGCTCTGAGACGTTCTATCGATAAACGCACAACGTGCACTTTCAAGTATGATGACGGTTAACATAGATGATTTGACATTGCTTGATTATAAACTACAGAAAATTGTAAGTAATATTAGTAGTTTACAAAATATCGACAGTTCATAATCCCACGAGATAGATCACAAACTAACCATGTATTGTATACGGTGACATGCATATTTTCCGCATTGCGTTAAGCCGAGCGCACACAGTGGTAATAACAAAGAAGAAAGCGAATCGAGTGAGGTCACTCGAGGTCCGCGTAGAGGTCGGGCGCGGCGTGGCGGGCGGAGGGCGTGTTGGTGGAGGGCGTCTTGGGACTCTTCTGGTCGGAGTGCGGCGGCGTGGGCGGGTAGATGTGCGACGCCTCCTGCGACGTGGACGCGCCCGCCTCCGACCGGTCCACCAGCTGCGGGTACACCTTGTCCTGGAATTGGGAGACGTCGAGATTGACTGATAAGTTAAATTAACTATTTATTATACCTTTGCATGTGATTGATCAAATATAATTTAAATAGTTTTGCGACTTTATATCGTCAAAGTCTTTCTCAAATAATAAAAATTAATCTTATGATCATTTTATTTTAGATCACTAATAATAGAGAGACAATTAAAGTTACATTATCCAGATGCACTTTTAATCTAGGTAAAATTAATGAATCACACAGGACACAGAATAATGTTTATGTCACGTCACGGCCCGAATCACACGCGGGCGCAGCAGTGTGGTCGGTGGTTGGAGAGACGGAAAGCATTTGGTTATATAATCTTGTCTGTGATTTGAGATATATAGGATGCATTCAGTTGTATCAAGTCATCTCTGCCTACCCCCATGGGAAAAAGGTGTGACATTATGTATGTATGTATCTGTCCACCTACTATCAATAGCACAAGCTTATAAGCTTAGTTTGGAACTAGGGAATCGACGTGTCAGTCTGAAAAAATGATTTACGAATATTTTCAAACAGTGAGAGGAGTGAGAACTCACAAACATGTCGAGCGTGACGTTGTGCGCCTGTATGCGGTGCGACTCGTCGGCGTTGAGGCCGGGGCAGATGAGGTCGAGGCCGGCGGCGCGCTGCACGAACTCGCCGTCCGCGCCGCGCACCACGCGCGCGCCGCCCGCCGCCCGCACCGCGCACGCGAACGGCGCCAGCCAGCTGTGGCACGCCGACAGGCCCTCCCAGCTGTAGCCTGACACACACACCACTTACTTAACGGCGCCGCTCGACGTGCACTACCGAATTCAACCTTACAACCACAAATACAATGTACGAGGTAATAAACTACATTTTTATTTCAGGCAAGTTTTGACGGGCCTTAAATTGTAGGTTATTTTTAAAATAAAAAAATACCTGTTATTCGATGAAAAACATATTTGCTTTTTTGATAGGATTTTCGATAATGACTTAGAGTACCTTTGGTATCGCAAGATGGCCCACTTATCAACCGAGTGCTGATAACATACGTTCAACTAACCGACTGAGCATCATCACTCCCTAGGCGGAGATAAACGAAGCTCCTGCCGCTATTATTTTACCTGAGACCCTGAGCGCGAGGTCCTTGGTGAAGGAGTGCGCGACGGCGGCGGCGGCGACGGCGCTGGCGGCGAACAGGTTGACGTCGACGTGCAGCACGGCCAGGTCCACCAGCTGCGCGCACGCCACCAGCTCCAGCGACGAGTACTGCGGCAGCACGAACGTGTAGCCGCGCAGCGCCGCCGCCGCCGCGTCGCGCTCGCCCACCAGCCGCCGCGCCGCGCCGCGCGCCTCGCTCTCCAGCTGCAGGTACACGTTGAGCCAGCCGTTGATGGTGAGCGGCGTGATGCTCCACGACAGCACCTTCAGCACCAGCAGCTCCTCGGCCAGGATCTCCTCGGCCGTGCACGCGCCGTCCGTCACGTACGCGAACTCGCCGATCTTCGGCGGGTACACCTCCTCCACTTTCGCGGCGATGAATAGGCACGTTATACCTGGAATTTTGATAAAATTCCTATGTTAATTATATACATATATTCAGTATTCTGTTTAATATTCCTACGTTCTTCCTACGATATTTTTTTTTTATGAGTACCCAAAATACATGGACATCTGGCTGAATAACGTGACTAGCTCAAGGACATCTTAAAATTGTTTCTGGTAATATCTCGAGCAAACGAAATTCAGCATAGGGCCTCAATTTAATTCAACAGAGATTAAATACGATTTCATTATGTAGTACTTATCGTGATTAAGTTTCAACCGTGTTATGAGGACCTGGTTCTTAAATGGATTGATAGGTATATTGATAGGCCTTTAGTCTGGCTAATACCTACTACATATTACTAGAAATGACAAACAGCAACAACTTAGATTAGAACTTTAAACATTTGAGTTTGAAAAAAAATCGCAAGTTGATAAAACTACTAACTGATAATCTGTAAGCGATTAGTTGCGGGCTCTAGGGAGGATTGATAACGACACCTGAAGTTGTGCTATGTAAGCCAAGGTCGGGCAATGAAGGGGTAACCGTCGCGACCCACTTTAGGAACATTTATCACATATTACCGATTCGTTCGAATGTGCCCATGAGCAGCACTGATTTATTATCTATGGATTGGAACATGGATGCTTTCTTTTCATCCATTTCGACGACATTCTTTGAACAGTGATTGTTGTGAATATTCTGTTTGTAATGAATCATGACCGTAATATCCTTTACAGAATCTCCAAAAATAAACTAAATTCACGACAGCATCGTGGGTTTGCGGTCAACTTATCTAAACCATTCCGTCAAAAACATCCTATCAATTTAAGCTCGTTACAATGTATTACAAATACAATACCATTAACACGATTTAATCGTTTTATATTGCACTGAAATCTTTCTGTTGTGTGTTTAGTAATTATGTGCCAGCGGTGTCACCCGCGTTTATGGTTAATATTATGTAGACTATTTCCGTCATACATAATTTCTATGTAACTTTAACCATTTAGGCTGCACACGCGACGGAAGCTTAAAAATGGAGTAACTTCTCCCGTTTTCCCAACATTTCCCTTCACTACTCTGCTCCTATCGATTGTAGCGTGATGAAAAGTATACTATAACCTGCCCAGGAGTATGAAGAATAATTGTACCAAGTTTCGTTAAAATCCGTCGAGTAGTTTTTGTTTCTATAAGGAACATACAGACAGACAGACAGACAAAAATTTTACTGATTGCATTTTTGGCATCAGTATCGATCACTAATCACCCCCTGATAGTTATTTTAAAAATATATTTCATGTACAGAATTGACCTCTCTACAGATTTATTATAAGTATAGATGATATCTTGTCTTCGAAGTTTAACATAGATTCTACCATTTCATATAACAGAAATTTAACTACGTTCTTGGTGCCTATATTATTAATAGTGGTGCCCGCAGTTTCATCCGCGCTTATGTTTAATGTATCGTACTGTAATGTTATATAGCATATAGCCTTCCTCGATAAATGGACCATTCAAGAATAAAAATATTTTCGGATCAGAACTTTCTGAGATTAGCGCGTTTACCCAAACAAATAAACTCTTCAGAAAATTATGTATATATAAATACCTACAGATTGACAATAAGATAATCAATATAATTCTGGTACCCACCTATTAGCTGCAACCGAGATTTTTGCTCATCTTCTGTGTTGGACAAATACCGGTCTACGTAATCCACCGTTAGGTGGAAAGTCTCTCTGTGTAGTTTATAAACCTCGCACACCTGAGAAAAGAGATATATTAATTACTTACTTTGTGTAAGCGTGAAATTGTCAAATGCGTGGAACATATTGTGCTAGTTTCATATAAATAATGTGGTATTCACTATTCAGGTTAGATAGATAGATTTTACACATTTGAACATCTTTGATGGCCGCGTCTTTCCAAAAGCAGTTCTTCGTATATATATTGCAATAGGTATGAATACTGGATCAAAAAACAATTTTTATTAGTCCGTTAATTAGATTATACAAAAATACAAGACACATGTTTTTTGCTTTATCAAGTTAACAAAAAATTACAAAGATAAAGAGCGTTAAAGTTTTAAGGAGTGGGGGCTTGTGACGACGTCACTTTCAAGTAAAAAATATACCTAGGTGTGACGTCACGCACAACTTGAATGCACTGTATCTTCGTCAGTGTTTGTTTGACAAATAAATGAAAAATAATAATAATAATAAATATCCCACAACATCACATTCATTGATTTGACTCCGAGGTTAGTAGCTTAAGCACTTGTGTTATCAGAATCAATGTCAGAATCAACAGTGGTATTACAAATATATACTTAATATATATTGGATATGTTCAAATTTTTTTTATAATCTAATTGACGGACTTAACATAATTTTTTAGTCGCCTCGCCTATTGGTGCATTTTGTACCTAAATAGTGGTTTGAAAACTTCATGCCACGTGGGTTTAAAATAAAAACGTTACATGGTTACAACTACAAAACTGGCGTAATGATTGCGACTACAACTCTAATTAGGCTTGTGAATAGCCAAGCTCAGGCTCGGGTCATTGTGAACTTGATGTCGAATACAATTCGTCTTGCACATTGACGCGCTAGACGTTAGTTCCGTATCGACTCGTCACCGTCACCTGCATAACTGGGATATCTCGACGTGACAATGTTTGAATAGTTTTTTAACGATTGTAACATTCTCACTCATGAATTTTAACGGCTCAACAATCATATTTTATTGCGTCTCACATTATTCATTATTTTTATTTTCTTATGCTCTATTTCTCTCGGATAGAAGTAGGTGGGTAAGTAGGCTGTGGTCCTGATTCAAGTTGTCGAGATTTGTTTTGAAACGATAACCATTTGTCACGATATTTATAACACTATTTAGTACTATTTACTATACTATACTTTCAGTCAAACATTAGTACCATAAAACTTTTACAGTTCTACATTAACATGACTATTTCATGAATTTGTAAGGTCGAGTGGTCAGAGACTGGCGAAACCAAGGGTCGCGGGTTCGAATCCCGCTAGGGCCAAATGTTTTGTGTGATGGAACATATACATTTTACTCGAGTCATGTATGTTTATAAAACATATTTATGTATGTCTATCCGTCCACCTAGTATCCATAGCACAAGCATACGCGCTTAATTTGGATTTAGGGAATTGGTGTGTCAGTCTGGAGAATTTATTTATTTATTTATTTGAGCAAAAAGGGCTTTCATAGTTTAAGTTAAGCGTACAAAAAAACCTTGTTGAAACCTAATCCTTATCACAAAATCTTGGATCCTCCACTGATATCAGGGTACTGTAATCTCAAGATTCCCTTGATGATTGTATATCATCCATTAACTCTTGAGGAACGGAGTTCAATTATATTGGCACTTGTCACTTATTTAAGCGACTTTAGTGCCCTCACTAATTTTACTGCCGTGCCCTCGGTCAAACGATAACGCGGCCGTTAACGTGCGTTTCGCAACAGTAGGTCAGCTCTGGCAGAATAGGGATGATGACTGCATTAAAAAACTATAATTCTATTAAGTCTGTCAGTTAGATTATGTATACAAAGATACCTACTAGACACATATTTTTCGCTTTATCAAATTAACAAAAAATTACAAAGATAATGAGCATCAAAGTTTTGGAGTGGGGGCTTGCGACGTTACTACTTTGTAAAAATTGTACGAATGCGTGACGTCACGCGCAACTTGAAAGCATTGTATCTTCGTCAATGTTTGTTTGACAAAGAAATAAAAAAATACGTGTTCAATATTTTTTTATAATCTAACTGACGGACTAAACAGAATTTTTTAGTCATCTAGCTTATTGCAGAATCACGGGGTTTTTTGGGAATATCTTCACATAACCTACGTTTAAAAATATATTTGACTCGCCGGGAATATATAGTAACCGTGCTGTTGTGTATTTACAGCCTACATTTACTGACAGGCTGCCTGGTCTAGTAGTAAGAGATCACGAAACTAAATGCTGCGTGTTCGAATCCCGCTAAGGGCAAATGTTTGTGTTGAAAATGGTCGTGGAATCCAAATCTTGTCTCAAAAATTTGTCATGAATAATTAAAAACGAAAAACTTATGTACGGCTTTTTTTTATTGTTTACATAGTCTCTAATACATTTTAGTCTTCGTATGTCTCAACCAGTGGCGTAGCAAGGTGACCTAGGGCCCTAGGGCAAAAAAGAAACTGGGGCTCTGTTCAGATGACATCAATATTCATGGACATCAAAATCAAAGCTCAATCATTCAATCAAATATTATTATATTTTATTTTCCTAGTGGGGCGTATAATCAGGTTATAAGGGCCCCCTGAGCTTGGAGGCCCCGGGGCACTGCCCCGCCTTGCCCCTGAGTAGCTACTGGTCTCAACCTTTTTTATCGTCACAAAACAGCTGTAGGTACTTAGGCAGCAATTTCAAACTGTATGTAGAGTTGTGTACCGAACAGCACATTTACAGCGAATCGGAAATCACAAACGACACTTGAGGCGTTCAACTCGTTGCAGTCTTAGAATTCCTAATTAGTGTCGCGCCAATAACCTGCCAAATGCACCCGATTCGACTGCAGCCCGGCACTAACGCGAAGGTGATCAACATTTATTTTCGCCCCGTATCGGCGCGATTGCGCTCTGTGCGCGCACTCCGCGTGTCAGGTGACCCTACATCCCGTTCGAAACGGGACTGTCCTGCTTTTGATTGTGTTACGACTCCAAGAAAAGTTTTGGAGGAAACTGAAAACTGTCTATGTTGTGTTGATTATCCGATTGGACATGTAAATTAGTGACTCAACAATATAAGAGGGAAGGATGAATGAACGATAAAGGATATATGTATAATGAATATAAGATGGATGGATTAGAGCATCCAATCACGTAATTATGAAGATGTCCCGTTTCGATTGAAGACAAAATGGTCACGTTAGCCATCGCCCGTATCATCAGCATGCGACCTATTGTTTTTTTATTTATTCCAAGTACAACGGTTCATTTAGGTTTCGTTGATTGCTACTTAAACGGCTAAGTATCTTGCAAACGATTATTTTTATAACGCTCAGATAAGAAATATCTAAAAATGCGCCGACGATGAACTCGTTCCATTACAATGTCGCTTGTCCCGAATGTACTTACGTGAATCACCACAGATGGAAGTAATTGTACTCTCTAAGATATAATTGTACAATTCGGTGGTCAGTCTTTTTATAACTTGCCTATCCGTATGCTTGGACGCGAATAAATTGACGGGGGGCACAGTCTTTATTTGTAACAGCCATGACGATTCAAAGTCAAACTACGCGAAAGCTAACAGGACGAAATGTGCAATGTTTTGTGTAAATAAAAAACTAACAGCTTTTGATACACGTGAAGTCAAGAAATCTTATTTACAATACAATGACAGAAATCAAATTTCTACGAAGTCCCGTCTGTTGGCCTTGGCTCTGTATATTTCGACGCGTATAATAAAATCTATCTAATTTAAGTAGGCATCTCTGTAGAGTTTTAGTATCTGTATCTAAACATAGCCTGAAGCATTAAGTTACATTCTTTGTTTTATAGGTATTATAATAGAATGCCCAGTTTATATGTGACAGACACAACTTTAATTACTCTAGTACATAACACGAAAAAAGCTTTAATTAAAATTATAAACTAAGGCTTCATTTGTTGACGAATTCTAGTAGGTTAATTTTTAATATCGGTCGATCGAATCGACAAACTAAAAAAAACGAATTAAAATATCAGCGAAGATCGCTCGTAAGATTTACCTGAGAACCTGTATATTTAAGTAGCTTAATTACAAAAATGCATACTTTACATGCAGAATGCCATCGGACAATAAACAAATAAATTAAAACGGACACTTAACCGATGTCTGTTAAATTCGTAGATCTGGACATGTATTTAAGTAGGTACTCGCTACAAAAAGTTTCCTCGCATAAAGTACCCGAACACCAGACCGTTGTTTCCAACAATGCGAAACAAAGCGGTTGTCGAACCACATAAAACTCAATGAAAAGACGATATGCTTTCAACTTTTTGTACCGCTGTGAAAAAAAACGTTAGCAGACTAAAGTCATTTAATCCACGTGCTAGACAAAAAATTAAGCGCAGGGTTTTCCGGTTATCGCCTTTTCAGCTGATTCTGTAGTATTGTGGATTTTACAAAGACACGAATAGTACCACTCTCACATCAACTAAGTAAAGCAGGGAGCAACGGATTAATGCGATTTTTGTATAGGAATCTAACACGAGTAATTTAGACCACTGTGTATTCCAAAAATATCTCATCATACCTACAGGAAACCCGGAACTTCTGAGACGCGCGGTCTAAGATGTTCCTGGTGCGAAGCCGCGAGTAATAACAAGTAATACTATTATGGTAAAAGGTTAATATTATCAGAAAAACTATCATGCGTAATGGCATAGTTTATGTCATCGAGGAAATAAGACGTCACAAAATATTGATCATTTAATTGAACTTTGAACTTCGCACGACGGATCTAAAAAGCTTTCCTTAGCTCTAGCTACTTATTCGGAATTAAAAATTAAATTTAGTTAGCTAAAAAATAAACTAAACTTATTTCGTTCAACAATAACCTACACTACACGTACCGGTTAACAGATATTTATTTATAGTACCTACTCAAATCCGAATACGAGAAAAAAGCGTAGCTCCAACAAAATATTCGTTAAAGACAAAGAATTTAAATAAATGCAGAGTACGAATAAGGGAAAGAAAAGTTATAGGCATATGTGAGGTTGCACCCAAGTGGCTACTTCGACCGAACCCCGAACCAGCGAGCAGGATACAAAGCGGCATTACGCGGTCGGCCGGGGTCGCAGCCACTCGTGAATAGTTAGCAGCACGTATGTATTCAAATCAATAACGCACTGAGGCCCGCCGGGGTACGCATGGAGGCGTGGGTAAAAACTTCTCACCACTAATGATGTCCTAAAAATAACGGGTCAGCCGCCACGCCGCTTTACCTAGACTCTCGTCCAAGTCTGGCTCGATTAATTTTGGATATCATTTACGTAGTTCATTAAAATTTAGGCAAATCCTGTTGTGGAAATACCGACAGATGCTTATTTTTTATTGAAACCTATTTTCAATATAAAGCTAAGCGTTTAAGTCGGACGATTTAATATGTACGAATCATCAAAATAGACCGATCGAAACGACCGACATCATAAAGAAGGAGTTATCTAAAAACGTATAGAAAGATGGAAAATGTATTCTTGTTTAACCACATAATTAGAGTTGAGATACGTATCGCTATTACGTAGGAAAATGAATTAATGATTAGATTAAAATCAACAAACATTAGGTAGATACATAAGGTTGGTGCAGATTCAAACGCGTTGGTTCTGGGGGTCATTGAACACTGTAAAAAAGGGGTCAATGAACCCAATATTACATCACTTTCCAACATGTAAAATTTTGTTGTCAGTGAAAAAAATGCTTTATCTGCAATTTTTACTGCTAACAATGTAGATAATGTGTATTACACCAAGTTTGATAACTTACCTGTGCAAGCCCTCTACAGGTGCAGCATGGAAATGACATCAAGATATAATGAACTTACATAACTTAAACACTTGTCACAATATACATTTTATACTCAACTATCTTTGTCAATTGAATACTATAAGTAAAATTGATTATAGATGAAGTAACAAAAAAAAAGTCAATTAATTTTTTCCAATGTTTTTCAAGATCTAAAAAACCCATCATGACAGCATACCATTATGAATGAATTGTCAATAGACTTTTGCACATTATATAATGTTTCCAACATTATCAGTTAATTATAACACAAATATATTAATAAAGTAAAGAAGAGAATAAATAGTCCATGAATTGTTGACATACCTCATTCAGCCAGTCCAGGAGTATGGCCCTCATGCGAGGCTGCAAGTTGGGGTGTCTGTCGAACATGTTGGGGTTCTTCTTGCCCTTGGACCGGGCATCACACTCGCACATGCTGTTCCACACATCCGAGGGATCTGCCCAGGACAGCCCAGGCAGTGGACATTTGCGTTTGGGCGGAAGAGGATATTCTAATTTATTTGTACTGGAAAGGAAGGGATGATGTTACATGGCTCTATAAATTAAAGTAGTAGTTGTTACAAGTATGATGTTATCATTACCATTGAGGTATTGCAATTTTATTTTAGTATAATGTTCATATGCACAATTTTTTATTTAAGTATTGGTGGTATGAAATATCAATGTTGTATAGGAACTTTTCCAATGTTCCATTTAAAAAGACATTACATCATCCAACATAGGTGTTTGAAAAAGAGTAATAAGGTTGAAGATGATCATTCAATAAATAAATAATCCCAAGTTTTATGCACCTTTTCCTATTTGTTTAAGAAGATGGCTAGTTCCTTCATTCCTTCAATGGTTAGACAAATCCTTAGTCTGAGGCAACACAAGTATAATTGAAATGAATATAGTGAATGATTTGTTAAGCTGTGCTAGCAGGTCACTAACTTACCTAGGTCTTTTGTTGGAGTGGGGAGTAGACTCTCCTCTTGCAACATTTTCTAATGGACTCAACACACAATTGGGAAATTCAGGTATACTTTGTGGACTTAAGAAACTATCTGCATTATAATCTAAGTCGGTGCAGAGACCCTCATCGTCACTGGAGCAGGACGAGGACTCCACAACCACATTGTGTGCTGGTTGGTCATATAATTCTTCTTCTAGTCTCGGTGTGATTTTCACCGGTGGCATATTTTCTACCTACAATAACAAAATCTTCAGTCAGTGGATCAATTTTCAAATAGGAAAGGGACTATATGGGGATATACAAACCTCATCGTCACAGGAATTTCTTTTCCTTTTTAAGTTCATACGTCTCTCATTGTCTTCACTGGTGGAACTGCAAATAGTAAATTGACACTGTAAATAAAAGCTGACCAAGGTCGTCGTAAGAGCGTGTGGGCTATCAGCTGGTTACATACCCAGTTTGTGCCATTGTTGCTGGAGCAAAGTCGCTGGCACGCTACCTCCAGTGCCTAAAATAGAATGCTGATTAGGTACACGTTCACATTTTTTCAGTAATTCATTCTTAACTATGGATTATTGACCTAAAATTACCGCATGTCATGTTCAAATCGCAAATAGGGTTATGTCACTTGACAACCGTATTGGGGGCATTTATCCAAATTTATTTGAATACCTTAGCATTCTACCATAACTAGTGTTTATTAATAAACACTTAAATGCTATATAACATAATATTATAACGCAGATAACGCCCCGGCAAAAGTGTAAACCTTCAGCGTGCCCCCTGCTGATTGGCGGGAGAATTTTTTTCCTGAGCACTTTTGGGCACTAAAATAGCACTGAATCTAGTGATTACGATATTTAATATTCACTAGGATAAAGTGAGAAACGTTTTGTCGAGTCAAAATGTATAATTGAACTAATCAGCTGTCGAAAAAAATGCCACGAATCCGTCACAATCGCGCGCGAAATCCTCCGTCAGCGCCATTAGACACGTCGATAGCTTGGGTTTCTCGCCCCATCCACTTTTGGAAATTGATAAAAATAGCACATAGGTGACACGACACATCCACAATACCGATTTATAATAGAAATAGAGCACTTAGGAACGATATTACAGTCCCTATAAGGACATAACCATTGACAGTTTAATTGGCTTGGCTTATCGCCCCCCTAAGCTTTATAACCTAAATTAAACATAAAGAATAAAATTACGATTTATTAATTCACTTTTAAAAGATGCTCCAAGTCCTTAATGTCTGAAATAGAGTGTTTAATCATACCTGGTCATTCAAAAATTATATCAAATTCCACGAAGCAAAATTTCCTTGAACACTAGATATGAGTTAGCTGCTTCAATCACAAATACAGCGTATTTTTATGATTTTTTTGCATGCACGGCTTTAGGTACACGAAATATAGGTAAAGAGGTTACACTTCAGGTAATTATTTAAATTAAAACACCACTTTTCAGCTTTTCACGGCTCGATAACGCCCGGCTTTACGCGCGAAAATGTCGCGGTAAAACTTAGGTGCTCAGCAAGTGAACTAATGCCTCACTTCAGTGTTATTTTCTTACTGAAATGAAATGTCACTTTGATGTAAGTTCCGATCCACGTATATAGCAATTAAGAAAACAGGAAAAACATAGTAATTTAATTTGTAAAACGAATAATAAAAATCTAGTAAAATTTAAGTTTTTGTCTAAAATTTTATCAAAATGTCTTATAAATTACTAATCATCATATATTAATTTGGATATTCAAAGGAATAATTTGAATTATATTATTATGATGACAAATATGTTAAAATACCTAAGAAAACTTATAATATTTGAGAGTAGAGCTACTATAAGTTTAATAAACTTATATATTTAGAGTTCTTCTAGATGAAGGACTGTAGAACGAAACGTTTTCGCAATTTTAATGCGCTTCCCTGATTGGTCTATTTCTAACGGCACCGCCATATTTGATGGCGTTGGTAACTAAAGTAGTTTTCTGTTATTGGCCGCCCTGAAAACTGCTAACTTCATTCTGTAACACAGCTGGGCGCCAGCTGATAGAAAATTGAGCGAGAAAAGTCAATAAAGGTGCGCTATTTCTACATTGATAACGTGGCGGCACAGTGATACAGTAATATTATGTTTAAATCGTAACAAGTGAATTTGACCTCTTTATTGAGAAAGAGATGGCCGCTCAAAATATTGCGGTTAAATTGTGCGGGGTGCTTCAGGCCCAATCGGAAGAAGGTATGTTTGGCATTCGGTACTAAACATTTTTATCTTTCAATTGAATCTTTCTGAAGCCGTAGTAATAAGTAGTAAATATTTATGTAATTTCAGAAGTTACCGCGCGGGAATGGAGGTTGATAGGCCAGGAGCAGGATGGATCTCAAATGTTGACATGGATCTCGAAAGACAATACCGACAAAGAAGTATTCAACATCGGTGTGTATACAAATAAAACGAAAACACTGACCACCCTACATACTTTCGAAGAAAAACTGAACATAATACAAGGTTCAGTGAATGCAACGCGCAGTCTTTTAGTGTATATTGTGAAGGAGTTGCCTAATGATGAAAATGGCATTAAAGAACCTCTCTATTGTCCTTATCTGATTTGTCTGCTAAGCGAGAAGGACAAAGTGCCGGTGGAAGTGGAAGAGAAGTCCGCTAAGCAGATAATGGTCCAGTATGTGTACGGGAAAAGCAACAAGTACAGTCCAGGCATACGCAACGACAGATTCTTGTTGTTCAAGCATTTGGAATGTAAGTAAGATTTGTTTTGTTTGTGTTTTAAACGCATGGGACATGTAATCAAAGGTAGTACAGGTTTATATAAAGATCATAATCATCCATCCGAAATTGGATTATTAATAATTCATTGACAAATGTCCAAAATTGGAAGCATGTGAACTAAAACTGCTGTGTTTTGCACAACGACGACGGCATTTAGTATCATGTCGTGTATATGTGTGCTGTAAGTGAAATGTCATGTGGAGCATCGGAAAGGCACAAAGTCTAGTTGGAGGGGTGGACTCCTTCTTTTTTTTCTCGTCCGTGGTTTTGCATAACGTATTTGTAAATTTTTCTTTATACATAGTACATTCATCACAGCAATGTACCTATTCCTTTATTTTTCTTGGTTGCTTGCTTCATTTATCTCGAATTTAAATATCTACATTTAGAATTTATTTTTATTTATTTTGGTTTCCCCGTATATTAAAACCCTATATTATTATGTATTAAATAGAAATTGAGATAAAAATCACAAAGTTATTGTATGTACGTACTAACTGTATTATTGTGTGTACTTTTTGCTAGTTAGTTAGTTGGGCATTTGTTTTCCGCACCCAGCCTCATAAGTGGGCCATTGTGCGTAAATGGTCACTGTACCACTACAGCGATCATTCAAACCATTTTAGCTCTGTCCAGAAGGCAATTAGATTTTTGGGACGTTTGAGTGCAGCCTCCATCGAAGGAGGGTTGCCTATGAGCCGTGCCCTTGTATCACTCACGCTGCTGCATTGTAAGAGAACGTGAGTTGGTGTTTCTTCCGCCATCATACAGCCTCTGCATAGGGGGCTGTCAGTGGCTCCTATTTTGTGTAGGTGTCTGTTTAGATTGCAGTGTCCTGTTATTATGCTGGTGGCGTGTCGCAGATTTGTCCGACTTAAGCTCAGTAGTTTCTTTGATAGCTTGCTATCTGGCGTTTTTATGACCTCCTTAGTTTGGCGGCATTGTTTAAGGTCCGCCCATAGGCCTGAGTGTAGTCGTCTAGTTCTTTCACGTAACCAAGACATAAGTTCGCTGAGTGGTATCGGTATGATCGGCTCCGGTCCGAGCACTTTCATATTTGATCCTCTTCTAGCTAGTTGGTCTGCCGCATCGTTCCCCAGTGAACCGCTGTGTCCGCGAATCCACTGTAGTGTTACCTGGTTTTGTGCCGATATATCGTTGAGTTCTTGGTGGCACTCTAAGATTAGGCCACTATTTGTGCAGTTGTTGTTTAAGGCTTGTAAAACGGACGCACTGTCTGATATTATGCGTATTTTCTGCTTTGTTACCTTCCTTGATTTTATTGCCGAGGCTGCTCTGGCTATCCCCACACACTCTGCTTGGAAAATGTTGGTACTTTTTGCTAATAGCATAATCTTTTTCCAGCCATTAAAATATACAGAACACCTATGTTCCTGAATGAATGTGATGATGGCACTGATAAGTGGGGGTTTGATGGTATCTACACCGAACCCGAGACTATTGTTAAAGTCTTCTCCTGGGCTCAATGGGACTGTGTCAATCAGGTATTTTATATTCACATAAATCAGGTATTTTAAATTTACAATAAAAAAAAATCTGATTCTGATTCTTTAAATATGGATGGGACAACTTGATTGCCATTTATTATATCCTCTAAAATTTATTCCAAAAATCTATTTTGACAGGTTTTATACTACATTCACTACCGGCAACCATCCCAGAGTTTTGCAGAGGGTGAGGAAGTTAAGTCACCTTCAGAAATGACACCTACATTGTCAGCATTGCAATTCCATGCTGATTTGCCCCATGAGACTGTTGTGAGTATGCATACTTAATTTTAGACTGTCACAAATTTTATTAAATTAATTTTAGAATAATAATTAAGCAATATTAAGCAATGGTGCTTGCTGCTAATTGTATAATTACTAAATTGGCAGAGATGTGTCATTATATTCAGATAATTGAAGTTATCCTATTGTAATAGTTTTCTGATAATTCCTGTTTTATATACATTATATGTTTTTGTTATGTCTTTGTTACTATTTTGTTAAACTTTATTTCCCTGCTGGCATACACATTATAAAAGTCTTCCACCAATCATTGTCTATGTTCGCGATAAACCCATAAACCACTGCATGGATTTTCGATTTTTACTAATAGATGGATGGAAAAACCATTTCATATATAACAAAACAATGCACAGTGTGATTCACAGATATTCATCTTTATATATCTACATCTTTGATGGATAAAATAAATTAAATTAAACTATTTTGTGCTGACCGTGCGAAATCGGGGCAAGTCGCTAGTAATGCTTATATCATCAAGGATGTCGTATGGATTTTATCTTAGTTTGTAAATATTTTAGTTAACCTGCATGCAATAATTAACTTATTGCAAGTCAATGAGGAGCTGGCAATGATTGATTGTTATGTCTCTGTTTATCCTCTTTCTATTACGGCTGTTACGCCGTTCAAACATTTACAAGAGAAGATCCTCATATCAGCCGTATGTCCCCAGCTGAACATTCCCCTGAGCCTGCCGCACATGCCGAGCACGAGCGAGGGCGCGGCGTGCGGCGCGTACGAGGACGACCCCGTGCCGCTGCGCGTGCACGACTGCAGCCTCGACCTGCAGATCCTGTGTGACCAGCGCGGCGTGTTGTGCATATGCCACCACTACCTCTACAAGGTAAATAAATATTAAATAAATATCACACGACATCACATACATTGATCTGACTCCGAGGTAAGTAGCTTAAGCACTTGTGTTACAAATATTTATATATAAAATAAATTCTTCGTACTGACACACCAAATTGTTGTCTCAACATGTATAATACCGATTTTTGTAAAATAGATTTATTTAACAATTCTATCAATAGTATTAAATCAGAACTTACCACAATACTAATGTTATATCACTTGATATTTCAACGTAAACTTATTAAAAATTTCAAGAATGTGTACTACTTAGTATATATCTCGAACTTTAGATTTATATAACTTTAGATTTAGACTTATTAACCAATTTTCTGTCTTCTGTCTTAATAATTAATTCTTGGGCACTCATTGTCTTTCTGCATAAAACTAGTTTTAAGTACTTTCATGTAATGACTGTTTCATGACAAAATAAAGTAAAAAAAAAAAAAATATATCCCTGGCTCCAAATTAAGCTTATGCTTGTGCTATGGATACAGGTGAACGAAGACATACTTATACAATGTTTATAAATACCCATGACTCGAGTACAAATGTCCATGTTTATCAACGAAACATTTGCCCCTGGCGGGATTCGAAGTCGCGACCCTTGGTTTCGTGGCCAGGGTCTCTGACCACTCGAGCAACGGGCCAGTCAAATATTATATATAAACACCCAGACACAGAACAACCTCAAGTGTTCATCACACGGATGGTTGTCCTGGATGTGTGGGGAACCGGCAACCACAACGCTAACACACATCGCGTCCCCAGCCGCTGGACGACTCGACGACGTCGCTGGTGCTGGAGGACAGCGCGGAGCTGAAGGAGTCGGGCGTGAACTTCGCGTACTCGGTGACGCTGCTGCAGCACGGCTGCGTGGTGCACAGCGTCGTGCCCGACCTGCCCTGGGCGCGCGCCAAGTCGCTGAGGCCCTCCTATACGCTTTATGCCGGTAACTTATTTATATGTTCTTAGCTTCTTCATTCTGAAAGTAGTCCTACTGCAAGAAGATAGTACGGACTTGGGTGCATTTGTCATGGGTCAGCCTTTTTTATCAGCCTATGACAAATACACTGCTCTGTTCTTGATTTATTAGTAGGTACAACAACTTCGTCAACTTTCATATGGCTTTAAATTAGATTTTTTTTTATATACAATAATATCTTTCGGCTACATGGATGTTTTGTATCAGTTAAAACTGTGCCCATTATTTTACTTAATACTGTACGGTAGAATAAAAGTATGAAAAAACATAAAAATAATAATATAGGCCTTACCCATTTACAGCATACTTTTTGTGGATGAGTAAAAAATTCTGTTTAGTCTATCAGTTAGATAATAAAAAAATATTGAACACGTATTTTTTATTTACTTGTCAAACAAACATTGACGAAGATACAATGTATTTAAGTTCCGCGTGACGTCACGCTTTCGCACAATTTTTACAAAATAGTGACGTCGCAAGCTTCCACTCCAAAACTTTGATGCTTTTTATCTTTGTGATTTTTTATTCATTTGATAAAGCGAAAAATATGTTTCTAGTATTTTTGTATAATCTAACTGACGGACTAAATAGAATTATAGTTTTTTAATGCAGTCATCATCCCTATTGTGTGAGGCCGAACGTTCTCATTACCATGATCTGGCCAGTCATGCATAGTGTTGGTCCCGCAATCCTAAGCTATCCCTCCCCTCACCAAAATAGTATTCCAACCGTTCCAGACAACCACCTCCTAGTGAACATCCCGATGCTGTTCACGCACCTGATCGACATCAGCCTGTACCACGAGCCGTGCTGCCACATCGTGCTCCCGCTGGAGGAGAGCGAGGGCGGGCCCAGCCTGGCGCCGCTGGTGGGGTGGGGCGCGCACGCCATGGTCGACCTCAAGACCTTGGACGTGGTCGCCATGGCGGTGCACGAGAAGGACCTGGCCGCCACCTTCAAGAGCGGCACCGCGATTGAGAACAAGCTGGCGATCATGCATTATTTGATTCTGCATGAGGGCAACTTGGAGTTGGCCGAAGAGGTTAGTAGAGTAGTTGACAATCAACTGATTTATATTTTATTAATTGTCGAAGCGAAATGCTCCATCATGCTTTCCGTGTGCTCGTTTGTCACCTTATGTAGTATAAAAAGAACATAAGTATAGCAATTGCAAACTTTACATACATACTTCTTGATAATTAAAATGCAATAAAATATCTGTTAGTGTAAATAACACAAAAATAATGATGAACATTCCTATTTATATTGACTACTAACTACATATTAATGGTATTATTATTTATTTTGGATTTTTTATGTTTAAAAATTCGCTAAAAATATTTACCATATTTTGTTTGGTATCGTTTGCTTCGATATTTTGGCGCCCGATCTAACAGTTCGGCGGTCCGCAGCTGATCTCGTGGATGTGCGTGAACCAGCGCGACGGGTTCGGCGCGCTGGAGCGCGTGATGCAGGAGTACCTGGTGGGCAGCGCCTTCGCGCTCACGCGCCGCTCGCTGCCCGCCTCCGCCGTGCCGCTCATGCGCATGCTGCCCTTCACGCTGCACGCCAGCTGCGCAGACGTCAAGGTGCGGGCGGGAGATGTTGCTATCCGTAACGGAAGCAACGCACTCAGCCTGGTCCATTCATTAATTGACCATTCAGCACCTCTGATGAATCGGGTTATGGCGATATGAGGTGTTGTCATCTTTAGTAAAATCAACATATGCTTACTTCTTCTTCCTTCCCGCCATTACAAACAAGCTGTAGAAATAGGCTGTGAAAGCATAACGTTATTAGTACTCGTGTGTAAAGCCAAATACGTTGCGCACACGCGGGAGACTCGCTACGCATGCGCCCATCATGTGTCCTATAAGATCCTAAAATAGTAGATGTGCGTTGTATCAGGTGGGGAGCACCCTGGTGTCCGTGAGCCAGGAGAAGCTGTGGAGCGGGTCGGCCGTGGTGCTGGCGCCGCGGCAGCGCGTGCTGCAGTTCGCGGAGGACGTGTGGACGCGCGTGTGGGCCGCCCTGCACGCCGCGCCGCCGCCGCGCCTCGCGCCGCGACAGGTCATCGACAAGCTGCGCGTCAGCCTGCACTGCTACCAGGTGCGTGTGCCGAGTTAGCTCTTGTTCTGCGGTTCGGCAGGAGGTTCAAAACATACATTCATCTCATTACGCCCAGAATCCCCAAAGGGATTAGCAGAGCAGACCAAATAGAGATGAGCTCCTAAATCAATTCGACCAAAAATAAAAATGACTTCGATATAGAATGGGTTAGATAGAAAATTGTAAAAAAGTAGTCACTCGCTTACATAATCACAAACCCTACACTCGATACACCAGCGTTTCCCATTTGCCGGGTCGCGACCCGGTATCGGGCCATCAAAATAAAATGCCGGGTCGCTATTCCCGCCTAGTTTTAAAAATAATAGCTACTCTCGATTGACGTCGTAAATATACCTAAGTAAGCGGTGAGCTGAAATGTGCATTATTATACCTAATGGAGCCAACTTGGGTTTATAGTAAGTATTAAGTGGGTCACGAAGGGGCAGTGTGAAAATTACTGAGCCATGGCAGACAATGTTTGGGAAACACTGCGATACATCATATGTAAGGAATGCAGTTGTACATTCTCTTCGAGTTCGAGACCAACATGGGACTCAAAAATAATGTAAAAGGAGATTGAACCTCATTTTACATTAAGTATTTTAGTCTAGCGTATGAAAGGACATAAGAATGTAGAAAAAGCGGAAGGTGCGTGCCAGGATCGTTGCAATTGAAAGGATGTGACAGTACGTATGTACAGGGGCGGATCTTAAATGTGGGAGGCCCCTAGGCTAATCTTACTTAGTGTCTAAAATGCTTTTCTTCTAGATACCACTAGTTACCCTCGTTCTGTTCGTGAGATATGTGTATTGTTTGTCCACCGGGTCCTAAGCTGCAGCCAAAAAAGCTCTTATAGTATAAATAAATATCCGTCTAAATCACATACATTGATCTGACTCCACGGTAAGTAGCTTAAGCACTTGTCTTACGGATGTCAGAATCAACAGTGGTATTATAAACATATATGTACTTAAATATTGGATATTAACACCCAGACACAGAATCAACACAAGTATTCATCATCCGAATGTTTGTCCTGGGTGGGCATCGAACCCACAACTGTTGGCGACGGGGCAGGGTCTACCGAATGCGCCATCGAGCCAGTCAATAGCAGATCCGGCCCCGTGTATGTGTTGATCGCGTGTGTGTGTGTGTGTGCGTGTGTCCCCAGCCGGAGGCGGTGTCGCGGTGCAGCACGCCGCTGTCGCCGAGCGGCGGCGTGGTGGGCGTGGTGGGCGCGGCGCTGGGCCAGGCGCGGCGCTCGTCCGCCGCCGCGGGGCCCGACCTGCTGCCCTTCTTCGAGCTCGACGTCTGCACCGCCAGCAAGCAGGAGCACGTTATTGCTGCGGTTAGTGTTATTTACTTTATCATTAGTCGTCATTTCAATGAATTCTTCATAATATTGTTATTAATAGGTATCTATAGAATATACATATATGAAGATATAACTTGATGTGCGATGTGAATTTGGATTTTGGATTCATTTATTATGGAGGACGGAGTATTTACGTATGGAAATGTGGCTTCGCTGTTTTGATTGGAGACAGTTGGTAAAAGTGTACTCCTATAATCAAAATTAATTTAGGTACATTTTATGATATGAATTTTTTCAGGTAAACTCAAATCTAAGCATGAACATGACCAGCCTATAATCCTTAACGAGAATCAATAAATAAAATTTTTAATTTCAAGATAAAAATCGGCTTCTATTGATTGAGATTAAATTATTGGGAATAGAGAGTGCTGCATTATCATAAGGAGCTGTTTCATTTTGAGCCTGATTCGCCGCTGCTACTAACTCGATAGTATAGCGTGTAGTAATTACAAAGAACTTGTACGAGGCGAGCGTGCATCTGATGAGAAGTCACAGCAGCGCAGGCGGAGGGGAAACGGGGGCGTGAAGAGCGGCGCAATGGGGCGCAGTGATATTTAAGTTTTTAGATACAGATAAAAATTTATACAACAACCTTATAATCCTTAACGAGAATCAATAATTGCATTTGGGGATTAGAATTGGCATCTATTTTTGGGGATAGAGAGTGCGCGCTGCTCGCTGCTACTACTAACTTAATAATATGTGGTGTGGTGATTACGTAGAACTTGCGCGAGGTGAGCGTGCACCTGATGCGCAGCCACAGCGGGGGCGGGGGCGGGGGCGGGGGCGGCGGCGTGGAGAGCGGCGTGCACGCGGTGGCGACGCGCTGGGCCGCCGCGCAGCTGGACGCGGCGCGCGCGCTGTGCCGCGCGCTGTGCCGCGCCGTGGCCGCCGCGCCGCACTCGCACCAGCAGCGCGGCTTCAGCTTCATGTACTGCCCATCTACCTCGTAGGCGCTGACGGCGCGTTGTGTTTTGTTTTTAGTCGCCTGCTGTTCGATGGGTTTTTGTTTTTGGCTGTTCGAGTTCCATATTACGAACGTGGTTTACGTTCGACTCGTTACAAGTACGAGTCGACTCGGTAACGCCCGTGGTGTGCCTATGAAATGTCAATATTTTTTCTTCTGCAATGGGCGCTGACATGTTATCCGTCGCATACTCGACAGAGAGTAGTGGGTCAGCCCTGGTAGAAAATATACGATCGATTTAACGATGAGTCACCTTAAATGAGCAAAATATCTAACGAGTATTTTTGTACGAATCCACAATATGAATTTTTCTTAAAAAGCTAAGAAAAATGTTTATACAAAAAATCTATTTTAAAAATATGTAAATGTTTATTTAAATTATACGTTATAGGAGTTAAAGCAAAAATAATAAAGTCCAGTTAAACTAAAAATCGTTCTTAATATGGAACTTCAACAACACAAATTTCAGTTGCACTTATTGGATTTTTTTTGTTTTGTTGCTTTTGAAGGTTTTTTTGTGTGGTCTCATTTTGTTTCGCTTGGTCGGTGGTTCGTGTTTTGGTTGTTTATATTTTATCTTACACGCGACATTTTAGCAACTTATACCAAATTTTCGAGAAGGTATTTTGATTCGTTTAATATACCTACTTGAAATGATTTATTTACATTTTTAGTACTTTAATTTGGTGCTTACATTTTTTTTATACGTATTTTGTTATTGTATAATATGTGAAAGCATAACGTTATTTTACGTTCGTTACGACGACTTACACCTTGTTTTAACGTTCTTTTAAAACAAGGTGTACCTATGTCGTGTTTTATTTTGTGAATTCGTTATTAATTTTATAATAAGGCACTCACTAGTCATACTTATTACATATCTGTCACATAAGCTACATAAAATCGCATTGTCATCACATCGATCCACTTTTCATCAACATGGTATCGGTTTTATAAACATACAGCACGGGGTCGGTAGCACTGGGCCGTCATTGTAAGTATAGTCTTTTATGCGTATTGGGGTCAGTTCCCAATACGTTTTGAATAAATATGTTTTGGTCGCGCGTTTAGGAAGTCATTTCTGGGACTTAAAAACAATGTGCTAAATGTGTTCCTTGCCCAACATGTCGTAAAAGGCGACTAATAGTACATCAGATTTTGGGTATGTGCTTGTGTAGGCGGCGAACTAGCCAGCTGTCACTACTTTTTCACAATTTTCCGTCCATAAATTTTTAGTCTGGTACATTTTTGGCTGAACTAGTAATTATGGATGAATGCCATTGTGAAATTGTCAACATCATACGTTGTATGAAATAAAAATAATAACCAATTTACCCGCGAAAAATTTACAGTAATGTCGGGGCTACATATCCGGAAAATTCCACAAATCGTAGTGTAACAGAAAAAAAAACTTGGCTGTAGTACGATAATTTACCTTCAACAATGCGTCTGGTCACTGGGTTCAACATAGCAATCAAGTTGTATAAAAAAATAATCTGGTCCGCAGTGAGGAAATGGAGCCGAGCCACGCGCTGATAGTGTTCAAAGTGCTGGAGCAGTACTACCTGGCGGCGGAGTCGGTGGCGTTCCCGCTGCCGCAAGGGTTCAGCTCGTTCTTCACGTACCTGGGTTACCGCACGCTGCCCTTCCACGCGTTCTTGCTCTACGTGCACCGGAACGTGTTCGAGCTGCAGATTGACGTCATGAAGGCTATCATCGGATGTGAGTCCCTATATGTGTCTATTCATCTGTCGTTTAGGGGGTAACTGTCACCTGTTTTAGCAGGTCTGTTTAACAACTGCGCGGTTTATTCCTATTGAATCCAACTGATATTCAGAACGAATAGACCGTAAAGTTTGTAAAAATAAAATAGGTAAATTAAAAGATCCGCCCATTTCCTCGTTGTTTCGCTCCTAACCTAATTTGATTAAACCTCATAAATAATATATACTGTCTATTGAATTTATTTCTCATCCCTTGCAGCTAAAGACGACGACAATAAGAGCACCGTGAATAACAAACTGCGGCTGATCCAGCTAGTGGGCGAGGGGCGCGCGCGGCGCGCGCTGGCCGCCTGGCCGCACCGCGCCGCGCTCGTGCTGCGCGCGCGCGACCACGCCGCCGCGCTGCTCAGCGGCGGCGCCTGCGCGCACCACGAGCAGAGCCGGCACCGCCCCGTCAGGGACACGGGTCAGTCTATATCACGTTATTTTTAGGATATACGAAAACCGAAACACAGATTAAGTATTTTCATTTAAAGTTACAGTTAAAAAAAATATATGTCAAAAACCAACTTATGGTAAAAAAGCTCTTTGTGTTGTCTAGTTCTTTCGCGCGAATATTGTCTCCGTGTAGCACCCGATTACTAAAACCCGATGCGCACGCGCGGGACGGGTTTTAGTAAGGTTTACTTTATTTAAGGTTTTGTATTGTTTGGTCAAAATATAAAATGGTATAAAAAATATTGCCACAATTACGTACTTACAATTTTCAGGTTTCGTACATACCAAAAAAGGGCTGTATATAATAGCGGCGGGCCGCGACGCGTCGTCCGTTCATCCTTTTAAAATTATATTCCAATAGCCATACCAAATTCACACGATTATAATATTAGTGCGAATGAAGATAACATGCAATAGTAAATTATATATTCTGTGCTGTATTACAGGTATAGCCGCTTTGCCGTCCGGCGAGCGGCTATCTCCGCTCGACACATTTCTGGACCTGCTCACGGCGAAGGCCAGTCTGAACGAGCTGGACTTCAACCTCATCATCGAGGCGACCCTCGCGTCGGTGCAGCAAGACAGTGCTGCATAAACATTACAAAGAAATCCACCTCAACATTCCTCTTAAGACATTTACCGTATCATCAATAATTTTATCTCCACTATTGCCATAATTTGCGAAAAATGACAGTACAATACTTATCCACCTTTTATAACTAAGTAGATATAGAAATCATTAAGGACGAAAATACATAATAGTCATCCTGTGGTATAATTTGTGTACTTAATTAGATGTTAGGAGTCACTATTTATATTTGCATTGTTTATTTATTCTTGTTTGTTAAACCTTGTTATTGATTTTGTTATTAGAAATTAACAGGTTATTTTGAACATTCCATGATAGTAGTTTATGAACTTTTGGGACCTGATTATGTTGACATGAAACCAAAGAAAGCACAAATTATGTTTCTCTAATTGGCTAGTATGCTAGTAATATTATTTTTGTGCAATACTTAAGTGCAATCATTGTTTTGTAGCTATTTTTTGTGTTTATAAATAAAAATACAGTAGAATAAACTTACAGTATTATTTTATTTCCCAATTAATTACAATAGATACTTGACAGTACAGATTAATTGTAAAATGGGTTGTATGTCACCCAATGTGCCCGCTTCTGTTGTTGGTCAGTTTTATGTGACGTAAATAAAGATTTGTACACTTCACTTGACTGTGGGTCTTTAGCGATACTGTAATTCTTCTTAGTCTTCTTATATGATGGGTCTTCAATCAATTCCGACGGGTGAGCACGCTTGCTGGATCCAAAGTGTCCTCTGCCTTGTTTGTTGGGGTTGAACTTTGGTAATGATAATGGTATTGTATCAATTTCCTTTTTAGTAGCTTGACTTGAACCAGCTTGTGGTTCCTCTTTTATATCTTCTTCATTCTTTATTTCTGTCCCAGAGGTAGATGGTGTGTCTGTTGATGTAGATGCAGATGGTTCAACCTTTATTTCAACTTTGTCAGTTTTGTCTGCCTTGGACTTCTTACTGCTCTTGCGGTTTGCAACACGAATTGCTATCTTTTCCTTGTGTTGCTCAACATCCTCATCAGTTCCATTGAGTACAACAACATCATTGTCTGTGAAAGGTTTCTGGCACTGGAATAAGAAGACATTAAAAATCTTACTTGAAAAAGTCATAAAATCTTATTTGATAAGTAATAACAAAAGTAGGTGTTTTTTTTCTTAAATCTTAAAATAATGATAAGGAAATTGGATGACAGGAAATATGTATTTATTGAACTTTTATTACTGACCATGTGGCAAATGTTCTGTTTGACCTCTTTCAAAGCTCTCTCAGCCAAGACACAGCCGCAGCCCCACAGGAAAACGAAGCGGAATTTTCCCGTCATCTCCAGCCCACTGATGGGGCAGATGTAAGGAGCGCTGCCATCGCCCACAGCGCCGTCCGTGTGCTCAGTCGTCACATGCGCTGGGTTCTTAATTAGCTGCAAATCTTTGATGTCCTGCGGAAGATAGTTTTGGTTTATTGGTAAGCAGTTAATAACCTTATTTCAATTAATTCAGAGGCATTAAATGCACATTTTAAACTTAGCTTAACCGATTTTCGGTCAGAGGGTAGGATGTTTCTTTACTTTACTTGATTTCAATGGATTTTGTCCGAAAAATAAAATAATATAAATATCAAAAAACTCAATTCGAAATGTAATTAGAGACCTTGAGATTCTTGATGTGGCTGATAGATTCTGGTTTTGACTCTTTGTCCAGTAAAGCTTCAAGGATTGAGCTCTTACTATAAAGTCGACCAAGCCCACAAGCGACCACGGGCTCTTGTAGCGGCTGCTGAGACAGCGCGCAATTGCGCCACTTGAATGAACGCTCCGCATCTTTGTCTTTCTGCAAAATAAATGTAAATTATCAAACTGATATTCAGATATCTAATAGCAAGTATAAGAATTCTTGCAAGTTGTTTACGTACTTGTTCAGGCTTCTTCTTCATTCGTACAAGTTCATCTCGACGAGGGATAGTACCACCATCGCAACCCATCTTGATAAGTTTTAAAATACACAATTTATAACACAAACTTTACACACACCAGGTCTATGACACAGCACACACGACAAAATTACGACAATTTGCAACAAAACAAAATTATGCCACATTTGACAATCTTTGCTTGCTTGACATCGATTTGCTTGACAGTTTACTTTTTCATCAATTTACTAATCTGTGGATTTATAAAATGTAAATACATTGGCACCAAGGTTTTTGGTCTAAATACTCTTTATTTTGCTTAACTCATAGCCATGTCTAAATAAAAAACATAAATCATTACTGTTTTTACTGTCAATTTCATGTGTTTTGTTTATGAAGAGAATTCATGTGGATTTACTTAAATATGAAACAAGAAGTCTGTGATCTGATTTTAATGTTATCAGATCATTGAAGTTCTACCTGGATAAATATTTGTAGTATGCCTGCCATTGAAATGGATCGAGTCCCTGAAAATGGTTCTGATTGCGGCACAAGAGATAGCATCTCCGATTCCGAAAATGTGGTTATAAAGAAGAAAATCAAAAAGCGTGGAATTATTTTTTTATCAACAATTCCACCATATATGAATGTTGCAAAGGTTCGCGAAATATTTGGTCAGTTTGGCGAAGTCGGTAGAATTTATCTTCAACCAAGTGGCAGTAAGTAATTTGAGGTTATGTTATTTTTGTTTGTCCACTGATATTTATAATAAATAAATTAAACGTAAACATTTTTTTTTCAGAGCCCGGAGAAAAACGTAAACGTGTTCCAAATCAGTTCACAGAGGGTTGGGTAGAATTTCAAAAGAAAAAAGTGGCTAAACAAGTAGCATTGAAACTTAATAACACTAAAATTGGTACTCGAAAAAAATCTCGTTATTTTGATATGATTTGGAACATCAAATACATTCCCAGATTTAAGTGGATACACTTGAGCGAAAGACTGGCATATGAACGTGCTGCGTATAAACAACGATTGCGGGCTGAAATTTCCCAGGCTAAAAAGGAAGCGCACTACTTACAAACAAATGTTGAGAAGAGTAAAAAGATGAAAAAGAGAAAAGCTTCTGAGGAATAGGATAGTTTAGGTTGTTTATTCTTAAACTACTTATTATGTAATTCAAATAAAATGTGTTCTTTACTGAGATTCATTTATTTCATATTCAGTCATCTATAGTTGGTAATGTATATTTTAGATCACATCATGACTTTTGGGTTTGGTCTGGTCATATTGGACAATACCTATTTACTATATTCGCTCTACAGAAAACCCTAGTGGCTAAATTTGAGTATGCCATATCTGGTACACATCTAACACTACTTATCATTGAAGTCAACTCTGCCACTTATAATCTCCTCCACCCTCATTCTCTCATGCGAATTCAGTGGGTCAGGTGTCAACTTCTGTATGTAGCGACGCGGCGGTATTTTATGAGACAGGATGCCCTGGGAGAACTCGCGGTGCACTCGCACGCCATCCAGAGCGTTAGCTTGGAGCTTCTCGAAGATGTGCAACTCCCTCATGAACTGTTTACGCTGCGCTACGCTCGCCCAGTGGTAGCGATGCCGACAGACCACGCGGCTAGAATACCATAATTTCTAAACTTAACATGGACATCAAATGACTGAATTAACAAAGGGAGCTAGTGAAACGTAATTAGGGAAAAACTTGTAGAATAAAAGTAAATAAGTAAAATTGCATTTGGTTGCATATGAATTCACTTACTATGCTAATGCTAGCTTGGAATATGAGGGATAGATGCTGACATCAGATCGTGCCAGTTCTGGGAAGCCAGGGTATAGAGGTACTCTTCTCTTTTTAACCTCTTCTGGTGGTTGCTCTTTTTGTTGGAAAGCCATGTTCACAATTTAGAATTAAGTAATGTTAAATAATAATGGCAATTGGCAAACAGCATAGATGAATCAAGTGATTCAGTTGCTATGGCAATGTCTCTTATGTTACCACAGATAAATGTAAGTGCTTTATATTTTAGTATAGTCACGCCTCTATCTAATTAATAATGGCATTGGCATTTTAAAAGAGTACCTATCGAGTTTCTTGCCGGTTTCTTCTCGGTAGAATCTACTTTTTGAACCGGTGGATATTGATCTTATTCTGACGATTTATAAGTGCTTTTTTTAAGCCTACGTAAATAAAGACAATTTCATTTAATTTCATTTCATTTCAATGATATTATTGAAGCTTAATCTTACATCAATAGGCCATACCAGTATATTATTACTCTGTGGCCATACTTATGAATTGCATTGAACCTGAACCATCAAACTTTGATGACTATTTAAAAATTTAAATTAATTATATTGGTTGTATGTTTCAGTGAATATATTTAGAAAGTAATATGCCATAAAACTATATAGTATTTAACAAGAGCAACATATCCCAATTGAAAACTGGTAACAGACTTGTATATAAATAAACCTATATTCTAACGTTATTTATGCATATTTGAGATAACTAAAAACTTTAAATAAAAATTTAATATCAAATTAACAGTTTATTCATACAGCAATAATATATTAAATCTACATCCAGAGCCATCCCAGGAGTTCCATAAATTTACTGGTAGTGTTGTGAAGAGCTTTCATCACTATTTACACAACACGTGGGCTCAAGAGGACGCCGAGACAGCAGCTACACGGCTTTTGCAGACACAGTCATTGAATTCATTCACTAGCACTGAACAAGAGAGAGACTTGTTAGGGTTTGTGCTGTAGCACTCTAGGACCTGAAATATAACAATATTACATTTTAACAGTTATTAATTTTTTTATTTTTTATTATTACTATTTATATTTAAAAAGAAGATATTTTATATTTATTTACAGTTATATTGTTTCAAAATATATCATATAAGATTTTAAGTACTTATTTGCAATTAAGATATTGTTAAGCTTAGAAACATTTGTTACAGTTGAAGTAGTCGATAAGCAGTATTTAAATCAATTATTATTATCATATCCAAATAATAATCATAATTAATCCATAAATTATATTTAGTGTATAGAGCTAGACAGATTTATCATGTAGAAGAGATAGTGATAGAGTACATACTGTTGACACATTTTGGATATTTACCTTAGCTTTTTCATCCTGGCAAGGAGGTAGTTTCATAGCAACCTTATCAGCCTGCGTCAGGTCAAAGAGCTCATTGGCTTCCTTCAATGTCTTTTGGTACTCCAAGAGCATGCTGGAGTTGATTTTCTCATGTGCCCGCTTCAAATTTTCAATACGGCGGGCCCAGTAAGCTTCCTCTGCAGCATTATCTGCTTGTGGTTTCCGATCGTACGAAGGGGGTGGAGTGTACTGAGGCGGTGGAGATGGCTGGTCAGCTTGCTGAAAGTAAGTGAGTAGTATGTGTTTAATATATAAATGAGAGTATCAATTAGCTAAATTTTATCGTTCAAGGACTACGCTTTAATAACATTACGTGTAAACGAAGCAGTAACTTATAGAAACTAACCTAAAACACTTCCGACTTTTAACGTCAATATGCGACAAGTTAAGCTTCATAGCGCTAGTTAGTTTTGGAATGAAATAAGCAACTAATAAGAGGATGTCCTGAAATGCCAAGTTTTTATTTACTGTTTAGTTACAAGAGTTGACATTGATCTAAATTATGTAATGTAACATCATATTTACTTTTGCGGACAATTGAGCTTGTATCCGATCTAGCGTTTCTTGAGACACTTGTATAGCATTCTCGTTGTCAACAGTAACTTTGCGAGTGCTTTGAGAACCTCCCATATTTTTAAATGTGTTTAAATCAAATAATATTATCGGCAAAGCACCTCAAAAATTCATTTTTTGACATTTCCATCGACCAGAGACAATCTAGTGGGTTGTGTCAAGTCATTTGTTTAGCACTAGCAGCTTTATGCTTAAAAACGTACCTACTCAGAACATTTTGGCCAAGAATACTCTACTCTTCGGTTTAAACCATAGACAATACGTTAACATTATTCACGAAGAGATGGCGTTGTCACCGCCTATGAATGGGTATTCGGGGTTGCCCAAAAAAAAGAAAATAAACCATTTGATTTCATGGACTTAGTAGTCCATGTTTGGTATAAATTATACTTTTTTTTTATTTATTAAGTGGTGCTGGGTCACGTATGGACTGTGCCAGCTATAGAGCCATCAGTTTGATCAGCTTAGCAGCAAAGGTGTATGGCAAGATTATTGAGAGGAGAATGAGGGTGAAATCTGATGGAATGTTGTGGGAGGCACAGGGAGGTTTCCGGAATGGTAGAGGATGCACGGATCAAGTCTTCTCTCTTCGCAACATCGTGGAGAAGCATCTGGCCAAAAGTCAGAGGGTTTTTTGCGGTTTTGTGGATATGGAGAAGGCCCTTGACAGGGTTGTACGAAAGGACCTTTGGGACATATTGCCGAGATATGGGATTGATGGAGCATTGCTTCGTGCTGCGCAGTCCACCTATGTGGGCTGTACGGCATGCGTGCAAGTGGAGGGCAGCCTGTCACCCTGGTTTGACGTCAGTATTGGTGTCAGACAAGGATGCGTGCTGTCTGCTCTGCTGTTTATCCTATATCTCGACCATTGTTTGAACATTGTCCCATGGTCTGGGACTTGGCCCATGTTAATCTGGGACAAAAAAAAAGAATGTGCCAACTGTGATTCTTGCCTAGCATGTCGTAAAAGGCGACTAATGGTTTACGGGCTTTTGGGTGTGTGTCTGAGTAGGCGACGAGCTAGCCACTTGTCACTCCTTTTTCACAGCTTTCTATCCAACCCAGCCCACTGTCTCGTGTTGGTCTGGGACTTAAAAAGAATATGCCAACTGTGGTTCTTGCCTAGCATGTTCGTAAAAGGCGACTAAAGGTATATCGGGTTTTGGGTGTGTGATTGTGTAGGCGACAGGTTAGCCGCTTGTCACTGCTTTTTCACAATTTTCCATCTAACCCAGCCCGGCTTTGTTTTTGGCTGAATGTGGTTGAGGGGGCATGCTACCCCTTTGACTCTGCCTACCCCTTCGGGGATTATGGGCGTGATGTTATGTATGTATGTATGTGTACCATTGTTTCCAGAGGATTAGATCTATGAATGTTGGAGTGCGTATGGGTGACTTGGTTGTGAACTGCCTGCTTTACGCGGACGATGCCGTACTTCTAGCAGAGTCGGCATCGGATCTGCAGCAACTAGTCACAACATTGAAAGATGATTGCAAGGAGAGAGGCTTACATTTGAATGCGAAGAAAACAAAGATTATGGTGTTTGAAAGAGATGAAACCAGAACGGATACAAGGATTACGGTTGACGATGTAGTGCTGGAAGAGGTGAATGAAATTGTATATCTAGGATCTGCATTTAGTAGAGATGGAAGGTACTCCGCTGATATAGAAAGAAGAGAGAATGCAGGGAATAGGGTGAATGGAGCATTAGGAAAACTTTTAGGCAGCAAAATATTAAGCCAGAAGGCCCAGCTCGCCATACACAATGCGGTGCAGATTCCTACGCTAACATATGGAAGCGAGAGTTGGGTATGGCAGAAAGAGCATGAAAGTAGAATAAACGCGGTCGAGATGCGTGCGCTGCGGAAAATCTGCGGTGTATCGCTCACAGACTGCGTTCGGAATGATGATGTAAGAAAGAGAGTTGGTCTGAAGGATAGCGTCGGAGTCAAGGTAAGAAGAGGCATGCTCCAGTGGTTCGGACATGTGGAAAGAATGGATGACGAAAGATTGACTAAACAGATATACAATGCGAATGTGGAAGGATGTAGGAGCTGCGGAAGGCCCAGGCTCACCTACCACGACCAGATTGGTCGTGTATTAAAAGAAGGTGATGTTAGGAGTCATAAAAATCGTAGAGCTTGTATGAAAAGTATTATGAATGTTGAAGAGGCGAGTGAGGTGTGTAAGGATCGTGCCATATGGCGTTCGGTTCTCTCTGCCTACCCCGCTAGGGAAGTGGCGTGAAGTTTAGTTAGGTAGTTAGTTTTTTTTTATTTACCTAAAAAAAAAGTTATATTGATTACTTTAGATACAAATAACTAGCCTTTTGAATTAAATTTTTTGTTTATTCAAGTTGATTTTTATCTATAACATATATGTATGAACGACAATGTAATAATTTAACATAAAAGTTTACATACCTGATTTATAATGAAAGTAAAAAATATAATTATTATAGGTAAGTACATCATTATTTCTACAGTGGATTTTGACATAATAAACTACTTTTCTGCATAGGTATCTACTGTAATGCTATAAAACTGATCTTAAAAATATACTTCGAAGACGTAAAAATATGCCCTAAATCACTCGGGGCATTCTATACTTCCCGACATCAGACTGCAATTATATTTCAACAGTTTTACCGAAATACCAGTCTTATTATCTTTGGCATAGGATCGATGCGGAGGCTGCAATCCATGTGCCCGCGCGCCAGCAGACTTGATAAAACAAGGTAAAGGATTTTGAACCATAGCTTGATGCGAGGAAGGGTGATTGTGTGAAGGGGGTTCGAAGTGGTCGTACAAAAACTGACCACAATTGGGTTTATAACCGGTCGGGGCGGTCGCTCGCCGCCGCTATCATCCCGCGCCCGCCGCACTTTCTTCTGTCTGATCGGACAGCGATCCGGCTCACCGGTCAGGTATAGAAGTTAAATGCAATATTTCAAAAGTATCCCTCACGCAAATACCCTTTACAACGGTTGGCGGAAAAGTAGTTGTAAACTACAGCATACCTATAACACTTTTAAATTATTTATGCACTTGGGGCTCTATTTCATTTAATTTTAAACAATTTAAATTTTACCTATGTCGATTTAGAAGTGTAGAGCCAGACTCGTATGTACTTACTGGAAGAAATTATTTTTTCCAGCTTCAATGTCTAATAATATTTTTTATCTACAATTTTACACCTAACTCAACTCAATTTTATCTTTTTTTATGATTGGGTTGTTATGGTTTATGAATTTTATGGCTCCTTGGAGTTTGCCCACCCCTTCGGGGATTTCAGGCGTTTGGTGTGTATGTTTGTAGTTTTAATATTTTATGAATATTGCTATTCTTTAATCTATAAAGGTTCGTAATCATTTGTAATGTAGGTATGTATTTTTATTTTTATCATAAAGTTTGATACTATTTGTTGACTCGTTTTACCTTAGAGCTAAATACGTTAACCCCATTCCTGTTGATCACGTCACGTTGTAATGTAAACCAATGTTGGGTTGCTTACATTTCACTAGTAAACAATCATCTTCTTTGTCGTTTTAACGCCGATTACAATACAAAAATAAATATAGTATTACTCTATATATACCAACCGTCATACAGTCGAAGCTAGAAGGTTTTTCGCCTACTACAGGAACTTGCGAAAGGAAGAAATTTGCTGAATATATAGTTTCTGTGAATACGAACTTTGCAAAGCAAAATCAAAAGGCTACAACCATATTGTGTGAGTGTAGGGGTAACAACTTCGGAATAAATAAAAAGCTGTCGCGTGAGCCGGATCGCCCGATCCAGCGCCGCCGGCCCAGCGTCCAGCAACAGCAACCGCTTTTACGATACACCTACGAGCCGAACGAGGCACGATGCTGAACCACAGATTATAGAATAGTACTACGTAATCTGGACTACACGCCGACATCCGACGCGCTATCGGCCGATACGGGAACGCCGGTTTAATTAATGAATATTTATGTAGATCACTTTTACGGCGTTGTGGTACAAATAAAATAGGCATCGACGCTTCTTTAAATTTTGGGCTTTGATTAGGTAAACTTGATTAGTAAGGTAGGTTTGCATACACTTAACATTACGCCCATAATCCTTGAAGGGGTAGGCAGAGGCAAAGGAGCAACAGGCTCTTTTAAAAGTACATATATATTGTAAGTTGGAGTGTTTTATTATATTAAGCAACAGCATGTAACAAAATTTTGAATACTTTAAAAAAAAACTGTAGCAGTTTAAAAGTAGGTACCTACCATTTTTTCATAAGCTGCAGTATCTACTTAAATTATTGTGTACCTTGCCTTTTTTTTTATTTCTTTAAGTAAATAGCATCAGGGGGGTTACTGTTATAGCAACACCTGTGCGGTTTATTCATACTAAATCCACGATAAGCTATAACAGGGTAATAGCAACCTACCAAGGATTTGAAGTCGCAGCTTCCGACCTCACTAGAGAGACCTATTTGCATATTTTCAATCTTTCGAAAATTATCAGAAGCAACAACCTTAAGATGTCTTTCGAAGCAGGCGGTTGTGCGATGTTTTGATTACGGTCACCCATCATGAATGTTGTTGCGATAATTGCAAGGATCCTGTACCTATTTTATAATGACGCTGTAGCGACAGACGTTGTGATAAAATAATGACTAAATTCCATAAGGTTCGTGGTCACTAGGGTACTTAAACGGTTAGAGATTTAGGAACCAATTATGGTGATATCTGCGTCTAGGCTCACTATGATCAACTACAAATACAACACAAAATCAAACCACACCGAAACACACAATTACCGTTCCAATATAGCGAGTATATAATTCAATTTGCCCTGCGTGTACCTGGGATACCTCCAGCAATTTATGCGTCCAGTAATATCATTTACACATTTCACTACATTTAAGAGCTACATAATTTGCCTTGCGAGGCGGATCCGACATTTGCCCCGGCCGCGGACGAAGCTGGTCCCGTAATTACTTACGCTGTTGTAATAAAATTAATATCAGTTAATGTATCGGATAGTTCTGGGTACCGGGCTCGAGGTGTGACAAGTGGGGCGTAATTGCGATTTATGCGGCTCTAGAGATGCTGCGTGTCGTCCATGAACGGTTTGAGTAAATGGCGTAGGATTTGGCAAATAGTGTTGCGCCATTTTAAGGGACTTTAGGTTAAGGCTAGCAGTTTTACGGGGACCGCGAGTACAAGACAGTACCACAGCGTACCTTTGTAAAAGAAAATTCATAAATAATTATTCATAAGTTGAACATGTTGATTGATAAGAAAAACGACGTTTAACACCTTTGATATCTATTTAGGGTTCGTTATTAATACTGCATAAAATAACAGGGGCTCTCATTACTTATAAGTATTTTTACATACATACATACATACATACAAACATTACATCACGCCCATAATCCCCGAAGGGGTAGGCAGAGTCAAAGGGGCAGCATGCCCCCTCAACCACATTTAGCCAAAAATAAAGCCGGGCTGGGTTAGATTAAAAAGTGGTAAAATAGGTATTTTTTTTATTGAATAGTCATTCGTTCACTGTCCGAGACAAATTGAAGGGATGCGTTATATTTGGTATCATCCTTGGAGGCTTAACGTTAGCAAATGTTGAGAATCCTTGGCATATCGTGTCGTGCGGGCGGCTAAAATTAATAGTTCGGATCAGTGTATCTTAGAGCTCTTAATAATCAATATTTATCCGATATACCTAGATGTAGGGTTGTGAATATATCGTAGAATAGATAGAACAAAATGTAAGGTAAAGTAAGGGAGGTCACTTCTCTGTATTTGTAAAGTTATATTCCGGGTATCTTGAAAAATTGCTATCGTTATTATACCTACCTCATCAGTTACACTATGCGCTGCTATCATGTTTGATGCTTGTAAATTGCAAGGCTTGATTACAAAGTATTGTAACAGATTAGTTACCACTGAGCTAAGACTTATTCTATTGATAAATTGTTATATGAGATTCTTTCGTGACGACACTCTTGTAATTTTTTTTAAGTGTTTATAGTGTACCCTTGTTTAATAAGGTGGCCACCTATTTTCCATAAACTATTTCTGGATGCCGTAATGATTAGACTAGTAACGATTTAATTCTTTTTCTTTTTCAAGATTTTGCTTAGGTAGTTAACCTCCAAGTGGGTATTTAGCCGTCTCTTCTTGAATATTCTCGATTCAAATATTCACAGCTTATAACATAATGCATTGATCTCATTGTGAGACGGACTGACACCAAAATAACAATCGATTTTCTACCTGCAGGCCCCGGGCTGTCAGTGGCCGACTCTTCTCACCCTCTGTTTAAAAGAACTCATTTTTGAAAACACTCCATACACATTTTTCAAATATCGCCTTTGTTGATCACGCATTAAGGTGCAGTCTTGGAAATTAGACGGATAAATAGTTAGTTTTATTTGTACAGAAATAACCAGTCATCGAAGTCATCGGGACGGCTTTTAAGCACAGGTGCTCTCCCAATAAAAAAGGTCCAAAAGAAACGTCGGGTCCCGTCAATTAATGGATTATGTGGACAATAAGATGTGCGATGGTGCAGTAAAGGCTGTATCGTGGTATCACCCCGGTGTATAGTAATAGGGTATGGTCGTTTGTGATCTTTACAATTTTTTGCCGTGGTCGTTGATCTTTGATTGAACGTTTTTTTCGTGGTCGATATATGTTTCGTTAAACGACTTTTGGTATTTTTTTTAATAGGATGACCGTTATTTTAAATCGTGAGATATATTTTATCTTCAAATGTAGATACAACGTAATTTATTGTTTTAATTTACTGCTGTGATAAAAATTAAAAGTGTGTTCAAAGAGCATGAGCTCAACTTATCTGAAGTCTAGGTCAATTTTTATTTAGAACATAAGTACATAACATCACGCCCATAATCCTCAAAGGGGTAGGCAGAGTCAAAGGGGCAGCATGCCCCTTCAATCACATTTTGCCAAAAATAAAGTCGGGCTGGGTTAGATGGAAAACTGCAAAACAGCAGTGACAAGCGGCTAACCTGTCGCCCACACAATCACACACACAAAACCCGATATACCATTAGTCGAAATTTATTTAGAACTCCGATCAAATTTGTTTTAAAGTGGGGCGTCATTCACAATTAAGAATAAAAACAAAAGCTATTTAAACAAGTAGGTAAAGCACATATCCGATTTAAAAGCCACGATATCGCAACGGCGTAATCGCGGACTTAACAGCGTCCCGGAACGCGAGCGTCGAAATTAAAACTTTTACAATTATTGTTTGGTTCAGAGAAACCTGAGATTAACTTTGTTTCGCGTAGCCATGACTCCGGCTGAGCTATTGATTCGCTCCTATTGATACCGCAGTGGAGTTTGCTTGCGGAACACGCAACCTACGGATTCATCATATGTTTGCATTTGTGCACATGTTAAACAGATATAAATTTTAGCCATTTGTTGATTTGATTTTAGTTTTTTATCGTATTGATGGCTCGATGGCGCATTTGATAGTCAGGTCCTGTCCTATGCATCAAGGGTTGTGGGCTCGATTCTCAACGAGGCGAAATATTCATATGACGAATGATGGTGTTTGTTTAATGTCTGGGTTTAATATTTATTACTACGTTATTACAAGTTTTAAAGTTACTTAACTCGGAATCTGATCAGTTCATTGATAGTCATAATTGGGCGAGCTTAGATTACTACATAAATCACAATTGTTCACTTCATAAATTCTGTTTTTTCCTTTATATCAACCGATTAAGTAAGGTTGAAGGAAGCCCCTGGGCAATTTAAATCCCGGGACCGTTTCCTTACCCATTTCAATTTGGTAAAAATAAATAATAATAAATAAATCTATCGACATACACACATCTTTTAAGCAAAAGGCCTGTAGGTGGCGGGTTCCTAACCGAATGTGGGCTTATTGGAAGTTGCCTATTTACCGGAATGGAATAATCCAGGCTTGTATATATCGGATACAGATTTTTGTTGCTTAAGGCACTTTATATTATATTGATAAGCTAATAATATTTACACTCCCTATATTAATTTTAAATGGAAGTAAAGCGGTGTTATGTTTTTAATACATACGAGTCTTCTTTTTATATTTTAATCTCCCAATTTTTTTTATATAACATACATTTTTTATCATCAACGTAGTTCGAGTTACCTACATATGTATCATTTGGAAATAAACTGTAATTACCATTTTTAGATGGATACTAAAGTTGGATTCCTTACGAGTCCATAAAATATATGTTTCACAAACGATGTGCTCAATTTATTTCACACTTAAAAGATAAACTCGCAAAGTGTACTATTACTATACGTAAGGAGAACTGAGACACCAGTTTATTTATTGAACCAGTATCACCCTTTAGGACGACTAGATTTAGGTTTCCCGCGTATAAATTAGAAGGTGTCTGTGTGCCTGGGAACTTTACGAGTGCGAGTGTAGAGTGTCGCGAGCGTTGCGAGTGTCACGAGTCTCGGAAGACATTTGCTTCACGATGTCCTCTTATCCAGACGTCCCTCTGCACACGGGAAACGGATTGAGTCACGTCGTAACTTTGTAATAATTCAGATTCGCACATAGGTACCGAAACTTACTTCTTGGTCGTGATTTGGACTGTTGATAGTTTTATGTGTAACTTCTCGATTTCTTAAGATATCTTAAGATGACACCAATAAATAAATGAAGGACACCAACTTTTATGTTACGGGATAACATTTTTCTCTGAATAGATCATATATAAATTCAGACTACATCACATACATTGATCCGGCACCGCTTAAGCACTTGTGTTACAGATATCAGAAACAACAGTGGTATTACAAATATATACTTAAATACTGAATATTAACACGCATACACAGAACAAATACAAGTATTCATCACACGAATATTTGTGCTGGGTGGGGATCGAACCCACAACTCTTGGCGCATGGGGCAGGATCACTACCGAATGCGCCATCGAGCCAGTCAGAATATATGGTATTCAGCGGTTGTTCACACTGTCTTGAACAGCAGTATTTAATTCCAGTCCTCATACTTTTTAGGTCATATGGAGTATCACTGTAAAAATGCATTTATCTAATGGTTTTTCTATTAACCAATTAAGGTTAAGCTTAACCAATGGTTTTGCTATTAAAGTAGGTAACTAGTAACGTAGCTACGTAAGCTAAGTATGATTTCTCTTACGAGTTTAGGTTTAGCCAGCTATCTGATTGTGTGAACGGTGTCAGCGCACGACATCCGTGGCAGTCACGACGCCGCAGTTATCCGGACATCGGCGCATGCGCACCGCCGGACTGATTGGGGGCTGCTTGAGGTTTATTGAATAAGGTGACTTTGAAAATCAGTGCAGCATGACGTTTTGTGGGTTGACGTTGTATTTTTAGTTTTCTTTATTGGACAAAAAACTATATAAAAGTAGGTGATCCTATTAATGACAATCAACTATTTCGTGTGAGGGAAATTTAAGTAGGTACTCAGTCACTAACTTATATTAAAATATTTTTTACAATATTTTGCCCCTTGGACTCTGCCTACCCCTTCGGGCATTGCAGGCATGATATATACATATATATGTGCAAGAATAATCTCGACTACCTCCAGGTAACGAGTCCACAAAACCTAAAAGAAAAAGAAAAGTATTCTTAGGCGGTTGTAGCAAAAGCTATTAAGGGAAAGAAAATAACAAAGGGTGTCTGAGCGAGCGAAGCGTTCGGGCCGACAACAGCAGCGCACTGCCGAGGCGCGCGCGCAGCCCGCTCGTTGATGTCTATTGTATGGTGAGTGCGCGGGCGCACGAACAAACACTCTTCACTACGTCTCATTTGGTTTGTATATTTTAACTTCATAAATCAGCGGGAAAATATAATTGTAAAAAGGTTATTTCTATACTTATATACATATTATCACGCTCGTACATTCAGCCAAATAATAAAATAATACTGAGTAGAAGCGTAGCTGTGAAAAAATAGTGACAAGTGGCTAGCTTGATTCCTACACAATCACATACCCAACCCGATATACCATTAGTCGCTTTTTACGCCATGCTAGGCAAGGAACACAGTTGGCGCATTTTTTTTTATGTCCCAGACTGAAATGGGACATTTCTATACTTCTGATGAAAATAAAAAGTATAATCTATAAAGTTAACAACATGTATGATTTTTAGTTTAAGTTGCTTTGTTTGTTGACTTGACGTCAGTAGCCTATCTATGGACTTTTGTAGATTATTTTAAATCTGTATCAAATTATCGTACTATAGGTAATGGTTAAGTTAAATCCGCAACGTCGTATATGGCTCTTAATTCGTTAGGATCTGGTTTATCCGAATCTGTTTAAAGTCAATTATTGGCGTCAATTTCAACAACGTTGATTGGTGGGGAAGAAGAAGCCAACTCGTCCACTTGGAGCAGGTCACCGAGGTGAACGTTTCTTTTATTGAATAACTTTTGATACGTCGAAGTGGGCGAGCGCAAATTGCGGAGTCGTGGTCGTGGCGGCGGGCCGACGACCCCAGGTATGCTAGATCACAGCTAAACACCATTCTTATGCTTTATGGCCGCGATGACGTCATGCGGAAGATTAGTTCGGACACGCGTTCCCATGGAATAGGCAACGGAAACATTCGAGAAACGCAAACGGCTGCAGTCGTTGTGTTTTATTGCTGTGCGAGATCTTGGAATTGATTAATGATCTTGGGTGTTCTATTTCCAACTTGCCTGTATTTATACCTACTATAAATATGGATTTTATATAGTTTTTTAAATAAATTATGATTTATTTATTTAAAAACATTACGTACGTATATACACATTACTGTATCTGAATTGCAAATTAAACTCAAAGGCAAATTTCTTCTAATGGCATTAATTCGCAAGATAACTGTCTAATGTTTAGATCATTTTTATGATTCTTGATAGAAGTTAACTTATTTGCATTAAAACCATACCAATCCTGAGAAAACAGGAACCCGGGTGAGGTATCTCTTCGTACAATACCCGAGCCCGCAGACATTCGAGTCCTCAAGTGGCTCTCGAGCCTCCGTAAACATCGTCCAGGATTGAGTCATGGGGTCGCTGCCAAGTCACGCTACGTCTCCGTCAGGTCAATTAAATACCTTTATATAGGCTGTCAAAAACTTAAAATAAACTAAACGATAATCCGCAATGTCATCATTTCATGTTATCATCTGCAAGGACTAATTTCATAATTACCAGAAATCTACCATACCAGCTACACATGCGTCACAATTTGATTAGTTAGATTTTATTGGCCTCTAAAATAATGAATTTTTTGGCAAATCTTACCAGGACTAAGCTTTTCTAAGATGTTTTTTGTTTCAGTATTCACTAAACTATCAAAATGTTTGTCTGTTATAGTTCATAACAGTATAGTCGAGAGCCCTCAATAACTGGACGGCTTAACGTCCATAATAAAGGTATTTACAGTTGAACTTTAATGTGTTTCCAATCTACTTCGGACTATAACTCAGCCGACACCGATTTTCCCCCGCCTAGAAATCTCATTACTGCTCGTGACTAGAAGGGTATTCATACTAATACAGTACTAATGCATATTATTTACTGCTACGCTTTACGATGCTCTTTCAGACATTCACTGCGTCGTTACCTACAAAACGAATCTATTTATTAGATGTGAAGGGAGTACTGGGAACTATTAGGTATTCGGAGTAACTAGAATGCTAAATTCCGTTTGCTTTGTAAAATTGTTCTAACAAGCCAATAATTACTGTTCAATTTAGATCTTGCCTAATGTAAATTTAGTGGGTGTATCCACAAAATACGGGCATTTCCAGAAAATTTTTATCGTACCTTTTGAATTGAACCAAATTAAATGAAAGACAGATTAACAGCGGGAGTTAAGTATCTTATAATAGTACATATTTTTAAAAATAACATCCCCATGTCTGTAATTATTCCTTTTTTAAATAAATCATGGCAAAAGTACTTCGTTGTAAAATAAAATACACACAATTTAAATGCATCGTTGCACGTAGGTAATATTTTTTTCATATAATATAAAATATTTCACCATAAAGATATTCTGATAAATTCGCTGCTTTTTAATAAAATGGCGACTCTTAAATCGGCTTAACGAAAATAATCCCCGAAGCAGCACTGTATTAAGCCGCACGTCCATTTGTTTTTATTTAAACCGATATTTTGACGTTAGATGTTTAATATGCCGATAAATTTGCAATCGATATGGTCCACTTGCATAATATTTACCATTCATTATAATAAAATATTAGGTAGCATAAATATAGGAATAAGTGTCTTTAATATATCCTAAGGTCCATAATCGAATACATTTCTACACTTTTCATAGCCATTAGCTATAAGGAAAATGTCACCTGAACAGAGAAATGTCGCTTCAACGAATTGACCTTAAGTTCAGAGTGTTCTATGTATCATTAACTGAGAACACACTGAGCCGAGCAGTACGCAATAGGTGTTATGAGCCTGCGAAACTGTTGCCATGTCCACAAATAACGTCCAGTAATTTATTTTTCCAATCAAATTAAAAAAGAATAATCTCCGAGACAGCGTTGCGTAAGCGAATCCGTCGTAACCATTAAACCAGACGATATTTGTACCGACATTTTCACATAACACTTTATTTGCTTCAAATTAATCCTTTCCGTGGTTTCGCCGCGGTTAAAAAAACGACTTTGATCGCCGCCATCCGTACCTTTGCGGGTATTGAAGAGAAAGCCTGTTAAATTTGAGCTTTATTTCGAAGGTAGGAGAGTTAATTGTATTGGTCGGGTGGTGGTGGGGTCGATTGGCGTGTATAGTAACATGTAGCCGGCGGGGGCGCGGGGCGAGGACGCCGGAATGCGGTCTTCTGAGATACCCCATAGGCTATACGCGGGTATTGATATCTGTATAAGCTTTTATATCGTGTAGGTGCTGGCTGGCTGCATAAACTTTGGAACTTGGAATCGTTTATTTTGAATTTCCCAACCGCCAAGACAGTATCGGTTATTTATTCATGAGAAATGCTCGAGTGTTTATAGAATAGGGTATTATTTGGGTGTCACTAAGTAATTTTGGATCGCTATATGTATTAGAAGAACCTATTGAAGGCAAATATATATATTGATATTTAATGAGAGAAAGGACGGACCGACCCAAAATTACTCTCGGGGTTACACGATGAGAAATTGTAATGTGTACAGAATTTATCTCATTTAATTGAGGTCATTTCGTATTGGGTTGTATATTACCAAATTAAGCCTACAAGGTATAAAATCACACACAACACAAAAAACATTGGTAAAGAGTTCTAAATACCTCTTGCATCCACCTCTAACCTAAATAAAAAGCAAATACCATCGATCTAACCTCTACGGCATATGGCATATTACATATAAAAAGTACTTAAGTGCTGCAGATTTTTGTTAAAAAAAACTGTGTTGTAAGGCCTCAAGTCCAGAGTATACACGGTTGCCGAGGCCCCATAAGAGCGCTCTTGCGCTCGCCCAGACTAACCACCAACCGTTTTTTTGGCCAGCGGGGTCATCGACCCGCTTAAACAATCGAGACTACTCCTCGCGAATCATTTATATCACTTATTACTTGCAATCAGCGTGGATGCGCAACGGTACTCTCAATGATGTGCCTATTCTGACCGGTTCGTATTAATTTTCCGTTTAATTTCAAGACCGATTAAGACTTTGGGACGGCGGTCGTCAATCATCGCAATGTAAATAGGATACGTTTGCCGTGCCGGATGAAAGGCTGGTCGGGCTATGTCGGGTTTGGGAGTAATTAGGATATGGTTTCGTTTTTTGCTGTACTAGCTTCATTTACTGTCTTCTGGTTAGTAATGGGCTAATCTTTGACGTGGGTTATACCACTGGGTAATAATATACTACGTACAAGTAAGTTGTACTAACAATTATTCCTAAACATACATAAGCAGCCGGAGACCAAAAGCGTAATATGCTTTTGCGGCAAAAATTCACGATTTTTATACTTTGATCACTTACCAGGTCTACCACGGGAAGTTTCCGCAAAGTCTTAATTAATTTACTTAATTCCCTTATAGGGTAATCATCATCATCCTAGCGTTACGTCTAGTGCTTAGACGGGGTCCGCTTAGACCATGATCCAGGATTTAGCGAATCTGGTAATTACGTTGAATCGACTGCCGATCTGACCTTCGTAACCCTTAGATAGGGGAACCAGACAATTTTTGAAAACTCCCTCCTAGGGTAATACTGTACTTTATTATATTGATTTAAAACAGTTTGAGATGGAAAGAGTTTTCACGGATTCAATAAGCTAAGTCAAATTACTTATTTGATTTATAGTCTGATAATTATGATTTATAGACTTAAAATCAAATAAATAATTTGATTATAAATTATAGTACCTAAATAGAGTGACCTAAGCGGAGCTTCTCTTTCAAGTTAATAAGGGCCGCCGTATAATTTCCTGATTATTAATTATCGCATTGTGGGTTGTTGCTGTCCGAACCAAAGAGAATGGATGATGTCCACAATAGATGCGAACTAGGGGTGTCGTTTATGATACCCAGGACTCCGTTACTGTACTGTAAACGGCTCAGTATAAGCCTTATAAGGCAAGGCTTATACTGAGCCGTGACAATACGTAGAAATGATGACAAGTCACATTGACATACTAAAATTTCGTTGGCCTTTCGTCTATAGATCCTTCTAAGACTGAAACCGCAAGCTCGGTGCCTCACAAAAGGCGTGCCATATGAGTCACAAGCAGCCAGTCTGGCACGATCTCCCGCCGCTGCGGAGTCGCAGACGCTCGTGAGCGCGGCGGTCACGACGCGCCCGACCCGCGCTACACTCACGCGCAGATGCGATCGCTAATAAACGCCGATACACGACCCCGGAGTATGGTATACGATGTGACATTTTGTTCATGGATTTTGTGGTTGACTCTTGAAAGAGGGAGTTTCATTTGGAGATCATGTTTGGTATTTAGCTCTACTCTAAGCAGAGGGATTGGTTTCTTCTCTTTTACGTTACGGTCAAATAGAAAGGATTAGCCTACTATGTAGGAGAGCCCACTATCATTGTGAATTATGTGAAATTACAATCCTATGATTGTACATATCAATATTCTTAATGCCTTAACTTAATTTCCTGCAAAATTCGATAGACGCAACAGCCTAATCCCTCAATGGATGAGCGGGCAGTTGTCAAATCACCTGTCCATTCCGAGGCGGACTTAATTTATTTGGCTTTCCTTGTTCGTGGGAATCCGATAAGACACGCCTGTTACAGTTACAATTGTGCTCGTAATAGGCTTTGGTTTCGCGGCACTCTTTGGACCGATTACATTCGTAACGCACTTCGGGGCGAAAGCCTTTTAAGTCGCCTAGTGGCCTGCTTCGCCACCTACAAACGGCTATAAATGGTAAATGGACTTTTTAATTGCAGGTAGAAATGGGTTTTGAAATAAAACGTATAATGGGTAGATTTCTCGCGTGGTTTAGGAAGAGCGCCGTAGGAGTAATCAAGTAGTCGGTATCGTTTAGAGGCCGATCGTTTTAATTGGGCTGGAACTCGTGCAATCACTCATAGGAATAGCCATTAGGCGTATGATTGGAAATATGTGCACTTGAATATTGACTTAAGATTAGTCTAGAAAATAAATTCAGAAATCTAAGTCTTACTTACATGACGTCATCGTACATTTGACGCGCCTTGGTATAATTATTTTATTCTGAAAATCATCATAATTTGATTAAAAAAAGTAGTTTAAAGATATAACATGTTTTACTTATCTGTAATCGAGTTCAAATCACATGTACCAGCGCTACATGTGATTTGAACATTAAAAAATATTTTTCTCAAACTGTATTATATTCTAATGACATCCCGATGCTGTTGTCTGCAGTTATTTTATTTAAGCGGCTGCTATCGTGGGAAAATCGGCGTTTCATAGAAAATGTGTTTTGTTTTACTGGCTTGCGCCGAGATGTGATCGTTAATGCAAGTACAGTGAGGAATGTTAATTGCGTTATAATCTCCATAGTGAGGGCGGTAAATGACAGGGGCACCGGACGGGCGGACTGGACGTGGGTAACTCAGCAAAGATCTATGCGTCAATTAAGTAATTTGGGCGATGCGTCAATTCTTTGAACATAACATAATATATCATTACGTCCGTAATCCCCAGAATGGTAGGCAGAGTTAAAGAAGCAGCCATCGTCTCAATCTAATTCGGCCAAAAAATAAAACTGAGCTGGGTGAGATGGAATATTGTAAAAAAGTAGTGACAAGTGGCTAACTAGGCTACATAATCACAGACCCAAAACCTGATATACTCTTAGTCGCCTTTTACGACATGCCAGGCAAGAAACACAGTTGGCACATTCTTTTTTAAGTAAGTACTAGACCAACATGGGACAAAATTCAAAACTCTTATGATGACCCAAAATTGCGTCTTAGTGCAGCAAAATGGTTGGCGCCGTGTGATCTGCGCGAAACCTCCGGATGCTATGCAGTGCGCCGTGCGCAAATGCATTAAAGTAGACGTAGCGTAGTGTGCAGTCTTGACTGATCAATGATTTAACTTTTGACTGAATGTGGTTTAGGGAGCATTTTTCCCCTTGGACTCTGCCTACCCCGTCGGGTATTGTGGGCGTGATGACGGTATGTAATACATACATACATATTATCACGCATACTATGTATGTATATTGTAAGAAAAAGTGAACTCTCTAACTTTATTCTTGCTGGCTCGGCGAGGATGCGAAACATAATAAAACTTGAACAATGAAATTTGTGTCATTCATGCCTCTTTCATGCTTTTTATATAAATAACAATTGCTTATTATATTTCGAAGAAATATTGTCACAACATTTTCCTCGGAAAAAGCATAAAAGATTGTATACAATTTATATAATAATTTATATAAAGTCTTTAATAAAATTCAATTTCGCTTCTCGACTACTGTAAACCATTTCACAAATAAGATTAAAATGATATCAGCACGTCTGTAAAATATCGTGGATTCAAAGCGACCCCGGAGCTCTCTCGTTGTAAATATGGTATTTTATGAGGTAAAACTTTTAAACCGATGACGGCAGATAATAATTATTGTTCTCACTATTACATAATTCAATGTCGTAAATATACCTTTTAAAATACCGATGATGAGTATTTTTATTGAGATTTGATTAGTTTTAAACCGAATTTGGAAAATAAAAAGAAAGCTTCTGTTAATTAATAGTTACAAAAAGATCTGATTAAGATAGGACCGCTTTTATGGTACGATGCGAGAACTATAGAAACCGAAGTCACTTCACGTAGCTACACAAAAAAAGTTATGTTATTCTTTCTAAGTGTAAGTAGGTACGTTTTAATTTGTCTGCTTCGGTGTCCATTGAACCGTTTAATGCAATAACTCGCACCAGACTCGCTTAATTCAGCCTCCTAGTCAAGCCGGATCGGGAATATAAATTCCATTTAAAAGCTATTCGCTTTTCTGCTTACTTCTTTCATCTCACTACTATTATATCATCATTTGACTGCCTAGTTGGTCTAGTGGTAGCATGCGCCGCTTAAGGACCAAGAGGTCACGGGTTCAAATCCCGGGTTGGGCCAAAAATGTGTGGCTGGGTATATCCACATTGAAATTACTCAGTAACAGCCCGGAGTCAGGAAGTTGGCGGTTTAATCATCCCCATGCCTTGGAAAGCACGTTAAGCAGTTGGTCCTGCGCCTGACCTCTCTCCGGTCATTTCGAATTGCCGTCTCACTAGACTATGGTAGTGAAGGAATAGAGAGTGCACCTGTGTTTGCGCAAACACTTGTAGGTACATTATAATATGTATTTCCTGCGCAGTTGGCTAATCCTCGTTGAGATTGGCCACCGTTACCGATATCGGTTAGGAGGACATTATTATTATTATTATTTTTGTTTATATACGGTTATGTATTCTCCCTAAGTAAGGGGTAATTTTCATTATTACGGGCTTTTGGCCAAGTAAGAATGAAGGTAAAGCTGTGTGTTATGTATTATTATCAGAATCGGATTCAAGCTGTAAAAATTTACGTACTATTCGGCATGTATTTAGTATGGCATCTTTTTGTAGGGTTATATAAGTATATTTAGGTATATTTAGTATATTTAAACCAGTTATTATTATTTATTATTATTATTTTTATCATCATCATCTTCCTAGTGTTATAACCCGTGCATAGATAGGTTCCGCTTTTCCAGGATTTAGCGAGTCTGGTAATTACATTGAAGCGACTGCCAATCTGACCTTCGTAACCCTAAGATACGGAAACCATAAATTTTTTAGATTATGGTTACAAATCCAAATTTGTTGGAATTTGCAGGTTGTATTGCGAGTTCATCACGATGTTATCCCTCACCGCCGAGATTAGTGGTAAAAGTACGTACAAAGAATTGAAAAATCCAGTACGTGCTCGTGTTTGAACCCGCACCCCTCGGTTATGAGGAGCGTGTCCTTACCATTGATGCCAAGTTTGGATAGATGTTTGTTAATCAATCTTAATAAGATTAAAATAAATTGGAGGTAGTCTGAGTATAGACTCTAGACTGTACTCATATTCTTTATAATTCTTTATTATTTATTTATTTACATAGCAAACAAACGGTATAATAGTTTATGGTAAAGTGGAGACATGAAGACAACATTTGGCTAATGTTATTTGCGGTGTTGGCGATCGCCAGGCGCCAGTAAAACGCACATAATCAATATGTATTGTTGCTATAAAACTTTAAACGTCTGTGAAGTAACTGAATATGCATATTAATGAAGCATTGGAGACGACTACAGATAATATCGCCCACGAAGACATTTCACTTCACTTAAGAGTTTTGCAGGGCTGTCACATTCTCTCTCCATTACGCATAACTGATTCGGCTGTCTATTGTTTGTTTAGCAAGCCTTCCAATGGACCGGAAAGGTAACACTTCCCGTGATATCCAAATGGAGACAGCAAATATAATAATAATAATAATATCAGATTACATCACTTACTTTGTTCTGACTCCGAGATAAGTAGCTCAAGCACTTGTGTTACGGATATCAGAATCAACAGTGGTATTACAAATATATACTTAAATATTGGATATTAACACCCAGACACAGAACAAACACAAGTAATCATCACACGAATGTTTGTCCTGGGTGGGGATCGAACCCACAACTCTTGGCGCATGGGGCAGGGTCACTACCGAATGTGCCATCGAGCCAGTCAATACATGTATATGTATAATATAAATACAATTTATATAGTCTATAATAATCGAAACTTAAGGCAAGGTTATACAACGTTTCAAATGTGAAATGTGATGTAGATATTTGGATGAATTAGTGAAGCTAAGCTAATAAATGTAGTTATTATATACTTTTAAAAATATTCAACCATTAGTATTATTCCCGTTGTCAAATAATCTCGAGAATCTAATTACGAATACATTTGTGTAGCTGATAATTGAGTTTACTTATTTTTTTATGGTCCATTATTGAGATTACAAAAAAATATTGCTTACGTATTTTTTCTTTTGTTCAGCAAACCAAAAATTAAACAGGTTAAAGTGCCGTGTGACGTCACAAGGTGCGTAAAATTTTACCGTCCAAGTGACGTAAGGCGCCCAATTTTAGATCTGTGTAGCGTTGTATTCTTTTAATTTTTCAAGTTTTAGATAAAACAAGAAATACATGTTCATTATTTTTTCATAATTTATTTACGGACTATAAACATTTTTTGAGTAAACTAACCTCTTGTGAACTAATATCAACAATTAATGTAAATGCAGGAATTAAAAGAAAAGAAGGAAAAGAATGGGCCTTGCTAAACTTTTGAAGAAGTGCATTAAGATGTTATCTAAATTTCAATCCCTATATTCTTTTAGAGTTGTTAGTTATTTGTTATTTTTGGTATTTGTTTTCACAAGTGAGGACCCTGGCGTTGCATCCCACACGCACCGAGTTTATGTAAACTGTTCACACTCACTGTTTGCCCACGTCTACCAAGCATACCTCAGCACACAATTGTCGCTTCTAACCTTAAGAACTAAAGGTGACAATCGTGCAGCATGCATATGTATCGAAATTAAACTGTGTTTGGTGCAATGATGGGGCATTTCGTTGGATGCAGCAAACAGACTTTCGTTTTTGTTGACTCGGCGTCGCTGTGGACTTATTATGCTCATTTCGTAATTGGGAATGAGGTGTGAATTAAAAAACTCCACTGTATTACGTCTAATATGTATAACATCAAATGGATGCGCAAACATATTATATCATACAATTCAGAGGAGTATTTGATTGGTGATAATTGGATCCGAGTCCTTCAACCGCGGTAAGGCGATACGAAAATACTTCCTTGACCCAGTCGTATTTTTTTTCTTACCTATCAATCAATTTGCTTTCGGTAAACTGTGCTTCAATACTTCATTACTATATACCTCGGAGTTTAAGTAGCAATCGTTGTAAGTAGATTAAATGCACGAATCCATAAACCTTTTTGGGAAATTATTCATTTATAAAAAAAGCATAAGCAAAAGTTGTGACGAAATAAGCGACTTTCAATATATATATTTAAATATATATCATAGACTACACCACATATACTCGTATTGATCTGACTCCGAGTAAAGTAGCTTATCCACTTGTGTTACGGATATCAGAATCAACAGTGGTATTACAAATATATATTTAAATAATCAATATCAACACCCAGACACAAAACAAACACAAGTATTCATCATACGAATATTCGTCCTGGGTGGGGATCGAAGCCACAACTCTTGGCGCTTGGGGCAGGGTCACCACCGAATGCGCCATCGAGCTTGTCAAATATATATTATGTATATTTGATTCATCACTTTTGAGAAATCTTTGAAAGTGGTTAACCTTTGCTCATGTTCTCGTGTATCCTCATTGTCGATAACATAATAGATACTATTAGTTACTAGGTGTAATTGCTTAATAAACAAGCAGTGAGCCCGTAGCCCTAAGCGGTTCCCATTAGGCGCTGCAGTTGCGCATATCTGCGACATGTCATCCTCCACGTTGTCGAGAAGTGCCGATTAGTCGGACACGCAGAGAAAACGCGCTATCACACTTTCGGTATAAATGTCCTCGTGAGCGAGATAGCCAGGCAGGGCTGTTCGATACTCGATTAAAACTGTCGAGAAGTTATTAATGGGCCTATTCTCAACTTACAATTTCGAACTACATAATGTATCTTTTGTTTATACATTACGTTCTATGTATCTACTAGCTGGGGCAAGGTGTACTTCGTGTAAAATTCTGTCCGTAGTTTTATGTACAAAGTACTACAAGGACTGTATTGTTTTGCGATAAAAATCTTGCCACATATTAATCCATGGCAAATGGTCGATCTGTATGCATAATTGGAACTAAAATTGTAGTTTTATGTGAAGGAATAAATAAAAATGTCCAACTGTACAAATGTATTCTGGCAAATTTTTTCCATAACAATTTTATAATAGTAAGTAAGATCCTAAAGGTTGATTCTTAGACTTGAAGGATTTTTGGGCGGGTATTTGCAGCCGTCACTCGTCCTCATCGTTGATAAAATTTATGAGATTAAGTAGTTTCATATACTACTTTACTCTTCATATATCCTTGACCGGGCCGTAGCGAGGGTTGATATATAGACACAAGTCTATATTCAATCCTTATGTTAATGCCAACATGACACAGTTAGATACAGATCTTATGACAACAGTTATCATCGATATCTGCGCTCACATCCCTCAAGCCGAGTGCAGGGACACGGGTGCACAATGTACTATAAATTAAGCGAGCCGGTCGTAAGAGTATATCTGGCAGGGAATATACGAGGATATTTATACAAACGGCCGGCCGTGTCTAGTTTGCATGCCGTCTTGGCGGACAATATGTAAGCGAGGTACTCGTAAAGCGCAATACACACTGAAACCGCCGACCCGCCGACACAACCCGGCGGCCTACATGAAAATAATCATCTCGGCAACATGCCCCCGCACGACATGTCAGCGGCATATCGGCGGGTTGCGTACGCGCTCAGTTGCCCGGTGACATTCGAGCACTGAACTACTAACTGCCATAGTTCCTCATCTCGAACCTCCGACATGCCGCCGATAAACTTTTCCGACTTGCAATGAGTGAAACAGCCGACTAGTCCGCCGACGAAAAGTTGCTGACATATTTCGGCCGGACAGCAGCTTTGGTATATATAAATAAATATCAAACAACATCACATACCTTGATCTGACTCCGTAGTAAATAGCTTTAGCACTTGTGTTACAAATATCAGAATCAACATGATATTATGAACATACTTAAAAATCATATATTCACACTCAGACACAGACCAAACTCAAATATCCATCACACAAATGTTTGTTCTGGGTGGGAATCGAACCCACAACTCTTGGAGCTTAGGACGAGGTCACTATGGAATGCCCCATCGAGCCAGTCAGTGGTGTGTATAGCGCTTAGCTGGTGCGCGAGGCACGGCATGCGTTGCGGTGTGTTTAAGCGGTTTGTTCGTGTTGTGGGCGGCGGAGCGGCCATTACGATCTTTCTCTTCACTATTGTTTATTTGGTGAAGCTTTTACAAAGGGGTTTCATTTTTTATATATAGTATACCTTAGTACAAATGGTTATTGGACTCCTTAAAATAGCTGAATTGATGTCTGGCCATTCTGTATCATTTAAGCAAATAGATGTTTTTTAAATACATTTATCTTGTAAGTACTTCTTGTTGCAGATATTATAGAATAGTAGGTATCGCCATTATTTTAGTATACAAGAATATAGCATTAGATAAAAAAATCCATAGAAAAAATATATGATTTATAAGTTTTTATGTATGCCACATGAGGTTTATAAATATATGACCACCTGCATTTATGCATTACACTTGCAGTAGTTGATCAATGATCATACGACAGAAAGTAATATATTCTTATCATAAACTTGGCGTAAGACAACCTTCAACTAACTCAAGGCCTCGTTACGTTAGAAAGCTCGGGCCATCCATTCTGGGCGATAATGAACCAAGTAGATATATAAATACACTCGTAATTAACTAAATTAATTTTCTTCCTAATCAAAGCCGCAAATCCACGGCTGTAATGTGACAAATTGCATAGAATTTCTTGAAATTCGATGCGAATCTGTGTAATAAATCGAGATTTCTCGGCGTTAAATGCGGTAGACGATAAATAGCTGTCGATAGTGGAGTGTCGTCGGCGACTTGTCTTTGCCGAGGCGAGAAAACGGTGCACGTTTGCACACATCGCTAATAATGCATAGCTACGGGCTTCAATCATTAACATCGTACTGGACACAACCTCTCGTACTAAATCGTGGCTGCAGACTGTCCACTACATGTGCCATAAAAGAGTCAATACAAATTTATATTTCCTTGAGCGTGTGAACGAATTTAGCCTAGAAATTGTATTACTGAACAGAAATTAATTTATTTAATCTTGAAATTTATTTTAACCAAAATGTTTAGTTAAAGTTAAACATTAAATGTTTGATAATACCTCGATTTTCATATTTATGGACCAATATAAAATTGCCGATTGTTTTGCTACCCTATCTCATCTGACTTCGCAAATGACTGTAGTCTAATATATTATATTATATTTTTTAATATTAATATAACTTCACGCCACTTCCCTAGCAGGGTAGGCAAATAGAACCGAATCTCCTATCTATCTGTTCTCCAAATGGACATACATGATCTAAGGTTTCACGGTATAATCCACTTTTCAGCTTCTTCGTAGCGATAGCGAATGACACGTGGGATGTGACGTGATAGAGCGGGAGCACTTGGAAAGCTGACCTCTTCACTATAATACTTCAAAGAGATTACTTCTAAGGAATCCCATTTTTTATTATCTTTGAATAAGCTCTAGGAATGAGCTTTGTAATTTTTTTGTAGGAATACAATTTTACCAATTAAATTATTAAGGCGATTTCTATCTGACCTTCGCGACACTTAACAAACAAATTGGATCATGGTAGTTACGAGAAAGACATCTAAATAGATTTTCTTTAGATAACGGCATTTTCTTGGGTCGAGTTTCAGTTGGTTGTATAAATTATATCTAAACTTAAGACCCATCTCTGTATGTTAACCTACAGTTGGAATAAAATGATTTGATTTGAAATTTGTGCATCAATTTGGAAGATTTGGACGACATGAGTTGATTGAAATAGACCTTGGATTTTAAGGTATATTGAGGTTATTAGTCTTATCAGCTAAGTAAGTGAGAGGCAGGGGAGATAAATTAAGTTACAGACATAGCTAGTAACAGCTAGTATCGTTGGCCTGACTTTGGAATCTCCCACTTATATCCGCCCATGCTAGGACTCCAAGTAGGATAATAAAACCCTAAATCCGCAACCCAACGAGGCCTTTTAATTGGTTTATTGGTATTTTAATTGGCTGCGAGTTTACACGATGGGTGGAAGCGTAATCGCGGTAATAACTTCCGTAATGCGTACCAGTAATGGTGTATCCACATTGTTTATTTGCCCGTTGATGACTGGCCCGTTGGTCGAGTGGTCAGAGACCCTGGCCACGAAACCAAGGGTCGCGGGTTCGAGTCCCGCTAGTGGCTAAATCTAATGTTTCGTGTGATGAACATGGACATTTGTACTCGAGTCATGGATGTTTATAAACTTATTTATATTTAAGTATATCTTCCCGTTAACGTAGTATCTATAGCACAATCATAAGTTTGAAACTAGGGAATGGTGTGTCAGTATGGCGCATTTATTATTATTTATTTTTCTGGAGTAAACCTCGTATATTTGGAAATGATGATCCACTATATGAAACTGCTATGTATATGCAATATTTATATATTTCTAGTGTAACTTAAAAAGTGTTTAACCTTAGGTGTGAGCGATGACATCTGAAATACAGTGTTAACTTAATTTATACTAGTTCGGGTACGTGCATATTCAAGTATGTTACTTACCTAGACTTCAAGCTGTTGAGTCGCAGTTATTTTGTGTCGCATTAATTTATTTTATTAGCTACTGTAAACGCTTGTGTGCCAACAAAGATTTTTATTTATTTAAGGCTTTTTTTAACGCATTCAACTATGTATTAGGCACCCTTGCACCACAGTAGAACGATTTAGGGTGTGGTACTCTTAGGGCCCTTAAAATAGAAGGATTCCTATCCGACTATGATGGAGTGACCAGGGTATATATACTCTTTATCACCAAAGTTGTGATACATCATAAGCTCTGCGTTGCGAAAACCGCGGTGGGTATATGAAGCCATAGCTATAAATAGCGTACTGCGCCCGCGCAATTACGTCGTTAAAGATGCGGTCAAGCAGACCAACCCTACTTAGTAATAGGTATTTGATTGGTCTGGGTGATAATAGCAGCGATATATTGCGGTGACAGGTGAGGAGTTTAAAATAAATACATAATTTAAAGCAATGCCCGCTTTAGTGACGTAGTAAAAGAGGTACTCGATCGGTGTGCTTTGAAAAATATCTTAATTTAGTTTGATTTCAGCTTTATGGAATATATACTGTAGTTTCTGCCTTGCATACTAATAAAGTTAGGAAATATACTATTTCAAGTTGTTCTAGAAGAGAAATATGATGAAAATACGTACCAAAAATACATCAGGAATTTCAGTGTGGTGGGGGATATTAGCCAAAGTTTTTAATCTCATAAGATTTTTTTTTGCATGAAAGGCATCATATAACCTGTTTTTGAGTCCTTGATAACACGTGACATAAATAATTAAGATGTGAAAAATACAAGCATACATAACATTAAAGTAATTCCCGAAGGGGTAAGCAGCCAGCTCCCTTAACCACATTTGGCCAAAAAATGAAACTGGGCTGGGTTAGATGGAAAATTGTGAAAAAATAGTGACAAGTGGCTGGCGCGTCGCTAACACAAAAACCCAATATACCATTAGTCGCCTTTTACGACATGCTAGGCAAGATACACAGTTGGTTGACACATTCTATTTAAGTCCAAAACCAGCATGTGTCAATGTGAAAAATCAATTATCTTATTTTCGCATTTTTAATATTAGTTAGTATGATCTGATCGCTATCGCTCCTCGCTTGCGTGCGCATGCAAGCGACCACTAAACACTGTTCCAATTAGTTAGTTAGCGCCGACGCACATACATTACCAGGAGTTGTACTTTACGAGCAATGGCTACTGAGCTGACTCAACCTGCAGTGCCGCCTAGCTCGTATTTTATTGAGGGAAAACCTTACTAATTAATTAGATTCTGTAGTACGTTTTTCGAAGTAAAACTGAGTAATGATTTTTCCGAGAACTTCACTCAGAAATGCATGTAGTTTGCTTGTGATTATGTTTAGACATTAGTGTCAATTTTACATAGTGAATGAATTTTGGTGTCAATTTATAGGTAATGTAATTTGGTAAAAAAATAATGTTTTCTTTTTACCAGAATATTAATTAAACGTATTATTAGTCCCATGTTGGTCTAGGACTTGGCCCATGTTGACCTGGGACAAAAAAAAAAGAATGTGCCAACTATGGTTCTTGCCTAGCATGTCGTAAAAGGCGACTAATGGTTTACGGGCTTTTGGGTGTGTGATTGTGTAGGCGACAGGTTAGCCGCTTGTCACTGCTTTTTCACAATTTTCCATCTAACCCAGCCCGGCTTTATTTTTGGCTAAATGTGCTTGAAGGGGCATGCTGCCCCTTTGACTCTGCCTACCCCTTCGGGGATTATGGGTGTGATGTTATGTATGTATGTATGTATGTATTATTGGTACGGTATAGACCACGTCAGTAAACATATTCTTGATCAGATCTATATGGACAATGTTATTGTCTACTCGTGCCCGTATCATTTAGTTTGTTTTTAAATCTCGACAGGCCCGTTGGTCGAGTGGTCAGAGACCCTGGCCCGCTAAGGGCAAATGTTTCGTGTGATGAACATGGACATTTATACTTGAGTCATGGATGTTTATTATGCATAGCACAAGCACAATATTAGTTTGGAACTAGGGACTTGGTGTGTCAGTCTGGAGAATTTATTTATTATTTAAATTATTGTACAGATTATATGATTTAATGTTTCTCTTTAGGAATTAATTGAAAGGAATCCTACTCCACCAATAAAGCGTTGTAACGAAAAGCCGGATTTGTGCGATTCATTAGGCGAATAAATCAAATGTAGGTTGGAATTTCTAAGAGTAAAGCTACAAATTGCTGGAGAAATATCGATGTCTCGCAATATAGTGGCGGATCCAGGATTTTATTTTACGACACTAAAGGTTCTTGTATAGTAGTATTATGAAAGTGGGATATAGAAAATATACTTTGTAGTGGCAGGCTTGTGCCCTAACCCCCTAGACCTACTGTTGCAATAGGCCGACACAGTCGGAGTGGCGATAGCATCTGATACATTCGCCTCATGCCGAAGCTTTGTACCAATTGCTCCGATAGCTAAGTTCTATGTCACATATTTAGGGTTGACTGAAACAGGACCTAAACTATAGTATTTTTTTCACTATGTATAACCGTTGCCTATTTTTAGACCCTTTGATGGTAATAAAAAGATAGAAGAATGGACACCCATTCTTCTATCTTTTAATTTATTGTTTCAAAGACACTGCCTTTATAAAAGGCATAATATAGGCAAAGCATACGAATTCCCTGCGAAGTAAGTGTTGTAAGTAATACCTAAGACGTAGGTAGAGATATCTTCCTTCTTTCCGGGATAACCCCTTTTTTTTTTTTTTTTTTTTTTTTTACTTGAGGAATGCTTACTTACGCACCATCCAGTTAGAGTCCTGGGTGGACCTAAAAGGGTGAGTCGGGCTCGAAACCGGTAGCAATCTCCGGAGACCCTACCGACTAAACCTCAAGGCTGTCGTTCTTCGGGCGCTAACGCAAAACCAACGGGATCCCCACTGTCGGGATTCATCTCGTAAAGTCTACGCAGCGCGCGCTGCCGCCTAGCGGCCCATCTCGAGGGAGTGGTATTCTCCCCCAGAACACCTAGGGTGGTGTTTCACGACCACATAGACAGCTGTGTACCCTATCCTGACGGACCGGGTGTAACACCTGCAGTCGGCTTCTCCGGGGACGATTGAGGGCAGAGGGCCACCCCCCCTAACCCCCACGACCCCAAAGGCCCTTTTAGTCGCCTCCTACGACAGGCAGGGATACCTCAGGAGTATTCGGAGCCCCCCCTGCAGGGCGCCGCCGGGCTAGACACCATCGCCACGGCGGCCTCGCCTACGACGTCGGGCGGGATCGTCCAGCTCGCGCTGGCGCTCGGCGCTCTCCTTCTGCGACATGACACTGCCGCAGAAGGAGAGCGCCGCGTCCCAAGACTCCTCACTACTCACCATGGCAGACACCACGGCTGGTAGAGAGAGGTCTCGCCCAACAACGGCGGATAGCGCATTGCGCTCTACGGCAAAAGCCGGACACTCCTCCAACGTGTGCTCAGCACTGTCCTCAACGGAGCCGCAGTGATGACAGGACCCGGTCGCCTCCCGACCGATCCGACACAGGTACTTCCCGAAGCATCCATGCCCCGAGAGCACCTGAGCCAGATGGAAGGTTACCGCGCCATGGGTCCTGTTCAACCATGCAGCTAGGACAGGCCGGATCGCCGAGACGGTCCGAAGACCGGCTCCGGGATCAGCCAGTCGCGCGTCCCAGAGCTCCACAGCAAGTGTGCGGAACTCTACCAACAAGGCGCTCACCTCGCGTGACGTCACCCCGTGGACTGAGGCCCGACGCGCCCCCTCCCGACAGCGAAACACCGCCGAGAGGGCCCTCGCGTCGAGGTCCCAGGGGAGTGAGCTGGCTAGCACACACGCCGCCTCGTAGGAGATCGTGCGGTAGCCCCGTATGACCCTGACTGCCATCGCTCGCTGCGGTCTCCGCAGCTCCGCGATACACCGGCTTGTCAGGGTGTCGGCCCACACAGGTGCGCCGTACAGGGCGATAGACTTCCGGGATAACCCCTGGAATTAACTGCCAAGTCAATTAAGATTATTTTTCGGCGCTTTAAAATCTTGACTTTTGTTGTTAATGAAATAATTTTTGCAGTCTTTGCTTATAGTTCTATTTAGCGCGTCTGTTTTTTTAATAAAAGACATAGTAGCTTATTAGTAACGTATTTAAACCATTAGAGAGGGGAATAACGTGACTTGGCGTTGAAAAGTCTAATGAGTTTCTTGCTGTCTATCTTTCGGTAGCATCGATATTCCAAGCGGGTGGTGCAATCATATTCTTCTTATTATAGAATCTGAAATTAACGAATGCATTCTTAGATAGAAATAGGTTAAAGTTTTATGTTGAGTTTGAGATGATCTCAAAAATTTTATAGTACCTACCATCCATTATTATATTCACGCCAAGTTAATATTTACTGTTCCCGTATTATTGAAATTAAGATGTACGCGTCAACGAATTAGAACTAGCAACCTACTCATTTGAAACCTTGTATTTATTCATCAACTATTAAGGTGGACACACTATTTTAAAATGAATTGTTAGAATGCCGACGTAATTCCTTTCCGAGGTAATTCTTCATGGTCACACAGCGCCTATAAGTGGTACCGGAAAGAGAGCAACCCTAGCCATGGTTAGTTGTTAACATGTCACTTGCCCGATGTTGGTCGTTAGTTCCCATTCAGATAGCAGGGCAACAGCGCTTTGTCTGCCAGATCTTTGTTGCTGAAGAATACGCTTAGACTTAGTGCGAAGGAGTTCTAAACATTAGCTCAGTGCTGCTTGTTTTGTTCTCGCTGCGAATAATGTTCCCAGTTGATTTCTAAAGCACCAAGTTTCGGCATTAAACGGACTTAATGGATACTGTACAATCTTGACATGGTAATAGTACTTTCTCTTTGAGGTGTCTACATAGTTAATAACTTATCTCTATTCTCTGTAATGTCCTCTATGCTACCTGAATAGAACGTATAATGGTTCAGCTACGATATTATGCATATCTTGTTCAAAGAATTGGTTTTCTTGTATTATCAGTATTTCATAGCTAATGCGAATATTTCCGAACCAATTTAAAGTTTAATCTCATTTTACTAAACATAAATAAAAGATTTTTATCTTATCGTCATGAACACATGAAAAAAAAAGGTTTTGGTACTTACTTATTGTGCGGCATTTTCCTCATTATCCAATTTTTCGTTTGGTGAGCCTTTGGATTAAATTAAGTCTGCGAATAAGTTGCCAAATCTTGAGGAGGAAAATAACTTCTCCACCCCGCCGCGTCGGGGTCCTCGGTTTGTAGTACCGGGGGGGCTTAGTAAGCCTTGAACTTGGACCATCCAGGGCTGAAGCGAAGAAGGACCTCGAGATGGGCCGTGTCTTGCCAGCCAGTCGCAGCACCGGCCGCAGCTTTGCCTACGGTCGAACTTGGATTGCCGAGGAAGAGGAGGAGCTGGGTGTTGTCGTTGCCCGCCTTCCTATCCTCGGCAACCTGGCAAGGGTGCACTGCGTTGCGGTGGGCGCGGGAGGCACTGGCACTCCTGCGCGTACAGGGCCTCGTTCTCAATTTGAATCGCCGGGTGGAAGGCGGCCCTCCCGACGAGACGCTCTCCGCGTGTCCCTCTGGTATAGCAGAGGGCACAGCGCGAGAGTGTGCCCACGACGCCTATCACGGGGACGATCGGCGTCTGAATCCTGGGCAGAGAGGGTTAAGACTGCTGGGTGGCCTAGCACGTCTCGACGTTGCGTTCGGGTTCGGTGTTGTGCATCTGACGTCTAACGACCGTGGGGTACACAACATCCACCAACGCCGCTCGAGGTGAGCTTATTTGATTTTTACATTGTGAATAATATGTAACCCAAACATAACTCATTCCGAAAACAAACTTGTTATTATAACTTACGTCATCATCAAGCTCATCAGCTCCTTAAATCACATTCAGCCGAAAATGCAATTCGGTTAGATGGAAAATTGTGAAAAAGGAGTCACAAGTGGCTAGCCTGTTGCCTACGTAATCGCAAATCCAGAACTCCATACACCATTATTCATGAAACACAGTAAGCCTATTATTTTTGAGGCTCACACCACCATGGGACTTATACCTTACGATACATTTATATTATTTATTTATTTTATACACCTTCAATATAGCCTTACCTCCCAAGGAAGTGGTTAACCGTGTTTCAGGAGCCAGTACTTCCTTTAACATTAAACAATGGTAAAGTATATGGAAATGATTTCCTATTCCCAAATACAGGTTTCTAACCACATTATAAATCGTTACTAATACTTTCCTTACTTAATAGAACTTTAATGGTTCAATTCCAAATGATATAGCAATTTTGTAGCAGGAAGCCTAATAAAACTCGAAGTCATTAGCTCCCGACTAGTAGCAAGCGAGCTTCGATAAATACCGAGCCGTAACGACGACGGCAAAAGTGGACACAGAAACAAATGACCTTTGTAGGCATAAACTACGACAATAATTTAAGAGCTATTCGCGCGATTGCTTGTTCGCTTGCGCTAGTGACGTGAACAAGCTGCGCTGCGAAATACGGGACGACTGTTGGTAATTAAAAGCGTGTGCAACAGTAATTATAAAGTTGTACACGCATAAACTATGACAATAAATTTGCTTTACAAACGCAATTTAGTCGTGATGTTATGTAGGATTTTAGTATTTATGCTAATTAAACGGGTTTGTTTGATACGCGTACTACTAAACTTAAAGTCTAGCTTTAAGCTATAGTTCTATAATGACGGCAGAAAAAGTGGACGCTGAAATAAATGACCTTTGAAGGCATGAATTACAATGATATAATGTATGTGTTATTCGCGTGATCGCTCGTTTGTTTCGATTTGTGATGCGAATAAACAAGCTAGAATGTGAAGTAAGGGACGCGTCTTGGTAATTAAAAGCATGTATGCAACAGTAATTATCAAGTTGTATACACATAAACCGCCAGCAAGTCTTCTTTATAAACGCAATCTAGTCATGACATTATATAGGTTTTAAGTATGTTAACGGGTTTATTTTGATAGACATTCAAATAAACGGGAAGTTATAAGCACGTATGATAATCAGATGTTAAGTGATGACAGACACAGCGGACGCCGCAACAAATCACAAAGTTTATCAGATAAACTACGATAATATTTTAAGAATTCTTCGCATCATTGCTTGTTGATTTGAATAAGTAACCCAAGGTAATAAGCTTCGGTGAGAAATATGGGACGTACTTTTGTAATTCATTTTTAATTTTATTACGTGTGTTGATATGATATATAGACCTATTTACGTACTTGCTTTTCTAAATGATGTGATGAAGTCAGTTAACCACTTCATGTCCCAATAGAATGTATCAACTACACAGTATTGCGTGTCCCACAGCGGGCCGTCCCATCACTGGCCAGCAATTTCCCCATTACGCGCATTCGCTCCTAGTAGTGCGGGCACAATCTCGTTACGATCGAATCGCCGCCGTTGCACATTCCTTGTCTGCATTTTGAATTGCACCACTAGAGGAATAATTAATTGCTTGTATTGTATGTTTTCTTCGTAACAAGGGTAGCTTGGGCTTAAGGAGGCTTTGCAATTAGCCTAGGGTTGAAAATGTGAGAACGAATAGAAGATGGACTACGTAGATTTATAAAGGAAAGTGGAGGTATCGCAGTAATAAATAAATAATAAATTCTCCAGACTGACACACCAATTCGCTAGTCCCAAACTAAGCTTATAAGCTTGTACTATGGATACTAGGTGAACGGATAGACATACTTAAATACGTATATAAACATCTATGACTCGAGTACAAATGTCCATGTTCATCACACGAAACATTTTCCCCAAGCGGGATTCGAACCCGCGACCCTTAGTTTCGTGGCCAGGGTCTCTGACCACTCAACCAACGGGCCTGTCAAAGAAAGCTCGCCTATTACGATCAAATTGTACGCGTGTCAACAGAAAACGATGTTAGGAGTCGTAATACCCATGGAGCGTGTATAAAAAGAGTTTATGAATGTCAAAGAAGCATGCGAAGCAAGCGCTTGGTTTTCTTCACTCAACCCGCCAGGAAATTTAAGTTAGTTAGTTAGTATACAGTATTACGCGTGTAATGTAGAAATTACACACACACATATAACATCATGCCCATAATCCCCGAAGGGGTAGGCAGAGTCAAAGATGCAGCAGGCCCCTTTAACCACATTCAGCCAAAAACAAAACTGGGCTGGGTTAGATGGAAAATTGCGAAAAAGTAGTGACAAGTGGCTAGCCCGTCGCCTACACAATCATATACCCAAAACCCGATATACCAATAGTCGTCGTTGACGAGTTTAGCACATTCTTTTTTAGTCCCCGACCAACATGAAATGTAGAAATTGTTATGTATTAATTGTTATACAGACCGGTTAAATTATCTGTTGCCGCTTTGATGACAAACTTCTTTAATGCAGCACCCGTGCTTTAACGACATTTCTATTATCTGAAAGAGCTGCCAATATTTATATTTTTTAGATATGTTTAAAGGTGTAAGTCTAATGTATGTATGTATAGCAGAACGTGCATACAAAGTATAGACATGCATACCGATAAAGTTTTTTCTGTATGTATATATATTAACATAAAATGCATCCATTATAAATAAATATCAGACTACATCACATACATTGATCTGACTTCGAGGTAAGTAGCATAAGCACTTGTGTTACGAATATCAGAAACAACAGTGGTATTACAAATATATACTTAAATATTCAATTTCAACACCCAAACACAGAACAAACACAAGTATTCATCATACGAATGTTTGTCCTGGGTGTGGATCGAACCCACCACTCTTGGCGCATGGGGCAGGGCCACTACTGAATGAGCCATCGAGCCATCATCTATTGTGCGTGTACTAGGTGCAAGCCAGCTTTCGATTCGAGTAAAAGTGAACGTTTGTACATATGTGTATAATCCGATTCCGATGCGGGTGTCTCACGCCTTTGGTCTTTATTTGGGACGATTCTACGCTTTCAATAATTGACTAGCCTTTATTTGGGTATGTATGTACGTACTATAGAGGATGGCATATTTTTTTGGTTTTAAATACATTTAGAAGGGCAGCGGTAGCTTAAAAGTAAGGACATGCATTTCACATTAGAGGGGTATTGGTCCAAATTCGGACCACCATGATTTTGTTTGTCTGCTATCACTATTTATTTATTAAAGTTAACTAACAGTTGCTTCATTGTTACAACCGGACTCGCTATATGCCGATCACAGTCCAATCCACAGTCACAGTTGTGTGGGCGACAGGCTAGCCACTTGTCACCACTTTTCCACAATTTTCCAGATAACCCAGCCCAGTTTTGTTTCTTGCTGAATGTGGTTAAAGGGGCCTGCTGCCTCTTTGACTCTGCCTACCCCTTAGGGAATTATGGGCGTGATGTTATGTATGTATGTATGTACAGTCCAGTCCGACCCTGACTAGAGATGGCTATAACGCTAAGAAGACAATAATAGAAAAATAACTCTAGAACCCGTGACAACGATTATTTATTTACCTTTTTGACATCTGGCCGCTTATTCAGCGGAACGGCAATAAATAATGGGTTCATTAGGCCCGCACCGCGATCTGCATAACTCAATCATTCGTTACGATCGATCCATCTAATTGAATTTATACTGGAAGCAAATGAGCTTCGACCAGGGAGAAGGAAAGAGGCGCGGTGGCTTTGTATCGATATAAATGGGGGAAGTTTATCCAATTTTGTATTTTGCATAAATATTTTTTCTATTTTCCCAGGGTAAAAAGTTAATCTATGGAAATTGAAGTATAATAAAAAGAATTTGCACTCACACACTGTTGTTGTTGTATACTTCGTTATTACTAACATTATTTAGGTTTAAGTACATTAACGATTCATACATTAACTGTCAAAACAGCTAAAATAAATAATTCCAGAAATCATCAAAATGAACATCATAGATTTTGACAGTTAAGTTCAAAATTCTTCAATTGATTTTGGATCATGGAATTTAGTTTTGACTGCTAAACTCAACAATTCAATGATTGCCTAATTTTCCACGATTGCAGAAACGAAGTTGAGTCCAGTTTCAGTGCAACTTTTGTAAATAATGCACACACCACGCTATGTAGAGCACTTACGGCGTGTTCAAATTGGGTGCTTGAGATCGTGAGGAAGGCGATGCGCCACACTACAAGATGTAAAATACGAGACACTTCTGCGTCTATTGGATCGCGGAGTAAAATAATCTGTTTTCGCCGTAAACCAACTTTGCAAGAGTATGTTACGTTCGATATCTACGTCATAGACCACAGGAAAAGTTTATTGAAATTTACACAGGATTGTAGACGCTGATGTTTTATTGAAAAAAGTATTCCAGCCTTTCCGGCTCAGCATAAATTAATAACATTACGACTGCAATTTCCGAAGAGGTAGACTGATTACGAATATCATTAAGGTGTTTTGACACTTAGCCAGAAATAAAATTTAATTTTGCTTATTTATAAAGTGTGCAATGGTAAGCTGGACGTTTACACAATCAAAAACCCAATACTCGTAAGGCATAGTCGCTTTTCATAGTTATCTAGAGTTTTAACCACACAACATAGAGATAAGTATTCACAGTGTATATTATTTCTACTTTATTTAGACTGATTGATATGTGAGGAGTGATGGTTTCAAAACTAACGAAAGTTAGTTTTGAAACCATCACTTGTTTGTTGGCGAAACCATTGCTTTTGTAAGAATATATTAAACATGAATACAGTACAGGAGTTTTCAATGCATCCAGATAGCGCAGCGACCTTCCGGTCATTAGGCGACGCGTCGCTAACGAGCGCTGCTTGGGCAAGCGACGACACTCGCGCTTGCGAAACACGAAAACTTTAACGGTTTCGCTGAATTTAAAAATCGAACTCCAATTTACATTGGACGCTACGTTTCGTATTGCTCAACTACTTGCTGACTGTCACTTGAGTGTTGGAATTGTAAAAAGTTTTTGGGATTGGTTTGTTTGTCCCATTGAAGGCGTTTGATACTCTTTTAAATGTAAATGTATTAAAGTAAGTTCATATTCATAATTTTGTATTCAGGTAACGCAGATATAACTACATGTAAGTAATACCTACGTATCGAAGGCTGTAGAGATTTTTTTTGGAGGGTATTAAAAATAAACAGATACTATTTGATTACGACTGTAATCCAATATGACTAATTAAATTCATTTACCTAGTTTTATTTATGGGATTCTTTAGGATCGGGATTATTTCAGTATCTTTCAGATTACTATTTTTTGTTTCGATGTTGATTCCAATTGGGATGGAGCAATCAGATGTTACCAAGTTAAAGATCGAATGACTTCCAAAAATTGCTGACTTTATGCTTTATCGATTAATTAATATTAATCTAATCATAGAAAAATAAACCTATTAGCAGTTATAAGTTATAAGTAAGCAGTAATCCTAAAGTGTCACTAGCTAATTGTCGCGCGGCGGGCGCGGTGCGGGCGCGCTACACGGCGCAGTTCGGCGGACCGGTCTCGGACCGGTCTGTTTTTTCGCAACCCGCTCCTTCCTGCCGCGCGTTCTCACACGGGTTTTCGATACTGCAGCACATACCTACCGCACGTATAACCTATAGTGCCTATAGCACAGTCTATACAGGAAGGTCTTTTGGCTAATGCATGTGCTTGCTTATATTTTGACAAATTCATTTAAACTAACTACTTCACTGTCCCGTGTATCACGTATGATACATAAGAACTGTTTTATCTATTGTATCAGACGCCGGGCAGTAAACCTGTTAATATTGTAAATGTTGAAGTAACTCTGTCTGTTTATTACGATTTCGCGCCTATATCACTAAACCAATAACGATAAAATTTAGCATGCTCGAAATTTGAACCCTGTGTAAGCACAAGAGGTAATATAAACTTCAGAGGTAATATAAACTTCAGAGAAATATTAATAAACATAGGACACACTATACTCTCCACAGACCGAATTTCACGCGGGCGGGACCGCAGGCAAAATATAGCTAGATATTATTAATGTGAATAAAATATTAGTATGTATGACTTAAGTCTGATTTCACGGTGGAACAGAATTAGCTCTTAATTTGCATACAAACAGATTCGTTGTTAAGAATTTTAATTACGTAGGATTGAGTGGAGAATATTTGAAGTTTAAAGAACTTGCCCAAAGCAAAAACAGGGTACACAGTTATATTTTTCATTGTTTAAACATCAAATTAACTAATTTGAAATACAATGTGTATTTATAAAAAAATGTCTATTGGAATATCTACCTATACTAACAATTGCTCCAGTAATGTAATTGGGAACGTTTGTAATTGGTATTTGACCTCCACACTCAATCTAGCAAATAAAAGACTTTTATACAAATTTTACTTTTCATATCTGAAAAGCTTTTGTTAAAAAAAAGTAGTAGGTACTTTTCTCATATCCCTAAATTTACTTTCTTTAGGTGTATAAATAAATGCTCCAGACTGGCACAGTCATTCCCTAGTTCCAAACTAAACGTATAAGCTTGTGCTATGGATACTAGGCGAACGGATAGATATACTTAAATACGTTTATAAACATCCATGACTCAAGTACAAATGTCCATGTTCGTCACACGAAACATTTGCCCCTAGAGCAATTCGAACCCGCGACCCTTGGTTTCACGGTCAGGCTCTCTGATCACTCGACCAATGAGCCTATGTAAAGCAAACCTTTATTTTTTCCCGTATAGCAATTCCGAGACTCTTCATATATATATGGTGCGTAATTTGTATTTGCAACTAGCTTCATGCTAGTTTAGGTAAACCGATTGTGATAAAATTTGGTACGCCTTTAGTTTGGGCCTTAAGAAAGCACAAGATTCCGTGACCCTGTATACACGGTGCGTAATTTATGTATGTATCTCGATAATTGGCCAGTAAAAAAGGCAACATGGCCGAATCTGTGGAGCGTTGACTCCGGCTGAACCATTTAGCCGGCGGCGAGTGCGCGTGCGTGTGCGCAAACGAGTTCTGTGCGCGTTTCCGTTGCGTGCGCTCTGCTGACTATGGTTTGTTTATGGTCGTTTTTGTTTAGACCAGCCCTTGATAAAGCCTACAGAAGATGGTGATGATTAAAGGGTGACCAGAGTAAAAAACCAACGTATTTTTACTTTGGTCATAAACTCCCGCTAAGGAAATGCCGTGAAATTAGTTACATAAAGGTAGTTAATATTTCCATTTTGGTAACCCTTTTCAATTTCGACCACAGCTCATGAGACAAGGCTTAAATGATTATTTTATGAGTATTACGCTACTGAATAATAAAAAACTGCATTTCATATTTTGTAAATTATATTATCAGACTCGTATTAGGTTTATTCAATCTACTATGATCCATCATCGAATTGTGGTAACTTTATTCACAATTTTCCATCCGACCCAGCCCGGTTTTGTTTTTGACTGATTGTGGTTAAGGGGACTTGCTGCCCCTTTGACTCTGCCTACCCCTTCGGGGATTATGGGCATATGTTTGTATTTATCGAATACAAATTGACTAGACTGCAACAAAGAATATCTGATTATAATTTTTTTTTACTGTAAAATTGTTAAGATAATATTGAGACTGTATTTTGACTTGTATTTTGACTGTATTTTGCTGGAAAATATATAGTACAATACCTCCTAGACAGACTAAAAAAGGCACAAAATGTAAAACTCTCAAACTCTCTACTAGTACCTAATTTGAATACTGTGAAATTATTTAAGGACTAGCAGCGGCCCGCGGTTTCACCCGCGTAGTCCCCGTACCCGTAGGAATCATCATCATCATCATCATCATCATCATCATCATCATCAGCCTGTTGCCCCGTATTCCTACGGCCTATGTGCAGCCACTGCTGGACATAGGCCGTAGGAATACGGCGATAAAATATAATCTACGTAACTCGCTGATAAAATAACTTCCCATTGGTGAAAAAAATATTTAAATCGGTTCAGTAGTTTCGGAGCCTATTCAATGCAAACTAAAAAAAAATGAAATCTTTCCTGTTTATAATATAAGTATTTATAATAATAGTATAGTATAGATAACGGAAAATAGTAAGTATTATAGATTATACGTAATATTTAAGCAATTCACTATAGAAGTTTATGACGTAACTTCTCCCCGTATAATCAGCCATCATTGTGCTTTATGGAACAGTCAATTCCTAAATCACGATGGCGAAATTATTTTAAGAATTGCATTCAATGTACCACTTAGCCATCATAAACGGTCGGCGCGGGGTGGCCGTTTCGGGGTACCGCCAATATCGGATCTTATTAAGGGAGACAAAAAGCGCTGCGAAATTCCCGCGAATAATAACCGCCATTAGCGACGAGATGCGCCCGCGCACACGCACGCTCGCGACCAGCGCACGAGTTCACTTTAGGGCTGGCGTGAGGAAAATATAAAATTTTGGACGAGAAATCTAGTTGAGATGTATTAGAATTTCTCTTTATTCTAGTGTTGTTTGCATGTAGTCGAGGTCCGCTTTGACCATGATCCTAGATTTAGCTAATTGTTGAAAGCAGCTGTATTCAGGTGCATACAGGTTCCTCTGTACAGCATTCCAAATATTATTGAATTAAATGGTAGCTCACATTGTTGTTGCTTTTTAAGGATTCGCGTTACCTTCCAGGATTTTGAATTTACGGACAAGACGTCAACATTATGGTTCAGCTGTTAACAAAGAGTTATTAAATTAAACTCTACAGTTTAAAAAATCCCAGTAACTTTTCAAACACTTGTACACTTTGGACCTTGACAGGCCTCTTCGTCAAGTGGCCTGACCGTAGCCACGAAACTAAAGGTCGCGGGTTCCAATCCCGCTAAGAACGTTTCGAGTGATGAACATGGACATTTGTACTCGCGTCATGTCTGTTTATAAACATAATAATTAAATATCTCTGTCCGTTGTGCTTACATGTTTAGTGTGGACCCTCTTATTTACGATCATATTAAATCGCAAAGAAACACGTTAACATAGATGTTACTTAAACATATAGTAAATACTACTTGACCCGGCGAACTTTATTCCGCCTAGCAGTCAATGACACATAATCGGGTTAAATAAATTGAGATATGCTATCCTATCTTTCAAGTTGGATCAAACTGCACACGGTGTGCAAATTTGATTAAAATCGGTTAAGTAGTTTCGGAGTCCATCGCGGAAAAACAATGTGACGCGTAATTTATATATATTAAGATGAGTATACCTATAGGTATTAATACAAGAGCGATTGCTAACCCTATTGGAGTCACGAACGGAGCCGAGATTATACGAAGATTGTCTTCTCTTTTCTAGCCAGGCGCAGGCTATGTAGCACATAGACTATGTGCCTATTGTTGGCACAATGGCGATCACTCGTGTATTTGCCACGAAAAGCATCCGAACACTGTCTGCTAAGTAGGTATCAGATGCAAAACGAGCTGAACAATAGGAAATATGCATGACTTTTTTTATTTTCAGTCTACCAAAACACTGATAAAGAAACCTGGAAGATGTTTTTTGTTTCCTAATTATTAACCAAGTTATAAAGTTTAAAGTCGCCTAGTCACAGAGATTCCATGTGTACAAGTATATGTGTTGTTTATGTACAAAGCGGTATACAACGTCCATAGAAAAATCCACTTTCAGGAAATAGGGATAGGTATATATTGTTGGTTTCTCGATCAATTGTTAGTATTATATTTTTAAAAATTATCTGTTAAATAGCTTAAATATTTTTCATTGAAATTCCTTCATAAGATTCCGACGACGGCTGAGTTAACCCGGGACAGGCAATTTATCAAAACATTGTTTCTGTGTGCCCTCTAGTATTGTAATCGAACGTTTCAATAATAAAGAATATCCTATATCGAAAATGATCACTATTAAAACGATATTTATATTGTATTGTCGATGGCGCATTCGGTAGCGACCCTGCCCCATGCGCCAAGAGTTGTGGGTTCGATCTCCACCCAGGACAAATATTCGTATGATGAATACTTGTGTTTGTTCTGTGTCTGGGTGTTAATATACAATATTTAAGTATATATTTGTAATACCACTGTTAATTCTGATATCTGTAACACAAGTGCTTAAGCTACTTACCTCGGAGTCAGATCAATGTATGTGATGTTGTCGGATATTTATTTATTTATTTATTTATGTGACGATTATGACAATTACTTTTACGAAATATCAGTCGAAGGGTTTCGATAAGGTACTTACTATTTTATATATGTATTTACTGGGTAATATTAATATTAAATTTGCTTTTGAACCGACTTCAAAAAAAAGGAGGAGGTTCTCAATTCGACAGTTTTTTTTAATATTCTTGAACATATGAATGTATTCTTAATCAGGTATGAAATAGTAATATTCGGTTAACATCGGAACATAATGCGAAATTAATATTTGCTTCACTAGGGTTATTTTAATTTTCAAAAGACGAAAACCATAGAAATGTTTAAAATCTAGTTTTCCACCGAACTCATGCTTGGCTGGGCCAGGAGTCATTAATTGATCAAATGTTTAATATCATTAAAACATCATTAAATATTCCCCTTTATAAATAACCAGGTTCCTCGATACATTTGCATGTACGAGTCCATCTAGTATGATAATCATATTCCTCAAAATAGTCACAATCGAGAAAGAAAATTTACCATTCAAGGTATTTCTCTCTCTTAGGAGAGACTTCCTCCCATAAATGGTGTCTATGACAGCCACTTCAACTAGATTACTCTATAATAGGTCGATAAATACTAAAACTATCCGACTGAATTATGTTTCTCTGCAAGGGGTAAAAAATAAATTAATTTCCTTACATTGCTACACAAAAAACTTGTATTTTCTTTTACACACACCATAAAAACTGCCAATACTAATTGCTAATTTTATGTAAGGTTCTGTAGAATAAATAGGGTTGAATAATTTTGTAAATAATAATTCAAAATAAATTGTCCAGACTGACACACCAATTCCCTAGTTCCAAATAAGCTTATAGGTACTTGTACTATGGATACTAGGCGAACGGATACTTTAAATACGTTTATAAACATCCATGACTCGAGTACAAATGTCCATGTTTATCACACGAAACTTTAGCCCCTAGCGGGATTCGAACCCGCGGCCCTTGGTTTCTGACCATTCGACCGACGGGCCAGTCAAAAATAAATAATAAATAATAGATATTATTGAAATGCAACTTAGATATTGTTATTTTTTGCAAATGCTAATGTTGTTTGAAAAAACTGGACGTACCTATAGCTATTTCCCAAAGAGTTAAGTTCTAATAACATTGACTGGCTCCATGGCTCATTCGGTAGTGACCCTGCCCCATGCGCCGAGAATTGTGGGTTCGATCCCCACCCAGGACAAACATTCGTATGATGAATACGTGTGTTTCTTCTGTGTCTGTGAGTTAATATTAAATATTTAAGTATATATTTGTTATACCTCTGTTGATTCTGATATCCGTAACACAAGTGCTGAAGCTACTTACCTCGGAGTCAGATCAATGTATGTGATGTAGTCTGATATTTATTTATTTATTTTTATTATTGTTCGTAGGTTCACTTCAGTGTTCATAAATAACTTTTTATAATTCCAACTTAGTTAGTTCTTTAACTTCGGTTACCCATCATAGTTCTAATTACGGTCATCTGCACTTAACTTTTGCAATTAAACTTCATCTTCATTAAAAGCGTTTCGTGTATTAAGTTCCGTTGGCCCCTAAGCACCGGGAAGCGAGTCCCGTAGGAGCAGGGACAAGCGACAGGACGTCATTCAGCTCGCCGCGCCGTGTAATTGGCATTAATTGTGCTAACCGAGCGCGTACGCAGATGCTGCGGTGACCACACGTTACGGACTCGATTGTTGTGGAATTTATATTAAATATAATATAAATAAATTATATTATTTATAGTAAAAATATGAATAATATTATAAGTTCCCAAATAATTCTCTGTCTTTTACTTTCTCTCGTCTAAACTAATTGAGATAAAGTTTGGTACGCCAAATGTTTAAACCTTAAGGAGGTTAGTCTTCATTCCGGATAAATAGCTAAGTCCGGCAGGCTGTATGTCTTTTTTTGTAAATTTACAGAGTTACTTCTCTTAGTACTTATAATATTGGTCAATGATAAATCACATGAGAACCACAATCTGAAATAGTTATCTTAGCGTTGCGAAAAGGTCCCGATCGATATTGCTCAATCACTAGCGACTGAGCTAACATTGAATGTGTAGTTTTAGTGATTGAGCAGCTCTTTCTGCTTTTTCTTATATACTTTGTCAATTGTTCCGGTTTTTTTAGCCATAGATGGTGACATAACCTACGCTGTATTACTAGTTGTTGACCCAAAACATATTTTCCTTCAAATAGATCGACATCATTCGCTAGAAAAATTGTTCGGTAGTAAAAGTTATTCCGGAAAAAGCGTCATAAAACTAATGGTTAGCCTACGAACACGCATAAGAGTCGTTGAGAAAAAACAAATTGCATTTGCGGAGTTTACTTAACGACGGGAGAGGAATAGCTGGCATCGCACGCGGGGCCGCCGGCTGTCAGTATGCGCTCGCATCTCCATACTGATTAGATGGTGAAGCTGTGGCTAATTAGTTTTATTCTTCTTAGGATTTTGCACAGAACGAAAAGGAACGACAAACAGCGGAGTGGTTGCTTGTTAATCTACAAAGCTGTAAAGGTTTAAGTTCTATGTGTGAAACGGAGATTAATATTTGCGGTGGTTAGGTTTTTGTAAATGCATACTTTTAATTTAACTAAAATGTACACATTAACAGGCCAGTTGGTCGAGTGGTCAGAGACTCTGGCCACAAAACCAAAGGGTCACGGCTTCGAATGCCGCTAGGGGCAAATGTTTAGTGTGATGAACATGGACATTTGTACTCAAGTCGTGGATGTTTATAAACGTATTTTAAGTATGTCTATCCGTTCATCTAGTATCCATAGCACAAGCTTATAAGCCTTATAAGTCAGTCTGAATCATTTATTTATACTCAAGTCAGTCTAAAATGTATATGGTTAGTAATTGAAGTAATATACATAGGTAAATACTAATGTGCTTGCCGTCTTAGCTACAAATTTCATTCAGAGTTCCACCATATTTTTTTAAATTTGTTGCTGAAAAAAAAAAGCTTTTGGGAAAATTATTATTATATTTTCAAAAAAGTCTTAAATCTTATTATATTTCTTGCTCTATCAGTTGCGAAAACCTTTTTCGACCAATATGTGTGTGAATGCTTGCGATTACTGTCATTAAATTTATTCAGAAGGCCGCTTATCCAATGCGCTTCATCTAAGCTTACTATAATTATGCTAATGATAAATGCCTATTCCACTCAATGAGTTGCTATTTCTCTTTTGCGTGTCAAATAAAAACCCACACGAATTGTGTCCAAGATTTATTTATGTGTATCCTCCACGGTGAGCCAGTAGTGTAAATAATATTCATGATGAAGTAGTGTTATCTATAATCATTTTATTTTCGTGCAGGAGTTAACTGTAGGAGAGCCAAACTTTGAGACATAATTGCACAACAATAAAAATTATTGGCTTTTTCTCAATGACTATGCCGATATGGAAAGAAAAAACTTTACTTTACCTACTAAAAACGTGCAACGAATATGATTGTGGGGGAAATGGTGGAAGTTAAAAACTGATTCATTTTGAGCTTTTATATTTTTAAATTTCTAGACCTAGTAACTAACTCAACGACACTAGATCTCGTATCGAAAAAAAAGTTGGCTACAATTCTTTAAACCAATGCGATCAACAGTCTGCAAACTAAGTAAATTGTAAAAGGCCCTTTCTCTACCAATTACTATATTATTATGCTTGGCCAAACGCAGTTGTAGTAAATTAATCGTTAGCCCAGAATGTGATTTCCAAACTATTCCACATATGCACCCCTGGGATCGAATTCAAGTACCTAAAGAAACCTTTATAGTAATTGAAGACTTTCAATGAATGAGAAGATAAACCTAAGCGGACCCCGACCAAGCACGGGACATAACACTAGGAAGATGATTCTATTGAGACGTCCTATGCAGGTCTGACGTTATCGCCAAACTGGTAACTCGAATCACCATCAATGTTCGATGATGTGCCTACAATACTAGTGTTATATTCATAAACCATTTTTGCAACCATAAGTATCATAAACTTCACGCCACTTCCCTAGCAGGGTAGGCAGAGAGAACCGAACGCCATATAGCACGACATGATCGTTATGGCAACCATAACAACTAGAGTAATTAGTGTTAACAATTAAATTAAGTTTGTTATTGGGCAATTATTTACGTAGGCGTGATTAGTCCTGAACTCGATAAACAGAAAATTAATTTATACAGAACAGCAATAGTAGTAGGGGTCTGCGCATTAATATATTGGGAACCCTCTGTTCTAGAACAACTTGGCAGTGAAACCTGTCGCAAATTTATTCCGATATAAATGCGATTTTACGGAGCTGCGCGGGCGCACGCACGTCGAGACGCGTAGAAAGTTCCCTTAGCGTTAAGCGTTATGAGGGCAGATTCATACATCTAGGTATCTAGGGTTATTATTTGTTTCTGAGAAACCACTGTGAATGATGTCGAGGCCATTACACCTACTTAAGGGAAAGGCTATTTATGCTTGTAATGATTTAACATGTTTCCTTCAAAATCTTTTGACTGCCTCGTTGGTCTAGTGGTAGCATGCGCCGCCTAAGGACCAAGAGGTCCCGGGTTCAAATCCCGGGTCGGGCCAAAAATTTGTGGCTGGGTATTTCAATATTCAAATTACTCAGTAACAGCCCGGAGTCAGGAAGTTGGCGGTTTAATCACCCCCGTACCTCGGAAAGCACGTTAAGCCGTTGGTCCTGCGCCTAACCTCTCTCCGGTCATGTCGGATTGCCGTCTCACCGGACTATGAGAGTGAAGGAATAGAGAGTGCACCTCTGTTAGCGCACACACTTGTGCACTATAATATCTCCTGCGCAGATGGCTAATCCTCGTTGAGATTGGCCGCCGTAACCGATATCGGTTAGGAGGACATTATTTTTATTTTATGACCCACTATTAAAATGTGTCATGGGAATAAAATAATGTAAATTTTATTGGAAACCTAGATTCATATACATAATAAAACTGACTTTCTTAAATATCCTAACATTTTCTTGTTTTTATGCTTTTGGGTGAAGAACGAATTTAGCTTCGATTCTAGTAAGGCTTATATATTTTGAAAACATAATTTTTTTATTGGGTTTTATGCGTGGCAGGACCATGCTTCCAAAATAAGCTCGTTTAAATGAAATTGACCAGTACTGCGAGATCTTACGACAGGCCTCTTGGTTTAATAGCTATACCCTGGCCTTCAACCCAAAGATCACGGGTTCGAATCCCTATGGGGACTAATGTAAGTGAGATAATCATGGTCATCTATCTAGAAATGAATGTTTATACATACTTAAATAACATCACGCCCATAATCCCCGATGGGGTAGGCAAAGTCAAAGTGCAGCAGGCCCCTTTAACCACATTCAGCCAAAAATAAAACTGGGCTGGGTTAGATGGAAAATGGATGGATGTTTATGAAGGCATTAAAAAAGTATGTATACCCGTTACCGCTTTGAGCTAGAACATCGGTGTGCGAGTCTGAAGAATGTATTTATTATTTTGTCTGTGTAAGAACTTGGGCACTTTATCACGTAACCGGGTCTTGCTGTGGTGATTGTATGTATTATGCGGAATTAATGCTAGACAACGAGGACAGGCGTTCAATTCCATGAACCGTTTCTACAAGAATTAAGAGCGATAAATCACGAAACAAAAACAGGGCTCCCAAGATCTATGGTCTGCTATAAACAATATCCTATTATAAAAAGGAGGTCGATCTAGTTACCGATATTCATCGATATCTTATTATTATATGTAGGAAGGGATCAATGCCTAGGAAATTTTTATAATGACACTGAAGGGCTTATACTATAATAGATTGTATAACAAACAAAAACTAAATAAGTATAATCAAGAATATCAGATCATAAACATATTGGACATTCTATTATTCCAAAGACAGTGTTTGGCGGTAGCTAAAAAAAATTAAATATTATGGTTTTCTACATTTATTTACTGCCGTTGCTGCTATAGATCTGGTGATATAAAGAAAAATGCCAATAATTTCTAAAACAACAGGAAACATACAATATTAGACTATTCCGCTAGATATTATGTATAAGACAGTATATTTTAAAAATCTCTAGCTTATTTGCTTTAAGAATCTGATCAGCAGTTCTTGATTCTTTTATATAATAAACGTATGAAAAAATAAGTTTACCTTAACACATAACTGATATTTATTAAATTACTAGACCTCATTGTCCTGCCACTCCCCACAAAATACAATAAGAATCCGTTAATTCAAAGAACAGCCATATTGTTCGTTGGATCTAAAACAAAGATCGTTAAGTCAGAAAAAAACGACTTAATGGAGGACCTGAGCGCTCACCATCGATCATAGCCGAGATCGGGCCGGCTGATCGATAGTCGTGCTCGTGACCCTTCCGCGGTGAAAAAACGCGGCCTTTAGCTTTAAGTTACCTTTGACGGGGTAAAAATAGAAATAGGATTGAGGTTCGGTGCCATTAACTAAAAATCAGGACGAAAATACATAGAATACTCTTAAAACAGATAGTAGACTTGTTATCTGTTTTATTTTTAATATAATAATAATAAGTTAGTTCCGATAGGGATCCGAGTATTGTATTGTTAACGCAAGAGAATTTCGTACTTAAATATGATCCTAACTATGTCTTAAATTTGTTTATTTAATATTTTGTGTGCATAAATTATTTATTATTTGACCCATATTAGTCTGGGACTTAAAAAGAATGTGCCAACTGTGTTTCTTGCCTTGCATGTCGTAAAAGGCGACTAATGGTGCAAGGGGCTGTGGGTATGTGATTATGTAGGCGACGAGCTAGCCACTTGTCACTACTTTTTCACAATTGTCCATCTAACCCAGCCCAGTTGTGGTTTTGGCCGAATGTGGTTAAAGGGGTCTGCCTACTCCTTCGGGGATTATGGGCGTGATGCTATGTTTGTTTGTTTGTGTGCATGGATAAGTGGCAATTTTATATAGATATGGTAGACGAGGCCAAAGGTCTTCGACGCCGCGACGTTAGGTCCCGACACCCCAGTCAATTAGGGATTGATTGACTCATCTCCCTACGCGTGGTCTAGAAATGGGCGCGCTCATTAATTGACAGTTGTATCAGTACGCGCCGGATTAATCCGGCGCGCTGAATTATTTATGGCGGCGAGCGGCCGTGGGGGGAGGAACAGGTCCGCATTGTGTCGGGATGCAGGGATGCGGCCCGGCTAGGGTTGCCGAAGACCATTTTAATGTTGCACATGCATTTTCTACGCGATAAAGCGTAATCAATCTTATCTTATCTTAACATCACGCCCGTGATCCCCGAAGGGGTAGGCAGAGTCAAAGGGGCAGCAGTCCCCTTTAACCACATTCAGCCAAATAAAACTGGGCTGGGTTAGATGGGAAATTGTGTTAAAGTAGTGACAAGTGGCTAGCTGGTCGCCTACACAATCACAAACCTAAAACCTGATATACCATTAGTCGCCTTTTACGACATGCTAGGCAAGAAACACAGTTGGCACATTCTTTTTAAGTCCCAGACCAACATGGGACAATGGGCTGGGTTAGATGGAAAATTGTGAAAAAGTAGTGACAAGTGGCTAGCTCGTCGCCTACACAATCACATACCCGAAACCCCATATACCGTTAGTCGCCTTTTACGACATGCTAGGCAAGAAACACAGTTGGCAAATTCTTTTATAGTCCCAGACCAACACGGGACTAAGCGTAATCAAATTTGTATTATTCTCTTACTCTTCCTTCTTCCTTATACATTCCTGTGTAACTAAATTCACAAAGCAAACGGTATCGTTGAATTGGGTTCCTATTACGAACACAACATAGTGTAAGAAGAAAAGGAAAAGGAAAAGACATGTACAGAGCAAATGAAATTTACTGGTCTGCCATGAGATGGCAGCGAATTAAGTAAGGGGGTCGGCGATACTCTTTTCGAGTATCACTGACTCGAGAATCATGATAGACCAGCACGGATTCTGTACGGGGCGTTTAGTGCTTTATTTGTTAATTAAATTTGTACTATAGTATACGATTATAATTGGATTTGGTTAGTAAGCTGTGCAGGGAATATTTATCGAATCAAATCTTTCCTCTTTATAATATTAATATAGCAACTTATCTATACTAATATTATAAAGAGGAAAGATTTGATTGTTTGTTTGTTTGTATCGAATAGGCTCCGAAACTACTGGACCGATTTGAATAATTCTTTCAGCAATGGAAAGCTACTTTATCAGCGAGTATCATATACTATATTTTATTGCTGTATTCCCACGGAAACGAGAACTACGCTGGTGAAACCGCGGGGCGCTACTAGTAAAATATATTTAGGCTCAAGGGTTGGCTTCATTCAAGTTACCTCAGGGCATGTCTGGATATCTAGCGGACGATTCCATAGGGGCACCTGCGAAGCCTCAGTCGGCGTAGAGGATGCATCCCGGAGTTTTAGTGGGTATACCCCGGCCACTACCATCCTGGCCGGAGAGGGGGTCTCCTGTTACAGAGGCCCCTGGGAGTCCCACATAACCACTCCGCTCCTCCGAGGCGGAGTGGTATGCGTAACGCATTTCTTCGGGTTAAAAAAAAAAAAAAGGGCATGTCTGGATTATGACAAATCTAATGTCACATGCGTTACACCCGCAATCTCGGAAGGGGAAGACAGAGTAAAAAGAGCCCTTTAACCACTTTTAACCAAAGTAAATCTGTGGCGGTTACATGTAAAACTGTGGAATAGTAGTGAAAAATAGCTAGGTCGTCGGTTACTAAATCTAATGTTGCTGTTTTTGATTTCTCAATAACAATCAGGATGATTTAGGAATCAATAATTTTTATCGACTGTATTTTCCCCACTCGGCACCCCTACGCATCGGCGCGGGCGCGGCGGGCGGGGCGGGCGCGCAGGAATGCAGGCTCTTGTTCGTTTTGGGGAGCGTCTGCGCAGGTAGGCGCGCCGGCCCCCCGCCCCGCGCCCTCTGTTGCTAAGGCTATACTCGACTCACGAGTTGCGGGGAGGCTGCGCGTTCTTTTTTTAAGATGGAAGTAAGGTGCTGTGTAGGTAATGCTGTAAGCTTACTTGTACTAGAAAAGTAAAGAGGACCAACACATACCTAGTTTGGGGGTTATATTTCGTTAGGAACTGTTTAGCTTTAGAATATCTATGTCAATAAAATATTTTTTTTTTCAAATTTTTAAGCTTTGTCACAAGTTCAACGAAGCAACCTTGTCTCAAGGAAAGATTTTCATTTTATAACTAGTCAATGCCGAACTATAGATAAGAAAAATAACAAATACCTAATCATAAATAATCAAAATATTAAATAGTATATTAAATTTTGTTTAAATTCAGGCCGTGTATTTATTTAATATTAACCCCAGCTTATCATTTCAGTTGAATTGCAATGCTAGATCCAATTTCCTTCATAATTATGTTGGGAGTTAAACGTGTTTAATATTAATATGCGCTATGCTGGCGGCATCCGACATTAATCACTGTTGTGATTGAGTTGCACCCGTAGTCGGAGCGGGTGCATTGGCGGGACGATGGCCGTTATACTCAATCTTGTGTTAAATAAATAATTCGTAATATTGTTAACAAATTTATTAGACTTCATAGACATTCTACATATTTAGAACTATTTTATATTTGTTTTAGTTTGTGTGGTGAACTGTCATATAAAATTTGTATGAATTAAATCCCGGTCGCAACATGTAGGGTTTCAAATTGTAAATAGATGATCAGAATTTCCTAATACGTGTACAATTTAAAATGAAAGACATTTAACAATAAAATTGTACAGAAAGTGGTCGTAAAGTTTCTATTTTTCGTTAGAGTTCTACAATTTAGAAATATAAAATAAAATTATAAAAAGTAGTTACTAACACTATTGAATACCAAATTATGATATCGAATATACCATTCTTACTTAATTTTCAAATAACTCAAAAATAAATCTCAGGAATTGAGACAGCAGAGCAGTACGTTTGTCAAGAGAACAAAACGTGTTATTTCGTCCCCCGGTCGACAGTCGGGTATAGCTTTAAGCCCTTCGATATTTTTTACTCGTACCCCGCTCGGAGGTCAGCCGAGTAGTAAAAGTAAAGTATTGAGTCAAAATAAAAAGCGACCGCGCATGGGAGCCGAATCCAGGTCATAAACGGAGCGACCACTTAAACCACCAACAGGTCTGAAAGGGTTACGTTTGCGATTTTCCTCGGCGGTTTGGTTCTTCCTTTTAAGAAGGTGACCCTAATTACCTTTTCAATCTTCTTCGTTCGTGTGTCGAATAGTTATTTTCAATTGTCTAGGTAGCTTTTTATTCTTTGCTATTTCCTATAGTCGACCGACAGTTTTCCAATTGATTTCTTTTCATTCACAACTACTATTTGATGTTAGAAGCTCTTTTGTCGCTTTTATATCTCCTAAATCACACCTATTCAAATTGGTCTGCAAATAACTTCACTAAATAAGGGTTTCAGCCTACTACCACAGATAATACAACTAACTACTAGTTTATATTAAGCCAACCACTAACTAGCTTTTCAATCATCTCTCTCGAGTCAACCACTAACTTAAATAACTTATTAACGTGAGTTTTAAAAGACCTAGGCGGCCTTTACTTATTTTAACGATGGCAATAGTAAGGAAGGAAACATATGGGATTTGCTATTTGTTGCATTTGTTGTTGTTTGTTTTAGACTGGGGCTGCCGAACCTATATAAATAAACGTGCCAAAGTTTCAAAAAATTCAGTATACCTAATTGATTCAAGTGCCGGGCGAGCAGTTGATGTGAAATTAATCAAAAATAATTATTAATGGTTTAAGTTCAACTATTGTTAAAATACTTGATCACGCGTGCCAATGTTTTGTTATTTTATTTAAGATCAAAGATTTGTTATCCCTGATGTAGACTGTGGGTTGACTGATATCTTAGTATTTATTTCAATGTCAATCACCAGACTACCGACTGTCAATCCTCTAAATCCAAAGTTATAATCGAAACAGGCCCCAATTTTGGAAGATTATATCATTTTCTAATTCTTAATTGGGACTAGGACGACGATGTCTAATTTCCATTAATACGATAGTTGGCTTTTGCACAAGTCCGTTGCCTAGGAGGCGGCACCTCCGCGCAGTCAATGAGGTAAATCCGATTAAATGTTATTAAGAAACTCGGCCGTTTGCGGCCGTCTGCGCATTCGGGGGATTTAAATTATTTGTTTTAGCTCTCGAGATAACAACCTCGCGCTTCCTTATAGCCAACAAATATTATGTTGCCGAATTCGATTAAACAGGTGCTGACTCGCTCCGAAAGCTTTTGAAATTGAAGAAATTATTTGTTTCGTTCTGAAGTTTAGATAGGCTACGAATAGACTACCTACTGTGAGAATTGTAAACGTACTTGCCTGCGAATTATTACACATACGAGCAATACTTGGAGATTTAACAATAAAAATACTTGAAGAGCGAATTGTACATTTATTCAGAGAAAAAGTTTTTAGTTGGTCTAAAATGTTAATGTGGATGTATTCTATTAACGCACTTACCAAACTAAACTTATAAAAAATAATAACCTTTTTTTTATAAGTAAAATTCGATACGTAGCTTAGTATTTTTGAAAAAAAAAAAGAAATTAAACTGCCATTTGGAATTGTGTTTCATGACATCATGCTGTAAAATTTTTAGGAAAGTATTAGAAATTTCCTATTTTACTTTGACGAGGAGTAATGATAGTCAGAGCCCAGAGAGTAATTCAAATTTTGTAGTTAAGATAGAAAATTGCGAAAAACGAGTAGATAAGGTACAGAAATGTTTTTTTTTTAAATCACCTTTCAGCAAAGGACATGAGTGATTGAAATCGTTTAACCATAAGAATGACAGTAACAATATAGATAGGTATGAATGTATATACGTGGGATAACAAATGTGTTGTTGAAGATAATCCGATCGAATGTTATTTGCGGTTCCGGGTTTTTTCCGATGATTTGAGGCTTCGAGTGTTATTCCGAGTCATCGTAAAGAATGACCATCGGAATCAACTTAAGAATTTTGGGAACTTAAAAAGAAACGTCAATGTGTATTCGAGAGCAGTGACCGCGTTTTTGAACGACGCTGTAAAGTATTTCTTTAAATGTCCTGATGTTTTTTATTTTCACAAATTTGGTCGTTATGTGACATATATTTAGTGCCTTTATTATTTTTAGCGGAAAATATCCGGAGGATATTAACGGTATGGCGATGAATGTAGGTTAATGGTAACAAAAAAGTTGGAGTCAATTCGACCTACTGAAGGTTGTATTGACTTGAAATTAAGCAAAGAATAACAGACCAGAGCTTTGTGATTATTTATCCTTTACTCAAACGTTACACGTGGTCATACTACGGATACGCACCTCGAATGCCTGCATTAATGTATTGCGTAGTTGTTTTAGGAAATAATTTCTTTTAAAACAAATAATATCCTGCAAGACTTTTTTAATTCTTACACTAAGTACTAAATTTTATTGAACCCAGTTGTAACTGCATCCGACTAGGCATAAACATCTTAACATCGATTATCAAAACACTTTTCCATTCATAATATTAACCGGATAAGTACAAGAATTGAAGTTTCTTTGTAATATCCCGACAAAAGTTGATTCCTTACAAAAGATCATTCTTACCAACTGTTTATATGCGTTATAAAAAAGTGGTTAACGTAGATTTTATTGCAGATACAAAGTATAAAATCCACGTCTTAAAAACAGTCTTTGGGCCATGCGGTCGCGTGAATAAAATATATCGCTTTTTGTTTGAGGCAATCGTTAAAGGAAATGTTGGTTTCATTTGAAATTGTAATTTCTTCTGTAATCCGACTTTGTACCGTCTCTTTTGAAAAGGAGTTTCTTTACTGTTTCTTTCGGAATAAGGCGGATTCTATTAATTGAAACCTTTTCGGAGTAGTCACAGGCGAATGCGCCTTTTTAATTATAAATAGTAGTGATTAAATGTTACTTCTGACTAAAAAGCCCTTTACGGATTTAACAGTACTTACAATTAGTAGATAAAGTTGTCTGTATCTTGTCTTAATATTTTCAGTTCCTTGAATCCTTAAACTTTGGTACGCCTCAAATATAAATTCGGAAGAAGAAATCTAAAAAGCAATAAAATAATTAAAGAAATAAAACTCGATTTTTTTTGGTACATGGTGGGAAAACTTAATGATTGCGACTATGTATATAAATTGTCTCATCGACGTCTGTTCTATCTTAATTATTGCTATAGAGTGCAAGTAGTCTTATAGAAGGTTTGATTTTATTTAAGAAACTTAAATAAAAATTCTAAAGATATAAAAATCTTCAACTACTTATATATAAAACTTCAAGGTTTATGGACGTTCGATTTTCGCCTTGCTGACTCTTTACAAATTGAAAATGTTTTTTTCTGCAACCGATACAATAAACTGGGAGCTCGCAGTTTCATCTGCGTGGAAATTTCTATTGAGAGCTTACAATTTTCCGAAGTAATACAGTCCTGTTATCAATAGACGGCCCAAATTTATATCTGAGATGCAGGCAGACTGTTTGAAAATTTCAAACAGTTTATTTGATACACAACATCAGGTAACGATCATAAAACCCCCACTACATATTATTATTTTTGTGGGTATAGAAGAAAGGAGTCATAAAAACCGTAGAGCTTGTATGAAAAGGATTATGAATGTTGAAGAGGCGAGTGAGGTGTGTAAGGATCGTGCCATATGGCGTTCGGTTCTCTCTGCCTACCCCGCTAGGGAAGTGGCGTGAAGTTTAGTTATTTAGTTAGTTAGTATAGAAGAAAACATTTAGTTACTAGTTAAAACTGTAAAAAATGTTAATGAACTGTTATTAAAAAGCATGAAATTGCTTTTAGACAAATATAAAAATAAATTTGTCCCGTGTTGGTCTGGGACTTAAAAATAATTTTCCAACTGTGTTTCTTGCCTAGCAGGTCGTAAAAGGTGACTAATGGCACATCGGGTTTTGGGTATGTGATTGTGTAGGCGACAAACTAGCCACTTGTCACTACTTTTTCACAATTTTCCATCTCACACAGCCCAGTTTTATTTTTGGTTGAATGTGGTTTCCCAGCTGTCCCTTTGACTCTGCCTACCCCTTCGGGGATTATAAGCGTGATGTTATGTATGTATGTATGTAAAAATAAATTATATATTAAGTAATATCTACATTCACCGGTTATTTAACTAAGCTTAAGTGACCTTCTAAGGCTACAGCTTCGAAGACTAATTTTATCAGTTAGTAGCTACTTAGAAGACGTAATGTAGAGATGTCAATGACACAGCAGCTGCTGAAATGGCGGATGATGATAGACTCCCTGCAACATCTTCGCTGTAAATACGTTGGAATTACCAACCAATAACTTCTAGATAACTTAACTGCGCGTTCTTCACTTACCACAGATCTAGCGATAGCCTGACTTTCACCGAGATAATGGGCAGACAAAAGTAACAAATCGATGTCGTAAATTGATAAAATTGTTATTTGCTCTCTATAGAAACCTTTTTCAAGACTGTCGATCTAGTGTACAGTGTCTACAGCTAGACTCGTTAAATCTAGGCCCAAGATCAACAAAAACAATATGCACGATTGTAAATGGAAATAGAAAGATGGTATGATAAATCCCAGCCCATGTTGCTCTGGGACTTAAAAACAATGTGCCAACTGTGTTCCTTTCCTAGCATGTCGTAAAAGGCGACTAATTGTGCATCGGGTTTTGGGTCTGTGATTGTGTAGGCGACGAGCTAGCCACTTGTCACTATTTTTCACCTTTTTCGTCTAACCCAGTTTTATATTTGGCTGGATGGTTAAAGGGGCTTGCTACCCTTTTGACTTTGCCTACCCCTTAAGGGATTACGCGTGTAATGTTATGTATGTATGTATAATAAAGGAATTTCCGTAAAAAAGAATGTGCTGCAAAATATCTAAAACAGAGCAAAAAGTTTCTTAATATTTATCCCGGGCAAATCCGATGCAGTCTCCGTTAAGAGAGGCCGGAGTAATGAGGATATTTTTATCTCTCCTTTAGCTAGGTGTTTCGTGCGGAAATTGGATTACTTATTTTATTCTCTATTTTTTCTTGTTCTTAGCGACATGTCAATTCAATTGGAAATTTCTTTCACTTGGTAAATTCAGTTTCAGTTTACGATAATTTTAGACTTAATTAATGTTTGAGATCTTGCGAGACACCCGTAAACCTTATCTCAAAACGTTTTTTTCTTTTCTTTAAATAAATGTGGGCGGGAAATTAATGAACAAAATTGATATTTTACTATGGATGTTAATTTTTTAGACGATTCACATATATAAAAAAAATAACATCTACAGTGGAAAGCTGCATGTGATAAAGTTTAAAAACTTTACTTAGCTAAAGAAGAAAATATTTAGATATGAAAGTCTAAAACTATTCGATATACTGTAATCAAAGGTGAGAATTTAGAACGAAATAACCTTTAATTGCGTAAATAGATAAAATTTCTGGATTTAAGTGTATAAGTAGCATTATTTGAAATAACAATAAAAACATGTCTAATTTACTCAAGCGAGCATCCATGTGCAAAGCTATTTAAGTAAGTACAGCAAAGAATTCGCCAGCGATTGTGAATCTGCTTTATGACCGGGGTCATAGTTACGAAGAAAATAAGGTATAGGAATTAAAAAAGAAAGAGATACTCTACGATTATTTTGTACACGCTAGCGCGGGGTCCGGGGCGTAGTCTCGCAGCAGCATTAATCGTGCTTGCATACTGGTCCAGCTATTTTTATCCCGGGCCACAATCAACCAGTTACGGGCCCTTTATGATTAGTTTTTGTTTGCCCTCTATTTTTAAACGTGCAGTTGTAAAAATAGCCAATTAAACCGGAGGAATGGCGCTCGACTTTTATCTGTTTTAATTCATGTTTTTTTTTCATTGAAGCTGGCAGGTTCGCGTTTCGGGAGATATTTAAATACGGCCACTTTTGCCTGCGAGGGGTGGTTGGGATTGAGTTCTTGATGCGTGTATCAAAGCGCTAGTGACATTTTATTTGCAAATTATTGTCATCGTAATTTTTAGATGAAGCATTTTTTTACGATATCTAAGCAGAATTTCATCTGTTTACGCGATGAAATATATAATTTTCTGCTGAATCTCATGACATTACGATTACATTGACGGGCATCCTACACGAAAAAATATGAAAAAATACAAAATAAATGTAATGTTACGTATTGTCGTTAGTGACATCAAGGAGCACATATGAACGCATACATTATGTGTACAGCCAATGCGTTTATCTCCAATATATTTTTTAATTTCGGCAAACAACCTGTAATATCCAAAGAATTCTTAAAGTGTGCGTAAATATGTACTTAATTTTATGTGTAGCTATGCCGCGTTCACTATCGTACCGGAGACGAGAAGATGGTTGCTTGCAATTTGCGGAGGCGAATAGGTTTGAAACACTCGCTCTTACGGTATCAAGATGCCTGAGTTAAGAATGCTAAAGTAACGGTAAACCGATAAATAAGCACTGTTAATATTGATCGGGTTCGACTAAAAGGATAAAGTCCGTATTTGTACTAACATGCAGTGAGATTTCTATCGCGGCATTAATGGCATTTAGAGGCAAGAGCCGAGCGATCGCAATAGATCACCGAGATATCTTGAACACGAACAAAAATGTCTCGAAAGGTCACAAACATCTCATGGCCCGGTGAGACGGATGGCCGCGTTTTAGGGTTCGTCTCACTGGGACGCAGTGACGTAATGCTAAGATACCTTATTGCTTGTAAAATAGACGTATATATGACACATAAATGACATAAATAGTGTAATTTATGATTTGAATATTTTAAAGAAGTCAGCTTATGAAGCTTTTGGCGTAATAGACGTTTCTGAATGAATGAATTTATTGAAATGTATTTGATGAAGCAAACCTTCTAACTCAAAATAAGCCATGCCTGATTACCCGAAACTTGAGTTGTGTGTTATAACAGCTTTACTACGTCTTTATGTAAATAAATAACGTGATTTACATTAAAATCGGCTGAAATTGTAAAAAAATTACCACTTATTTTTTAGATTACTTGAAAATAAATGAATTAATTTAATTTATTTGATTTGAGAATCAACAAATCGCTTGTTGTCTGTACATATCAGTGTTCTACACTAGTTCTAGAGATAAGCTCTAAATACATTGGCATAGACAGTGGGAAACACATTTGATTCGAGATCGGCTTAGCAAGAAACGACTTAGTCCAAGCCGAGTGGACGGGCCACCTGAGAGTTCGTTACCCTGGCACCCAAGTGAAACAGGATCCTTACTCATCGGTTTATCGGAGGAGTTAAATAATAAAATCAAGTGTAGGGCGGAACGATAAAAATAATATTGGTACAATAAATTTTATTGAAATACGTCGTATATCAGAGATATACAACCAGCGCGCTGATGAAATGTTGTAAGGTTCGCACAGCAAGTTTAGTGCATAGTGCTACCAAAACAAAATGTTTCGAGCTAAACGTAGCTGTGAGTATTATAATGAATAAATAAAATACCATGTTGGTCTAACAAAATTTATCAACTGTACTTCTTGCATAGCATGTCTTAAAACTAATTAGATTTGTAATTATGTAAGCGACGAACTACCTATTCACTGTTTTTCATCTGATCTTAACTCAATTTCTTTTTGGCTAAATGTTTTTAAACCATTTCGAAATTTGCTGCTAGGATTCTGCCTACTCTTTTGGGGATCGCAAGTGTGATATGTATAATTAAAATAAAACTATAATAGACGAGATAAATCATATATAGATGAAGTTACGTCATGTATAGTAACAAGACCTCGCTTCTCAGTTGTGGGTATATTATTTTCCGAAATCCTTACTGCCGAATCCTATATGGTTTTACTGGCTCTGGTCTGAATGTGTTTGAGGCTAAGGAAAAAGGTTGACTATATCTGCCGTGGCCGGTTCTTCTTAACGCGATGCCAGGGTGATGCTTCAGTAGATGCGAGTGCCAGACGAGAAATACGAGATATTTGCCACAACTGTAAGATATGACTCAATAAAATGTGTTTAGGGTAGGTGCCAGCGGCCTTCAAATGGCGAACAATGTTCTGTAAAAGTGCGAAAGGAACAAAAGAAAAAGGATATAAAAGTGGACATTAACTGTCAAGTCGGATGAGAATTGTTTTTTATACCTAGCTAAAAATGATTCCCGGATATAACCTAAGGATATGCAAGTTTATTTAATTCATCTTTATTTTGCTAGATAATCGATTGAACAATGATGAACGAAGGATGGTTTTGTGGATTTAAAAAAAATTGTGTCAGCGGCTCCCTGGTTAGTTTTAACATAGCTCGGGTATATTTTTGCAGTAGTGTTACTTCAGAAGCAATTATATGGACTAAATATTAGTAAAATTGTGTAGTGTAATCAATAAAAATGCCATTTAAGTCCAGCTTGGTTAATGGTTCATCATCATTCTGGATGATATAACAGCTTTTCAATCTCATAAAAGTACCTCTATCAGGCCGGATGGCTGTACGCCTATTTACGCCTTTGCCACAATCTCCTCCCATATCAGATCTACGGAGCAGATAGCCGACACAATACGCACACAAATACATATCCGACTCAATAGTCAGTATCGCCGAGTCGCGAAAAGGTAACCTTGGTTTAAAAATATGTGAGTACGATCAACTTCGATGATATTGCGTGTTCTCGCTCCATTTTGAACTCTACGCAGAGGGAATAAGCGCGTGGAGGTGTGATGTAGTGCCGCTGTGACCACAGGCGGGGTCTGCTTTTTATTCGTGTTTTTTGTCTTATTTTTTCACTGGCTCGCCCTGACAGAAACGGCCGTTGAGATGTCGGAGCCATAGTGGAGGCTGAGTTTAAGTAGGTCGTTTTAAAAATAAAATCGATTGGGACAAATATTACCGATTAAAATCAGCCTGTATATATACATATACTATCTCTAATCTGTTCTATTCTACATACATAACATCACGCCCATAATCCCCGAAGGGATAGGCAGAGTCAAAGTGGCAGCAGGCCCCTTTAACCACATTCAGCCAGAAACAAAACTGGGCTGGGTTAGATGAAAAATTGTGAAAAAGTAGTGAAAAGTGGCTAGCCTGTCGCCCAAAAAATCACATACCCAAAATCCGATACACCATTAGTCGTCTTCTACGACATGCTAGGCAAGAACCACAGTTGGCACATTCTTTTTAAGTCCCAGACCAAGTTCGTCGCCTACACAATCACATACCCAAAACCCCATATACCATTAGTCGCCTTTCACGACATCTAGCATGTCGCAAGAAACACAGTTGGCACATGCTTTTTAAGTCCCCTACCAACATGTGACATCTATTCTACATGTTTTTAAATAATAAAAACTATAGGACTGGCCTTGTTTACTAAAATAAAGATATAAAGATATAAAAAAATAAAATAACATAGGAATGACGGAGTGTTCTCCATTTATTGCTTTCGTAGTCCAAGTGTCATCAAACAAATTTGTATAAAAAAATAATTATACTTAAGCGATGTTTTTGATCTTTTGCCGGCGGAAGAGAGTGTAGTAAAATATTTTATTAGAAGAATAAGGTATTATATTTTATAAGTTACTGTTTACAATCGTGTTACACTGGGGCGGAGGCTGTTATTGATAGATTGTAGTTACAAAATAAAGAGTTCTCTTAGTGAGAACAAAAACTTTGAAGAAGAAATAGTAATACTATCGTTTATATGGGTATCTTTTTTGAATCGATACTTGAAGTTTCACCAGGTGAGAAGTCAATAAGACGCATTATTATTTGGTTTGGCAGCAATACGTTCATATATCTATATCTCTTTTTTTAAAAGGTCCCATTCTAAAGAAGATGATCACGCGTCATATAGTGTTGCCGCTATCTGACCAAATTTACGGCATTTTGACTGCATTTTTCTTGTTAAATTTTCCTGTTTATGTAATCTGTGATCCCGTGTAATTGTTAGTTTTGGGGACAAATTATCAAAATTGACAATTATTTATTGATCATACATACATAGCATCACGCCCATAAATAATCCTTGTTGATCATGCATAACAATAACCCAACAACGCTTATATACCTACTTACGATTTTTTGCGGATTTTTTATTGTAAAATTTTATGACTGGCCTCAGTGCATGTTCAAAGCAAAAGTGTTTTTGTATAACGTAAAAAATTGCTTTCATGTTATTATGTAGTAACAAAGTAGTTTTCCAATTCGTAGATATGTATATCTAGCTATATCTAATTATACGACTTGACTGAATCGAGACCTTATTATGTAATAAGTATGGAATTGGAATTATGGGTCAAACACTCGATTCCATTTGATTTAATCGAATTCCGACAACACACTCGATAAAACAACTCATCCTACAAATTATTAATTAGTCGACGCATCGCCATCGATCATCATCTAACTAATTAAGAAACACAGCTTTTGTGAAATCGGCTTGATTGGAATTTCGGTAACGAGTTCAACTGCTCCGATACGTAAAGTATCATTTAATAAATAAGATAAAAGGTAAAAGGAATTTGGTTACTAATGACGGTTGGCTTGTTCCCGTCCTTTTTAGCGTGATCATTCATCACTCTCTAGTTCTTGTGCCTACTCCCAATAGAAAAACCCGGTCAAGCTAGCTCGGCCTGCTTGTAGAGGGACCCGCGAACAGGGATGTAGTTAGTTCTTTGTTTGAGGGGATTTAACATGTCTCTTTGTAGTTCGATGTTAAAGCATTCAGTAAGACTTAACTTTGAATGCTAATGGCGTCAGTTTGATCCCTATACGGGGACAGATATTTGAAGAAACAAATTTTGTCTCTGTTGCAAGCGATGCAAGTACGATCCCCGATAAATAGATAAAAAAAATCCAATTAATAAATAAATAAATTCTCTAGACTGACACACCAATTCCCTAGTCCCAAACTAAGCTTGTGCTTGTGCTATGGATACTAGGTGAATTGATAGACATACTTAATAAAAATCCATGACTCGAGTACAAATGTCCATGTTCATCACACGAAACATTTGCCCCTAGCGGCATTCGACCCGTGACCCTCGGTTTCGTGGACAGGGTCTCTAACCACTCGACAACGGGCTAGTCAAGTTTTGGATGTATGGGCTACTTTCGTTGATTCTGATTTCCGAAAGAAGTGCTTAAACTGCTCACTTATTTTGGTATCAGATCAATAAATGTAGGTTATAATAGATACAAGAAATAACCCAGTCTTTAAAAATAAGGGCATGTCTTCCATTAACCCCTAACTCCGCACCTGCCCATGTTCCTTAGAAAGTAGGTGTAATTACGACGTCAGGTGGGTACTCGCAGCTCAATGAAATTAATTAGTTTTGTTGATTGGCTGAATGGCTACGTGACCAAAATAATCTGAAGCTAGAAACGTGTGCGGGACCCATGTAGGCACATTTCTGATTATATTTGTCGGCTGGGACCATGTGGTTCGTCCTAAGCACTATCTTGATGCTAATTTGGCTTGAGATCGATCGATGTTCAGATGAGTTTGTTAGTTGTTTTTCTTTTGGCTAAGTGTTCATACTTATTGCAATATGGTAAGTAGTCATTACCTTGGTGTTCGTCTAGCGAAGCGTAAAATTTGTTTGATGGTTCAATCTGTATGAATTTCAATTATGCTTTAGATACGAAGTTATATTATTCCGTTATATTCAGGATAATTTTATTATAGATAGTGATGAAAAAAAAAAACATCTATAAATCTAATATCTAAACATCATAGTTTTGTTAAAGGGACCTGTTGTCCCTTTGACTATATCTACCCCTTCGGGGATAATAATACAATACGCTCCGCATAAAAACGCCATACTTACCGGAACTTGGACTAATTATAATTCTATAACTTACTAAATAGATTCCATGTATCTTTTTTGAATACTACACTTATAAATTGATTTATTTTCATAATTGAATTAACATTTTAGCATTTCCTTAACTAAAAAAGTCATCTCAATGTGTAAGTACTAAAAACGGAAAATTAATGTTCGGTAGAGTCGTAAGACGCGTAGACCATTTCTCAAGATTCAGACAGACATTCAATACAAGTACCGTTAACAACCCAGAACTAACCTTAATACGGACTTACGGTTTTGTCTCAGCTACATAAACACTTGTGAATAACTATAGGATGGAATAAGAACTGACTGATTTAAATGGCTGGGTGACCAGGTGTTCAAAGACCTTGGCCACGAAACCAAGGGACGCGATTTCGAATTACGCAAGAGGCAAATGTTTTGTGTGATGAACATAAAATTCTATACTCGATTCGTGGATGTTTAATAACGTATTTGAGTTGTTCGTCTATCCGTTGTCTGTAGGTAGCTATAGCTCATTATATACTTAGTTTCTGGAGTATTTATTTATTTATTTTATAAATGGAATCTTTTGCTTGAATAAAAAATTATTCGTTCTGAAATAAGGGCCAGAATTCCAGTTTGTAATAGCGCATTTATTAGGTCGTGATTGAAAATAATAAGGAGATGCCGAGACAGGCCCAAATCCGGCAAGTCCTACGAAGATAAATGAATATTGCTTATTCAAGAAAATTCCTGACAGAAAACTTTTAAAGCAGCTGCTATTTTAACCCACTGCGGCAAATCTAATAGAAAAGTTATGATATAAGAAGTCTACGTATTTGTAAATTAAGTATTTCTAACTTAGCGCTTATCTGATTTTTAAGTATATCATCACAGTTAATTGTTATATTTTGAGTGAATATAAAAAGAAAAGTAATTTTTAAGGTGTGTTTATTTAATTTAGGATTATAGTCTCTAAATTTATGGTTGTATAAGTATTATATACATACATATAAATTATCACGCTTGTAATCCCCGAAGGGATAGCCAAATTCAGACGAAAATAAAACTGGGCTGGGTTAGATGGGAAATTGTGAAAAAGTAGTTACAAGTGGCTTGATTGTCGCCTACACAATCACACACCCAAAACTCGATATACCATTAGTCACCTTTTACGACCTGCTTGGCAAGGAACACAGTTGGCATTATTTTTAAGTCCCAGACCAACATTCCTTTTTTTTTAAGTAGAGCTTTATGTTACGCCCATATAGATGTTTTTTTTATTCCAAAGTATATAGTGACATTACCGATCAATTTCATATCTCATGACTTTTCATTAAAAAAACACGTGCTTACCATTAAACATATTTTAATGATGATATTTTTTTGTTCTGTGTGATAAACGCACAAGAACGTGTAATCAAATTAAAGTATGGCTCTGACAACGCGGGTTAGCACCGACAAACCACTTTCTATATAAGCGTGTACTATGAGATTTCCAGAACACCCATGACAGACTTTTCTATGAAGTTTTTTTATAATTCGACCCGACACGGCCCTAGGTAATTTGAATTTACCCAATTTACTTTTTAATAACCGCGCAAAAGGGGTGGAATAAGAAATCAGGGCAGGCGCAAAGATAAAATATGCGGGTGAAACGCGGCCCAGTCTTAAAGGTTATGCCTCGTATTCCACCGGCGATTTAGAGTACATCCTCATACTTGAGATAATTCCAGGTAAATTATGTAAATTATTCTGATGTCGAGCTTAATTCAAAAGCAGCACGTCTGAGTTTATTTTAATTAACGTCTAGTCTCTCTGGTGGTCTTAGACTTACACGTGGTCCCTTTGTCGGTGTGAAGCGGCTCAAATCGCTAATGATACTACCATGAGACAATATACTACTATTATTCTACAAGCTCTTTCTCTATAAACCTTAAAGTCTAGGCAATAAAGTTGGTTTTTAATTTCTAAAACGCATTTCTTCGACGATTCTATTGTGGAGGTCAAGAAAGCGTTATTTAAATTTTGACAGCTCTAGAAAGTACGATGACCTTTGGTAATGTTGTTTTTTGTTATCACTTTTTATTGTGGTCTCTGCGGTGGATCATTACGTGTTTGCTATTGGGACTTGTGAGCCTTTGGTTTTGAGTAATGAGGTCATTTGACGGATCAAAGTTGGGTAAGATATTACTACCGTGTTTTTATTTCTACGATATTGTCATGCACTGCCATAACTAAGGATTTAAAGAGAAAGAGCGTATTCCTTCCAATAAGATCATAATCATGCATTGGGACGTGACATCGTATGACCATCAATCCATTGAGACTAAAGTAGCATATTGATATAATTGTGTTAGTTACAGTACACAGCGATCAATTTCCCAAAAGATTACAGCTGAGAATAGCTATTATTCTGTGTATAAAGCATTTTTAATATGAGGAACACTATTTTATTCTAGCTACCTAGGGCTCCTGGGAAATCATTTTCTCATTTTGATTATACTTCAGTTTTCATTTGATGTAAAATGGAAAAAGACATTTCTACAGATGTGTAATACTGCGTTGTGCTGCGCAAACTCATATGATGTAAAAAATTGTTGTCTATAACTCTGAACGATATAAATGCCTATATAAATTCTCCAGACTGACACACCACTTCCCTAGTTCTAAACTAAGCTTATGCTTGTGCTATGTTTACTAGGTGAACGGATAGACATACTTAAATACGTTTTATAAACATCCATGACTCGAGCACAAATGTCCATGTTCATTTTCCCCTAGCGGGATTCAAACCCGCGACCCTTGGTTTCGTAGCGGTTGTCTGACTCGACCAACGGGCCTGTCAAATATATAATAACATATATACTTGCCTGATCCTGTTTAAAATTCGATATCTCCTTCCTACATACCGTTTCCCAACCTTTTAGCTCCATCATAACCAACCGTCTGTGGCATTGGCCCATGTTACAGACGGTTGGTTATGATGGGGTTATTGTGCATCGGCGTGATGTTTGTGCATCAGCACAAACCCTGTAGAGCCAAAGACTATTTTACTGTGCTAGGATGTGAAATTTAATGCATTAATAATACACATTACATGCATTTTACCAAGATTGAATAGTGGCTTTAATGTATCGAAGGATGATATACGAATATCATCCTTCGATACAATAAGGCCAAGATTAACAATGGCTCGCTGAGCTAATGTAGTAAGTAAGTATTTCATTCTTCTTTATGTATCCAGTAAAGCAGCGATGGCATCTGTCTCAGATGATCTGTGAGCTTTACACTAAAGTATTGAAGGCGAAACCACTGAACCACCCACTATCAAAAACTATTGGATCATTAAGTCCCTTAAGGCCTTCTTCCTTATTCATTGATCGTACATTCTCGTACATTCTCGATTGTACGCCTGATCTCTCAACAGAGATATGGATTTGCTAAATTTTTATTTATGTCATCATCTATTCAATCCGTGCATAAACTGATCCTGGTTGCTTGACTTTTCAATTGAACGTCGATAGCACAAACTACCACGGTACGCCGCTCTTATCTGCAGCTAGAAATGTCATTTACAGAATACAAAAGTGAACCAAGCCTGTCTCGGCTAGACGCCGGCTATCGGCCGCATTCAATGCACAAACAAAAGAGGATAAACTTCACCAGCGGACAGATGTTAACAAGCGCGGACGAGCGTTTAGTGCTTATATGGCGGCCTACACAATTACCAGCCTCAAACGAGGGAGAAACACGACCAGCGTTTGCGCAATGGTTTTTGTCGGTGTATGTTAATTTTTTATGCGATTACGGCGATGCCAGGAGGAAGGATTATGTTTTCAACATTCTATGTGCATATATAGACTGCTATTCTTTGATGCCTGTTCTGTTTTTTGCACGTCACATTTTGTGCATAGATCGAATTAGGTAGAGTATTTTCATCATCCAATGATATTCCTCTTCCAATATATAGTTATTTATGTATGCACGGTTATATTTACCTGCGTTCTACCGAGTTTCTTATAAAAACTTATTCTAGTCACATTATTTTTATTAATTTTTCTATCTTGTAACTACTATTTCAGTACATGTTCGCTTTTATATATATTATAAACTAGCTGTGCCAGCGGTGTCACCCGCGTTTATGGTTAATATTATAAAGACTATTTCCGTCATACATGATTTCTATGTAACTTTAACCATTAAGGCTGCACACGCGACGGAAGCTTAAAAAATGGAGTAACTTCTCCCGTTTTCTCAACATTTCCCTTCACTATTCTGCTCCTATTGATTGAAACGTGATGAAAAGTATACTATAACCTGCCCAGGAGTATGAAGAATAATTGTACCAAGTTTCGTTAAAATCCGTCGAGTAGTTTTTGTTTCTATAAGGAACATACAGACAGACAGACAGACAGACAAAAATTTTACTGATTGCATTTTTGGCATCAGTATCGGTCACTAATCACCCCCTGATAGTTATTTTGAAAATATATTTCATGTACAGAATTGACCTCTCTACAGATTTATTATAAGTATAGATATAGGTATGTGTTATATACACATATATCCTTTAAATAACATACCATATTTATAACTTTATGTATCGAAGTAATAATTACCACATAAAGTACATCATATCGCCACTCAACCATAGGTTCCCCCAGAATACCAGAGCTCTTGTGGCGTTTGAACTCGACGCCGCAGCGACAAATGCTGATGTGAAACTTAATTGGCTTCACATTATTCTTGTTGTTCTTTTCTTTATTTGAATAGTTAATGTCTATCTTCAATGTTATACGTGTATTTTTAATTGTTGTAAAGTCAATAAAATATTTTACTTTCTTTTTTCTGATCGATCGATATCAATTTGTTAATATGATCTGCATTATGTAGACTAAATTAATAAGTAGCCCCCATGAAAAAGAAGAGCAATTCCGGAATTATTCTTCGTCCCAACTTTTACTATTATATCCATGGAATTTAATCTTAGATATTAGCGATTTACGTTTGAAACAAAAGCCGTCTTGTTGTTGTATCCCATAAACTGGATAATTTGTGGTACGGTTGCACATTGCGCTATCTGAACGTGCGGGTTACCCATACTATAATTTCCGACGCCGCTGCGAGCGCTATGATACCACCGCCCAAATACTTACGCAAAACACAGTAACTTTATATGCGGTTAGACCCTAGTTTCCAAGAGTTCCAAGATAAAGCTAGGCTATGTCGTGATAAAATAACGAGTGCGCTATTACGGATCGCACGACCCGCTGCACGGGGATTATTCACGACCACATTCGTGTTACAATTGCACGCACTCGCTTTGAGACAATCACAAAGAGAATGTAGAACAATATTTTCAGTGCTCTAGGACAGCGTAATTGAAATGCATTGCACTATACGGCTCCAGGACAGGCTTAGGTTACCTAGGTTATCTGTAATTGAAGTAAAATCTATGTTACATTCTGGTATAATGTTGAATAGTTAGACAAGATACAATACATAATTCGTGGGATAAATGGAAGTTATCAATTTTAATTTTATTGGTTTTGCTAAGGTACGAACGAGGTATGGTGAATTCATGCTCTTATTATTATAACTAGCTGTGCCAGCGGTGTCACCCGCGTCTATGGTTAATATTATAAAGACTATTTCCGTCATACATGATTTCTATGAAACTTTAACCATTAAGGCTGCACACGCGACGGAAGCTTAAAAAATGTAGTAACTTCTCCCGTTTTCCCAACATTTCCCTTCACTACTCTGCTCCTATTGATTGTAGGGTGATGAAAAGTATACTATAACCTGCCCAGGAGTATGAAGAATAATTGTACCAAGTTTTGTTAAAATCCGTCGAGTAGTTTTTGTTTCTATAAGGAACATACAGACAGACAGACGGACAAAAATTTTACTGATTGCATATTTGGCATCAGTATCGATCACTAATCACCCCCTGATAGTTATTTTGAAAATATATTTCATGCACAGAATTGACCTCTCTACAGATTTATTATAAGTATAGATAAGTATATTTAATTTGTTTTTAAATCAAACACATACGAGGTGACGAGCAAATTTCAGAGTGTATTTAAATTGGTATAGTGACCTCTTTACGTTGATTCAAAGATTTTACAGAACTATGTCCGATTAAAATCTTTTGGCTTTGCATTTAATTTATTTAAATAATTAAATTCGCTTGGATTTCATATTTAATGCTTTAAATTCGGCTTATGGCTTATGTTGGCGCATTTCAAAGCATTTTGATTTCAAAAGTCATGGTTTTCATACGATAATTTATCGCATGACTAGTGAATAGCGCATCTTTATTTCGCTATCTTATAATCGGGGCTCTGTCAGACAATGAGCTATATACTTTATTTTCAATATCTGGAAGTATTTCAAGCAATTTTCCGCTTTATTGCGCGCGCGTTTAAGTCGCAGAGTGGAGTTATAGGATGCAAGTTGTCCGGAGATTATAATCTTGACGTGTATTGTCCAATGGGCTTGAGTTACGGCGGTGTATAGTTGCGCCGCGGTAAATTGGCACTTCGGTTTATTTTACGATTGGCCTTATCGGCGCTGTTCGGTGAGACGCCAGGCTAACTGCTGACATAGAGGAGCAGACGGTCTATTTCATTCGTATTTAAGTAACTTTCCATTTATTTATCTAGTGAAGTTTAGTAGTAAAAAATAATAATAAATTCAACAGACTGACACACCAATTCCCTAGTTCCAAACTAAGCTTATGCTTGTACTATGGATACTATGCGAACGGATAGACATACTTAAATACGTTTATAAACATCCATGACTCGAGTACAAATGTCCATGTTCATCACACAAAACATTTGCCCCTAGCGGGATTCGAACCCGCGACCTTTGGTTTCGTGGCCAGGATCTCTGACCACTCGACCAACGGGCCAATCATAGTAGAAGTATTTATCTAAAGGATTAATGAACTTTAGGAAATCGAAACGATTGAACATGTTGACGGGATCAGCTAGCTATTTATTATCTAAGGAAACTGTTTTTTGTAAATTTATGGGAGTCATTAGAACAAAAGTAGGTTTCAATGGCTGACTAGTGTAGGGTGTCTCCAAATGGAAAGTAGATTGGTTTCTTGTGGGGTAACTGTCTCCATTGTACACCGCGACTATCAGATGGGTTGGCTGTAAAGTCAAAGCCTATAAAATTGAGAAAATCAGTAGATATGTGAATGTATGGTCTCGAGTTCAAGGTGATATGCAAATTCTCTCTTTCTATCTCACTTACTCATATAGGGTGACGCTATAATAAGCTACTGTGTGAGCCCAAAATCCTGGGGTATGTACTTAAAGCTATTAATGCAGGTTATTGTATAAATACCTGACATCTAAGGAATGTGGGCTCATTTAGTGCATTTAAAACTAAACTTGCACAATACGTGACTAAAACAATAGATTAGAAAAATAATGCTCTAAATGGGCCTAGCTACAGTACTGAATTTGTTTTTAATAATTCGTTTTTAATTAATAGAACCAAAACGTTTGAACGATCTATAAATGGTGTTATTCAATTTAAATATGTTCTCATGTAAGCAACTGAATTGTCTTTTTTGAGAATAAATTTCTTTAACCTTACAACTTTTAGTGGAGCTAAGGCATGTAATTGTATCACGTGATCCTTGGGGTGGTCCGCCATGTGATCGCTCGTAGGTTGTATTATGATCGACAAATCCTTAACGCTTTTAGATACTATGTACCTACTTTTAACAGGTCTATATATAGGTATTCGTACGAGTGCTTAATTTCATATGTGGTCTAACATTTTTGGCCAGTGTAAACATAACAAGGCATTGTATATATCTACAATACATGTATGTATCGTATTTTTACTATTTGTTCTAACTAGGTATAAAGAAAAGTACATTATTTTTTTTTTTAGTACATCACGCTCCTAGGTAATTCCTAAAGGGGTAGCACATACAGCTAAAAACAAAACTTAAATTATGATGACTCTAAGGTACTTACTGTTTGTAAATAGGCATAAAAGGTCTACAAAACACACGACTCATCTGTAGTTTCTTGACTTATGATAATTTTCTCTAATTTACCTGGTTGATGTGAATGTTACTCTTCAAATTTCAGCGTCAATATTTATGTGGAAACCTATAAAACTGCAGACAGCATAAAAGTAAACAAGTTTTACATGTTTCTGTAAGCAGCCAAGGTAGGTATTACGAGTAAGCTCGCTCAAGCGTGAAGTAAATAGCCTTGCGGGTAAAGTATTTAGTTGGGCACTTAGTTCGCTAGTAGGACGGGAAATGGACTGAAAATGGAGCTGAATTATATCTGGACAGTTCCGGAAAACTTTTGCGTAAATCTTTATGGAACTTTAAGTAGCAGTGAAGTCAGGGTCAGGCTCGGCATAAAAGGCCCTGGTGGCATTACGAGATAAATAGCTATGTCAAGCTTGGCCAGAGCCCGGGTGGCAGTTTGAATTTTTATTATATAGCCCGTCCAGCATTTTTTTTTTTTTTTTATAATATGTATGTGTCGACGGACTAAGCGTTTGAGAAAATACGTATGCAGCGTGTGATGTTTATTATTTACATTTGTATCGTTATAAAATCATAGAATGTACGTGTATTTTTGGCTCAGAACCTGGCTTCTTAAATTTGTTATTAACATTAGGTAAATCTAAAATGCGTATTAGTGGGCAACAATACCCGGAAAATACATTTCCAAAGTGGAGAAGACCTCACGATCTCACTTTGGAAATGTATTTCTATAAGCATGGAAAGTATTTACGCGAAGGTCACACTAAATTGTATGTATTTTCCGGCTCCGCCGTACGTCGCAGCAGTTCCGATACATTTATGGCCTTATAGAAGGGTGCTGACGAGCTGTGTGCCAAGTATTGTTGACATTGTACCCGAGGCGGCGGAGGGTAAACATTATTAGTGTCGAATAATATTTTGATAGGAGATGGTGGGGAAAAATGGGATAATCAGGTGTGCAGCTTCCGTTTTACGGGAAAAGCAGATATCTGAGATGTGGGGTGATTGGCAAAGGTTTGCATTCAAAATTCGGTTCTCTTTTTCTTAATTATACGTCGTCAATAGTTGCAACAAGAAAGTTAGGTGGTAGACTTTATACATATAGATTCAATGTAATTTAGGATGCAAACCGACGGCAAGGCTTGATTATTAGAGAACTTGTTTACGAACTTGTTTTTAGTATCCAAGACATGTTATTAAATATACATTTTAAACATCTTAAATTGCGTGTAGAAGTTTTATAAACATATTTAGGCACGAAAATATGTCTAACCTACCGTTATCTGGTATCCAAGTAAGATTGCTTAGAAATGAGTTGGTATGCAAACCTGATGAATAATTTTTAACTAGTATAGAAGTATGTTAAATGTATTTTCAATTAAGGCTCACGTACTGTGTTCAAAATAAAATGTTTGTGTTAAAACTCTCTTTTGGTCTACTTTGCAGTTAGTACGAATATGTGAACATACAATGTTGTGTAATTTCGTGGATTTAGTTCCATTGCTCGCTTGGTTAGAGCTTCCTGGTGGTAAATTACTAAAGCAGTAAACATGGTAAGTACAGTGGTACTATAAAAGTCGCATAGTGTCGCTGTAAATTAGAGAACTACTTATCTCGTTTGGACATCGTAGTTACTTTCTTTTCCAACTGAAGAATTCCGTGGAGTAGATGGATTGAGCCAGGTTGTTTATAGTCAAAACTTGATTGGAAGTCTGAACTTAAAAAAACTAATAAGTATTAAAGATATGGATACCAGTTTTTTGTATATCTTGGCTATTTAAAAATTGCTGTTGTTGTATATGCTGTGTAAGAGACTTTCTGGAGGTTTTAAATTATATAGACACTGCGGCCACGAATTTGAATATATAAGAGATATAAGAATAACAGCTTAGGTAAATATGCAAATTTTTCGCTCCAATTATGATTTTGATATTTGCCTCTATGTCAAACTGACGTATGAATACAATTCTTAATGATCATCAACCAGTGACCAAATACTGATGATAGGATGATGACGTTGCACATAATAACTGGACCTTATTCATCGCAATCCGCTGAGCTGATGGCACTAATCCGTTACCAGCAGTTCGTGCATCCAAGCGGTGGGCGGGGCGTAACAGATTTTCCGCGACGCCCCTTCCGCGTGTCACACACTCCGGCCGTTTGGTTCCACTCATACAATTAAACGATTATCGAGAATTTGCGAGGTAAGTGAACCCGTGGCGTGTGAGTCAGCCAGGGTCCGGTTGCGGCATGGCTTGCCGATTTAATGGAATACCAGTGATTCAGATCTTGAGAAATAGGTTTAGGTATGAGTTACTCAACTGGGCTCAGCTCACGACTGGCCTCTGTCAACTCGATTGAGGGACTTTTAACAGCTGTCAAAATACGATTACTCTATAGATTATGGTTACGACGTCATAAATTGTACTAGTCAATGGTTCCTGCTTAGTATATTTCGAGCTCTATTTGAGGTAATCGTGGCAACTTAAATCTAATCCGCGTAATTCTGATAAAAAGGGGTACAAAGTTTTTGCTTCACGTATTAATATTTAGTTAAGTTAAGGTATAGTGTTGCCATGGAAACGTAAACGTGTACGGTTACACGGATCACTTTAAGTACAAATATTTGTATAAAATTTACATTGTGTGTCAAAAATGTGTAATAATGTCAAGCATAACACCTGAGTATAATGTATGCAAAACCATGGTAAATTTATTTTCGCAGAAATAGCACAAGAATTCGGGCACGTGATTCGTTATCCGAATACGATCAACTGATTCTGCTCACCACATTCCGAATTCTAATTTAATGCTCAGTCACGATTATTTGCAGCTTGTGTGGCAGGCCAAATATATTGGAATCTTATACCAAATACGATGCTGTATAGTCCTACTTATAAATTACATAGAGGAGCTTCAGATAGGAGTTTATCGATAAATAGTATCAGACCAAATCACATACATTGATCTGACTCCGAGGTAATTAGCTTAAGCACTTGTGTTCGGATATCAGAATGAACAGTGGTATTACAAATATATACTTAAATGTTGGCTATTAACTTCCAGATACAGAACAAACACAAGTATTCATCACACGGATGTTTGTCTTGAGTGTGGTTCGAACCCACGACTCTTGGCGCATGGGGCAGGCTCACTATCGAATGCGCCACGGAGCCATTGATAGAAATAAAGTATTGAATTAAGTATTCTTTTTGTCGATTCCTTAGCTCCATGTAACGGATGGACATACCTAAATACTTTTATAAACTTATTAGCCATTGCCCGCGGCTCCGAACGCGTGGCGTGCTCAATTATTTCCGACTCCTCCAATTAATGTATACAAAAACTTAACAAATCATAATATCTAAACCTCCCTTATGAATCACTCTATCCATTAGTGAAAACCGCATGAAAATCAGTCAGACCCAGCGAAGGACTTTGTTTTATAGTATGTAGTGATGACTCGAGTCCAATGACGATGTAGGTATATCACAATAGCGCAATTTGAACCCGCGACCTTCGGTTTCGTGGTCAGGGTCTCCAATCTCTCAAACGGCATAACAGATGTATCTTTACTTAAATCTAAACAAACAGCAACTAATTGAGTTAAGGAAAATATGGTTACTTGAGTACTTTTGTAGACGAGTCTTTAAGCCAAGTAAAGTGTTACTAAGCGAAGTATAAGTAACCTTTCGGCCGGACGACTTTGCCTCCTCCAAGCCTCCAAGATTAGGCTTCAGTAGTAGAGTGCGGATTATGCAGCTTAGCAAACACTTATAATAATAATAGATGCTATTGAGTTCAGTTAACTAATTAATTGCACCCATAAAATTCAAGCAGGCCAGTTTCGCTGCGCAGGAGTGGACTTGCGCCCACGTGTCTCTGTAATGGCCGCGGGGTCACCACTACAGCCCTACTCATTTGAATATAAATTTCACACGTCTTATATTACGTGTAGGCTTCTAGCGAAGATTAAATCTATTACTTAAGTAACAGCTCGTAATGTACCACTTGTTATTGCATCGACTTGAATTAAGTCATCGCTATTCATAATGGGAATTTGTTGGAATTAACAGACGTAGGTATGCCGTGGATGTAAGACAAAAGAGGTGGTTTTATGAGAAGTGCGAATGCGATCTGTTTTCAAGGGTAATTTGTAAGAGGCACATCAAAAGATTTTGATAAGTTTAGGCTGTTTCAATAGTACTTTGGGTTATTCCTGCCTGTCATAATCGGTAACCAACGGGCTGTGAAGTGAATACCTGTTTTCCTCAGAAATGCATAGTGAAGTAAAAGTAGACGATGTCAAGTCACTGCTTATTAAATAGGATCTAAGTGACACAGTGGTCTGCACTGACAAAAGTATCTGAGTGCTGATTGTTCTGCCAGATGAGGTTGCTTCTCTCTCGAGATGGGCCACAAGGAGTTGCGCAGGTTACGCCTAAAGCTGCCAAATTATTTTAATTGATGAGACAAGCCCGCATTGACATGGCCGCACGCCAAGATCTGCTAATTTAGCATTCATACCGAGTTCGCAGCTCAACCTCAATCTAGTATAAACCCCTCCCGCTTATTTAAATGTAAGTAATTTATCATCGCCATTCTATCTTACGCATAATTATAAATCTCGTTATGTGACTTTATATGCATCTAGTCATAAAGTCTATTTTATATATATTTCTTCAATCTAGTCTTAGCTACTTCTAAGTATTGTCAAATTCGCATTGTCTCGTTTATAGTTAAATTATGTTTTGATCTTGATGCTAAATTTAGCTTTCATGGGGACTTCAGGGTCATCATCTTCTTAGCGTTATGTCCCGTGCTTAGACGGGAGATCCAGGATTTAGCGAGTCTGGTAATTACATTGTAGCGACTGCTGACCTGACCTTCGTAACCCTAAGATAGAGGAACCAGACAATTTTTGGATCATGGTTACAAATTCAAAGTTGTTTGAATTTGCAGGTTTCATCACGATGTTTTCCCTCACCGTCGAGCTAGTGGTATAAATATGTATGTACTTACATAGATGTGAAAAATCTAGAGGTATATGCCCGGGTTTGAACTCGCACTCCTCGATTAAGAGGCGCGTGTCCTTACCATTGAGCTACCACCGCTCATGGGAACTTCAGGGTAAATTAAGGAAATAGTTTCCAAAATCATCATGAAATTAATCTTCTACCATTTAAAAGGCCGCTGTAAGAACGATTGTGGGAACACACAACAAATTTATCGGTTAGTTATGAGATGAAAAATGTGTTACATTTTGGGAATGCACCTCTGTGCACCTCTGATCGTGTCTCTAATTTCCTAGCAACAGTATAATGTGAAAGATTTATATCAATTAACGGTCAACGGCCGATCAGTCTTGATCCAGCGGGCCCGATGTGTATCGTCATAATTTGTGTCGACTGATCTAAGCGGGGTCGTTGACTCCGAGACCTGTTTGGCAGCCACACGACTTGCCAGTTGGCACACTTACATGAATTGTGTACAGGAAAAGCACTTACAATTAAACTGTATATCGTCTTATACATCAATCTTGTACAGGCAATATGGCGTCGTAATTGAGGATAACTAGTTTTAACTTTTTGGTTGGAGAATCAGTTAGTGGCGCTGATTCGTGGCTTCATTTGGCATGATAATGACTATTTACAGTTGCATTATTGCATTATTTTATAAACTCAGAGATGGATACATGCTTCTGTTTCTGTCATTACGTAAATGGTTAAAATAGCATATCAATGATTAGTTTATTAGTAGTTTTTAATAAAAACCACAATGAATTTGCAAGTTTTTGCACGTTTTTTATTATATAAATCAATAATGTGGCTACATTCCGGATGTATGATCGATCCAGTTATATCTGTATATATATCTGTAGTAAAGGGGAATAAATCGTGATACTGAATTAAACGAAGAAGATTAAACAAAGCCATTAAAAAATCAATTTAAGTAAAAGTATTTCAAGAAGAAATTAAGTTATTGTACTATAATTTTGTCATTGTTATGTGACGCGACGTGAGAGAGAACAGAGAGGGTTCTTCCGTCCTGATATGTACGACTCACCTATTGCATTTTCCCTAGAGAGGTTTCCAGTTAGCTAGAAATGTTTAAAAGCAACAGTTCCTTCAACAACAAGAAAATGAAAAACAGCGCTGTTTAGATTTCTTTTATTATGCCATTCCTCACAATCATCCCTGCAAACTCCAAAAAAAATTGCGAAGACTCCCTTTTAAATTTCAGATTTTTTTTAACCTGAGATTCTCATTAATGTTCGCTCGAGAGAAATTCTTGTTATCAAGTACGTTTTGCTTTTCCTTCCGATTTCATCTCATTAATATTATAAACGCGAAAGTTTATGTCTTTGTTTGTTACTCTTTCACGCTAAAAGTACTGCATGGATTTTAATGAAACTTTACAATAGTATATCCTATGCCTTAGAATAACACATAAGCTATGTTTCATCGATGTACCACGCGAGCAAAGCTGCGAGCAGAAGCTAGTGGGTAAATAAAAGTGTGTTGTGTCAATAGTGATTTATTACTGGTTTATGAAGCAATGCAATTCTTGGTAAGCTACGCTAACTGTCCTTTGTTGAATTGACTGGATATAAATTACCTTTATTGCGAGATCTGTAACTATAACCTTTGATATCTGCAAAATATCTTTTTCCGATATCTTTTCCGTGAATAGATCCTTATGTGTCATATGTGAAAACGAGTTGTTTTTTTTTAAATCAAAGTAAGCATAATTTTCTTTGCGACTTTAATTGTATCACCCAAAACACATCAGTTATGTTTTTTTTTCATTCTCTGACAAAACACAATACTACCACATCTTTGTGCTTCTGTTTCTAATAATCTATAAAACGTATAGCATAATGGGACGCGTTTAGAGATCATAACTCGTAAGAACAAAGGAGAAAAAAGCAACGCCACGGGGCGAGTCAGTGTTCGACTGTGAAATATAGCCGTGCCCCGACGCCTACATCCCTCTAATAGAACGACTATTGTACCAAACCGGATCTGGAGACTAGTACCAGACTAGCACAGCGCAGGCGGGGACAGTGAGGCTGGGGGCAGACCGGACATTCGTATGATGACTACTTGTGTTTGTTCTGTGTCTGGGTGTTAATATCTGATATTTAAGTATATATTTGTAATACCACTGTTGATTCTGATATCCGTAACACAAGTGCTTAAGCTACTTACCTCGGAGTCAGAACAATGTACGTGATGTAGTCTGATATTATATTATATATTATATTATTCATAGCCTACTAAGCTGATGATTTTCTAGTCTCTGGAGTTTGATCTGGGTAATATACCTGAATGTGTAAAAATTAACATTACTTATTCCACTCAACGCTCCCTATCTCTTTATACAAGACGGTGAAAAAGGCAAAATTATGGGGAGCAGCACTTTGTGCACATTGTGCACGTATCAAGTCAAGACCGACTTATTTAATTGCAACATCAGCGTAACAGTAAAACTAGCTTTAATTGATTCCAATTCGTTTCGCAGAAAATCCTGTTTTGTCAGTAACACATACTGAAAAGGTGTTTAATTTGAGTGTAATTAAATTAAAAAATGACTACCTCTTCGTATTATATCCTACATTCTAAAAAAATATTAAAATTGTAATGAATGATAGACAATGGAACGATTCAATTGTTCTTTTACAAAGCGCAAACCGTTTCAAAGTAGAGTTGCTTTGCTGTTATCATTTAACATCAATGTTTACTACCATTGGTATATTATATTTATAATTCTACGTATAGAAGGATCTAAATACGGATATTATCAAACGACTTAATTATAATGGTTTCTAAGTTTAATGGTTCGATACATGTTTTGGTAGTCAACGAGTTTAGAGATAAAATGGATCGTGTAATCTGGTATCAATTTTGAATAAGAATCTAGAGGAGTGCCTTCATATACACATGTATTTAATTGCTTAATGCAAAGAAGTCTTTCATTTGCAAATAATTTTATAGCGAAACTATTTGATTACTTTTAAACGTTTTTAATGGTTAAGTGGTTACCTTTTTTTTCGGCTAAGTCGTAGATGTAGCTTAGAAGTTTGCTGCAATGGTGGGTAAATGTGAGACTCAATTTTGCGTCTCATCTAAACTATATATACTAATGTCATCCTAAAGAAATAGGCCTCGAATGGTAATCACTAACATGCACTTTCGACTTGATAGGTTTTTACAGGACCGAATCTATTATAAGGGCTTTTTGGGCTACAGCCCAAGACCCCGTGGACAAGGAGGCCACCGTTGAAGATAATTTACATATCCATCGAATAGAACTAGGGATTCGAGGCCACCAGGCTACTACTACCAAGAGCAAAAACAATTTTGTCCTCAAGTAGGAAAAGCCCAGGGCCACCCACATTCTCAGTCCGCCCCTGAGTTTTTAGTCCAGTGTTTGCGTCGAGCGGAAGAGGCTTCGTTTTGATCGTTGCACCAAGCCCAATAGCAATTGATCTAATGAATGTTTCGGTTTTTGGATTTGTAAGAAAATTGCTTCCGCTATTTATTTTGGAATTACATTTTTATTATGTAAGAATAAGAAAATAATTATACGGAAGGCTGATTTTCGTTGGCGGGTTTGCTCCCGCTAGGGGCAAATGTTTCGTGTGATGAACATTGATATTTGTACTCGAGTCATGGATGTTCATAAAACGTATTTAAGTATTTCTATCCGTTTACCTACTATCCATAGCACAAGCATATGCTTAGTTTCGAACTAGGGAATTGGTGTGTCAGTCTAGAGAATTTATTTTATTATTTATGTAAAATAATATAGCATATGTGATGAAATTTTCCCTTTAACAAATACTTAAGGGACCCATTTATTATTCGCTACACCACTGTTAATAATTCTTTCTAATTAATTCTAAAAATATAAATAAATAAAATAATTTAATTCTTTCCCTTAAGGAAGCACGACTACACAAAAAAAAAAAAGACGGCACTGGAAACCGGGAGGGCTAAATTGTTAGTGATGAAGAGTATTTGTTGAAGGGCACTCAACATATAGCTAACGGACCCATTTAAAACTCGATACACCACTGTCTATAATCCTAAATTCTATTCTGTCCACGCACCAAGAAAGCACGATTACACAAAGTTTTTAAACCAAAAACGGCAATGGAAACCGAGTGCACCAAATAGGGCTGTTATTATCACGCCGCGGGCTGAGCTTCGGCGCTGGATCGAGACTTTCTAGATTACGTCAGATAGAAAGGCGCCGCCTACGTCTGCCTAGATCCGAACTATCAGCAGATCTAAAATGGCCGCCTTTGACTGGAAAATTATTTTATAGTAGAGCTCATCTATACTAATATTGTAATAAAAGAATATTCGTATCTTAATTAGGAATTAATAGGGTTAACAACTATGTATTTTATCAATTTAAAACACAATGTCGCTTTAGTACTATATAATAATGATACAAGCTATTTTTTGAGACGCAGGATATCCGATGTTGGTCTGGGACTAAAAAAAATAATGTGCCAACTGTTCGTAAAAAGCGACCGATGGTATATCGGGTTTTGGGTATGTGATTGTGTAAGTGACGAACTAGCCACTTGTCACTACTATTTCACAATTTTCCATTTAACCCAGCTCAGTTTTATTTTTGGCTGAATGTGGTTAAAGGGGCCAGCTGCCCGTTTGACTCTGTTTCGGGGATTATGGGCGTGATGTTATGTTATGTTATTTTATGTTAGGATATTATCTCAGACCAAATTCAAGGCGAGCGTAGTCGTAGTCAAAAGCTTTATACAATACAATAATAAATATCGCAAAAACAGTGGATTTAATACACCTAGATTTAATTACAGTAATAGTTACACGAAGAGAAAAAACATCGCAAATGCAACTGTTTACTCCAATTTATTTAGTTGTCAAGTCATTAATTGGTAGTCATAGAACTGATAGATCGACTGAAATCTTTAAATTAGGCACCAAAGGTTGTATGTCAAGCGAATTTCAAAGAAAGTTGCCTAATAAAATAATTTTAAACGACAATCTTAACTCCTCCAGTGTGGCTAAGGACCTAACATAAGGATTCGTCAGAATTTTTCTAGAAGGCGATTGATATTCCTCGTCTCCGCTTGTGTATGTGACCGACAATTATTGTCTGGTGTGGACGTGGACGATTGACGGCGTTTTATATTAAACGTTTGATCTTTTTATAGCGCGGTATAGGTTTCTGCAGTAAGGAAATTGCACCTTGCATTTTATTCAGCCGATTCTGTGTCAGTAGTGTATATGTATTCTTGTAAAACGAGATTGCAAGCTCCAAATACAATAATGTATAAGCTATTTGATTTAATGTATTCAAGAGAAAGGAACAATTTAGTAGAAATGCAGGATAATGTTTAAAGCGCTCGTGGACACACACACTTAGGAATAGGTAGTGACATTAGAAATTGCTTTCGCAAATATTGTATTAGCATGGACATGTCCTCGGGATTGTGGGATCCTATTATATATATTGTTCTATATTATGCGTGTAATGTTTATGTATGGCATATATAACACAATAATCATTAATTGAATACTTATTTATTTAAAAAAAAGTCATGTTTAAAATCTGACTACTTCAATAGCAGTACCTACATTTCATATGTAGGTACTGTTATTGGAGACCGATTGTGAATTTAAGTTATAATAGGAATCTAACAAGAATTTTAACATTCTTCTTCACGCTTCCTATAAAAATAGTACATTTATAAATGTGTTTTCAAGGATTTTATATCGTTATATATTATAAAAACATGCATATAATATTAAATAGGCTTACTATACCTAATAATACCTAGATAATGCTAATACAACCCTGAACCTAGGTCAAACCCAGATCTTCGGTATCCCTGTGAGTCACGAGTCCCACTCCGCGCTGTGCATACTTGTTGCAGTTTATTCCAAGAATCCGAGTGTTAATAACGGCCGATAGCATCTGCATATGTAGTTGTCGCCGCTATTGTACGCCTCGCTACATTATGACGATGTTAGCCGGAATGGACGAAACGGTTGCTGTATTTTCTGTTCACATTGCGCGTATTGGACACAATTTTCATAGAACGTTACGTATATTTGGTGGTATCAGTATTTCTTATCTTAATGGTACTCGTTTAGAAGCATGCTTTGTAGTGTATACGTGTGGTAATAGAAATTGAGAACACGATTCAAATTCAACTAGATGTGGTACATAATAGCTTTTCAAAATTAAGGCTATTTGTTATTAAATTATCGCGAAAATGAGAGACGATGACGAATAGAACTATATATATTGTCATAAAAAATGCGTAGGTCTCTACTCATCTTCTGTTACCATCGTAAGACCAGTAACTTTGTTCTGTAACCGATCTCACGTAAGTAGGGACTACAATCTAGCGGCATTTTTTTTCTGGATCCAGGACATGACGCTTGATCTTGCAGAGCTAGAATTGTTCTAGACCCAGCTGGATTTCTTGACCCAGCATTACAATTTCTAGTAGGGATTGAAATCCAGCGGCATTGAACCAGCACTGGTCGCTGGATTCAGCACAGCTACAATAGGCTAGATGCTTAAAAAAATTTGTTTAGGCCGTCAGTTAGATTATAAAAAAATATTCAACACGTATTTTTTATTTATTTGTCAAACAAACTATGACGAAGATACAATGCATTTAAACTGCGCGTGACGTCACACTTTCGTACAATTTTTACAAAATAGTGACATCGCAAGCCCCCACTCCAAAACTTTGATGCTCTTTATCTTTGTGATTTTTTGTTCATTTGGTAAAGCGAAAAATATGTGTCTAGTATTTTTTTATAATCTAACTGACGGACTAAAGAAAATTAAAGTTTTTTTATGCAGTCATCTTCCTTATTGTGTTGGGCCCCGTTGGATTGCTGGATCTAGCATTGCAATCGAACGTCGTAAAGTCGTTAAAATAGATTTGAAATGGTCAAATTTAATATAATTATTGTATGTTAAATAAAAGCTTGAAACAAGAAAAAGTCTAATAGGGTTCCTTACTATCATTCTTTTAAACATCTGCTTGCGACTCGGCTTGCTACAAAATGTTGTGTGTAGTTTACATTGTTGTAGTGCAGTAGTTAATAGTAGTGCTCACCTTAAAAATGGCAATAAACTTCAAGCAATTTATTTTTAATTGTCCTGCGCTTTATTTAACTATTATTTCTTTGTCCCCTTAGAATGTTTTGGTAAGCTTTGCACTATGTCATAGCAGCTAGTACAAAGTAGTAGTAGACAGATTAGGTTTAAAATTGTTGAACGAGTGAACGCAACGGTTACGCCAAGCGACGGAATCAACAACGATTCGCTCTGCTCGCCTGCGTACGTCAAAGCGCCAAGCGTACACCGTATTTATCAAGTAGTTTATTTTTAACTAGCAGTGCCCCGCGGTTTCAGCCGCGTAGTTCACGTTCCCGCGTGAATACGGGGATAAAATATAGCTTATGTTCCTCGCTGATAAAGTAGCTTTCCAATGATGTAAGAAATTTTTAAATCGGTCCAGTAGTTTCGGAGCCTATTTAATTCAAACAATCTAATCTTTCCTATTTATAATATTAGTATGTTATATCAAGTTTACCGTCCATCTGGGTTTAATTCATCAGAAATAGCAGTTGCTAAGCCTAGTTACCAGGCTTAGGTCAAGCCTAGATCCCCGTATCCTATTGAGTCACGACTCCTACGCTCCTGCGCAGCCATTGTATGCACACTGCGTTTGCAGTTTATTTCGAGAAAGCTCAGCGGATGAATGCTAAACCATTGTCTAGTTGCGGGTCTTGACGTCGATTGGAATACTGTACACTGGCGAGCAGATAAATGTCTTAAATTATTCAAATTTGATGGCAGTAAATACGACGTGTTTAATAAATTAATGGTTGGTTAAATTGATTTCTAGTTACACTAACTTCTTTATACGATTAAATTATGTACTTATTCTTACTGTGGAATGTAGGCAGATACAGTTGTCACATTTTTATGTACTGATTTCACGGCCACATCAGTTGGGTTATTTAGTAATCACGTCTGAATACTATTATTTGTTGTTGGGGTTTGTTATTAATACATACATACATACATAAGATCACGCCCATAATTCCCGAAGGGGTAGGCAGCGTCGAAGAGGCTGCAGGTCCCTTTAACCACATTCAGCCAAAAACAAAACTGAGCTGGGTTAGATGGAAAATTGTGAAAAAGAAGTGACAAGTGGCTAGCTTGTCGCCTACACAATCACATTAACAAAACCCCATATACCATTAGTCGTCTTTTACGACATGCTAGGCATGAACCACAGTTGGCACATTATTTTTAAGTCCCAGACCAACATAGGACAATGGGCTGGGTTAGGTGGAAAATTGTGAAAAAGTTGACCTCTTTTTGCCATTTATAATTATGTTATACTTATCATTTGACATTCTTACATAGCATGGACTGCTGCAATTAACATGTTTTTTAAGTGACAAGCTTATCTTTATGACCCTTGAAATCTATGCTTCAGAATAATATGTAAACGATCTAACGCTAAATAAATGCAGTGTGTTCGCGCCCCTTTTTTTGCTCGTCAGTGTATTCAGCACGCTTGCATGTGTATGAGAGCGTGGGCGGGAGGTCACGGGGGTTTTAGATACTCAAGTCACCATATTAGGGCTAAAGAAACCAGTTTTAAATCGTTACTAACTCGCCCTCCGCTATTTTGTCGCTTAATGTTATGCGCAATAAGTCAACTGGTTGACATTCATACATAACTATATACATAACACGTCCGTAATCCCCGAAGGGGTAGGCAGAGTCAAAGGAACAACAGGCCTTTTTAACCACATTGAGCCAAAAAATAAAACTGGGCTAGGTTAGTTGGAAAACTGTAGAAATAACTGGTTGACGGTATCAATATACCGAATGCACCGCCTTCGATCACGTATACCGGACTAGACATGTAGTCCTTGAAAATAAGGCTTCCTAAGTTTAATTATCACATATCCTAAAATGTTTACAATTTTTTTATTTAACTCTACCCAGTTTAATTTTTAGCCAAAAGTGGTTAAAGGGGCTTGTTTCCCCTTGAACTCTGCGTACCTACTCCTCCTGGGATTGTGGGCGTGCAAATATGTTATGTACTATCCTACATTTTTAATAATGACGCTTTTTCTAGTGGCCAGAGTTTGGTCAGAACGCCAATTGTTTAAATGTCGTTAAAAATTGTCTTTAGTACTGCTTTCCCCTTTAGTGATTGCGGACGTGATGCGGGCTATGTAAGTACAATACATAGGAATTTTCCGATTTAATGTAGTTATAGTAAAAAGGCTAGAGGCAGTAGAAGCAGATTTTTTATTTTAGTGACACAGTCATAGATCGACAACCTTTTTCGCTGTTAATTTATATTGATTATTAAACGTTCATATACATATATATGAACGTTCAATAATGCAATATAACGATATTCTAATATAAACGATCGAAGCTGAGAGTTCTCGTTTAGTAATTCATCGACGTAGCCTTATTTGGCGTTGGCTAGGGCAGCATACTAAGTGAGGTGGACCCGAAAGTTGAGGCGTGGTGTGGCACTCGCGAGTTTGAGCATTACGAGGAAATTAGCAAAGATACAAGTTTGGTATTAACGATTGTTGCTTTATTTCGGGCTATTGTAGTTAGAATGGGACTAGAGTTTTTGGTAATATAAAGTGTTTTTGTGATGTTTTACTGGTTTGAAAAACTTTTTTTTTGATTAAGACTGACATTATAAACAGATATTTTAGTGATCCTTTAATTTAAATATTTTAGTGACGGGTAAAGTCTTCAACCGCCATACAAGCGCCTGCGCATAAGCGTATAAGTATAATGTAATTTTACGGCAACTATGGCACGCATGAATAAAACTGTATTCAGACCTTTATATTTATAACTTGCTTTCGTCAGAACATTATTTAAAAATATCTGCGCATAACAATTGCATTTCTGCGTATGTTTGATCGTTCATCTCAGATTAGACTCAGTACTGAACAATGGTCGTAGCTTGTCTATATAAATGGATGCACGATTCTAAGGTTAGCTTAGATTTGACCCTGAGGGTTTCATTATAATGAATCGTAGGGATGTCTTGTGGTTTGAGGTAGCGTGTAATTTCTTTACTTCTTGTTGGCTTAGCAGATATAATCAATTGGAATTTTGCGATGGAATCACTTTTAGTTAACACTCATTAATTAAATGTACCCTCTTGTTTTGCTCAGTTTAATTATGATTATGATAACTACATTGCCGCTACTCGTAGCAATAACATCTTTTTGTATTTTTTTTTCATCACTAAAATACGAAATATAGGTAAGTAAATGTGGATTATTCGATTACTTATAGAGAATTGTTCTGTTATCTTTGATTATATGGATTATCTATTGTTTAATTTACTTCACAATTTTTAGTTTTGTAAGCTATTCTTTTTAGCGCGTCAGTGCTCTAAGACCTTCAGGATAATACTTCTGATGTTAAGGCCTGCCAATATCGCTGATATGTAACGTTTCAAACGTTACATATCAGCGATATGTAACGTTTGAAACGTTACATATCGCGTAATAATTGATGCGTCGTAAACGGCCGATTGTCCGCCCATTACGACGCCATTAAATACAGAAAATATCGATAAATGGACCTTTAATGTAATGTATAAAGGATTCTACGTGTGCTTAGACGTGGATCAATGATTGAGGTCCTTTATCAATAAAGCTCAAGCTCGATCCGACGTTATTTTCAGTGCAACAGGATCCGGCAGTATCGATGGAAATCCAACCAGATCGGACCGGATTGAATATGACAACGGATTGAAATCCCTAATCACAAAAAAACTGTTTAATTTATTAAAATAAATAAAACTGCTTAGAAATCCCGGAAATCCCGGAAATATTGAAAATACCGGAATACCGGAATTTGGTGGAGCAGAATACCGAAAATACCGGTTTAAAAATAATGGTCCGGTATTGCTACCCCTAAGCTCGGCGTAGCTTATGGGTGTTGGGGTAAAGCCACAAAAAGCAGAGTGTTCGTTTTATGAGCTGCAAATAATAGTAAAAATGGTTTCTAGTATAATTTATGGATGGATAATAAACATAAAGGTATCCTTACTAGGTTCCATTAGTCAAAAGTTTTTATATGTTTAAGCTAAGCCATTATTTGCGGCGCCTCTTAATTAATTTATTATAGTATGGCAGCAATAGTAAAAAGTTCATATTCGTACTAAAAGCTACTGATAGTATCTACTTCCTCCGAACTAGGAAACTTTACGTGCGAGAGATAAAAAAAAATATGTTGTTCGTGTTACGCGGTGGTAGCACAATGGTAAGGACACGCGCCTCTTAACCGAGGAGTGCGGGTTCAAACCCGGGCATGTACCTCTAGATTTAAAAAAAATCTATGTACATATTTATACCACTAGCTCGACGGTGAGGGAAAACATCGTGATGAAACTTGCAAATTCAAACAACTTTGAATTTGTAACCATGATCCTACAATTGTTTGGTTCCCCTATCTAGTAACCCTACGAAGGTCAGATCGGCAGTCGCTTCAATGTAATTACCAGACTCGCTAAATCCTGGATCATAACGCTAGAAAGATGACGATGATATTGTTCGTTGTACATTACCCAGAGAGAAAATAGAGAAAACATTTGTATTCAAAAATGGCCGTGGTTCCTCTTGACTGTTTTGTGGTGTTATGTAGTCTTCCATGGCATGTGGAGTAGTAGGTACATGTTAATAGGTATTGTACCACACAACTAGAGTTCTATGATGCGCATGGTCCAAATCGGTGAGTTGCCTCGCGCTGACAGATAAGAAATAGACGCCAATCCGATGTGATACCTATTGTCTTGTAAGGGAAATGGCATTGACCGAGGTCTGTCATGCAAAGCAACCGAGTATTCTAATATAAAACTTCATGTTGCGGCGCCGGGCGATTGTTGCGGGCTCATTAACGTCTTTCTCACGGGCCCGCTGGGCTCCGATTTCGGCCCATTGTTTTTGGACGAGTTTTTTAAATTCGGGTTAACTGTTTAAGCTGTGGGTAGTTGGTGTGTTGTAGAATGTTATAAATGTTATGGAATTACCCTTAGGATTTTTGGAACTTAAGACTTATCGGGTTCGTGTTGTAAAAAATAATTAAAAATCTAATGGATATTCTAATAAAAAAAAAACAGTTAATCTCACGGCTTAAAATTTAAAAATCTAGTTGACAAAATATCAGAAATAATACCTATTTATTTAAAACAAATATACCTACATAAAAATAATTAGCGTTTAAAATAACAACTTACAGTAAAAACATTACTTACACAATTAAACAAAATTTGTAGGGTTGCCAATTCAGAATTAACTTTTTAAACCTGTTAATTTTTTATAATTATCTAGGTAAGTAGCAGTTTTAACTACGACAATTTGTCTTTTTTAGACGATTAATGCAAATATTCAATCATACTTTGAATTTTAATGTTACACTTGACATAACACGACTCTTTCCTCTTTAGTGCTAGTTTGAACCAGTTCTGTACGAAATAAAATCTTCGTGCTTTACCATGGCCTTGGTAGGTCATCACAACCGATGTGGCAAACCGAATTCAATGCAAGTGAAGCCGCGCTCGGAATCTAGTGTAACAAAAAGTACCAGTTCAGCTGCGCCCAGCGAAATGGTGGTCGCGAGCTCATTAGGGGCTGTCCCACGGGACGCTTGGCGCGTCTCGCGTTTCAGCGCATTGTTTTAGGGTACTGCGGATACGTGCCCAATTGACGTTCCAAAAACGTATGTAGGGCTGGCATTGTTTAATGTTTATTGATTTAATAATTGTAGACTTAATAAAATATGGTTAGATTTAAATATTCAACTCCGTTTTAGTTATCCTACATTTGGTTTACGCCACAAATATCTTAGATAGAAGAAATGTAGAAATCCATTTCTTTCCCTTAATATATGTTATGGTTAAAGAATAATAGCCCGCTTTTATTTCAGCAATTAATATCCAGATTTTCATTAATTTTCATTTATACAAGCCATGTTGGTTAGGGACTTAAAAAGAATGTACCAACTGTGTTTCTTGCCTTGCATGTCGTCAAAGGTGACTAATGGTATATAGGGTTTTAGGTATGTGATTGTGTAGGCAACGAGCTAGCCACTAGTCACTTGTTTTACAATTTTCTATCTAACCCAGCCTATTGCGCCATGTTGATCTGGGACATAAAAAATACGTTCCAACTGTGGTTCTTGCCTAGCGTGTCGTAAAAGGCGACTAATGGTATGTCGGGTTTTGGGTGTGTGATTGTGTAGGCGACAAGCTAACCACTTGTCATTGCTTTTTCACAATTTTCCATCTGACCCAGCCCAGTTTATTTATGGCTAAATGTGATTGAAGGGTCCGGCGCCCCTTTGTCTCTGCCTACCCCTTCGGGGATTATGGGCGCGATGTTATATGTGTATGTGTAAAAGCCTATAGGACTATACCACAGTATCAATAAATATCCTGACCAAAAATATGCTAATCTATCCAAAAGATGAGACATATACATAATATATATTAAATCGCTTTTTTATATTTTGAAAAAAAAAATAATAAAAATTTTAGGTGTCAGCCCTACGACCGGTCGTGCGTAATGCAATGCGTTTTGGATTTCGAGTGCGCGTGCGTCGGCGCTGATCCGATTAGCGGCTTGTTTTGTGCGACTTTTATTTGTTTGTTCGAGTGGATGCCGATTTTAAGCTGCGTCTGATAGACTTGCCGATATAATTATCTGGCTACGGATAAGTAGAGCGTTGTGTTCGCTTCGCTAAAAAGTAACTCTACAAAGGTAGTTATTTTTTTTTATAAACTTTTTGAGGGGTAGCAGTTTTTTTTTATACTAATACTAATATTATAAAGAGGAAAGATTTGATTGTTTGTTTGAATCAAATAGGCTCGGCAACTACTGGACCGATTTAAATAATTCTTTCACTAATGGAAAGCTACTTTATCAGCGAGTAACATAGACTATAGATATATTTTATCCCCGTACTCCCACGGTAACGGGAACTACGCAGGTGAAACCGCGGGGCGCTGCTAGTACTTAATTATACGAATTCTTGGCCTTTGTACTATATCAAAACCATATTTTTGACAAAAACGATTCGTTACTCGATTTTTTAAATTGAATGAATTGATAAAGCCTTTGGCAGGTAAATAAATATGCTTACCAAATAATATAATTACCAATACAGGCTGAGATAAATATGACAAATAGACTAAATTCTGCTACAAGAAATTTTATTCAACAGTTTAATAATCTACAGAATGTAAACTTTAAGCATGACACATTAGTAAATAATTTGATGAAAAAGATAATCTACATTAGCGATTCGAAGAACTTTCAAATTAATCTAATTTATAGTCGTCCTAATGTCTCAGGTAGAACGTTTTGATTAATTTTGTCATGATGAAATATAACATTATAAATTAGCATATCATTGAGATTGAGATTAAATCTAAATGAAGAACTAGAACTAGAACTTACTTAAACAATATGTTAGTACTAAGTATACATCTACTGCAAATAGGTTAGTGGACTCAAAAAAAAATTAATCGTCCTTCTTTCAATTTGTAACCATGATCCAAAAATTGTCTGGTTACGAAGGTCAGATCGGCAGTCGCTTAAATGTAATTACCAGACTCGCTAAATCCTGGATCATGGTCTAAGCGGACCCCGTCTAAGCACGGGACATAACGCTAGGAAGATGATGATAATTTTTTATTTTGTTCAGCAAACCAAAAATGACGAAGATACAGCGTGTTAAAGGTCCGCGTGACGTCACTTGTTCTGTAGATTTTAAAGCAAAAAATACGAATTCAATATTTTTTGATAATCTAACTAACGGACTAAAAAAAACATTTGAGTCAACTAGCCTATTGTAGTGTTTAAAATTGCATGCATTACTAAAATCCAAGCCCTTCTTTTACTTTAGTCGGATAAAAAATAGACTTCGATCGAGGTGATCAGACAAACAAAAATGTCATGTGTCAATGGATTTCCCGGGTGTCATGATTCACATCTTAGATCGGACGTTAAATGACGTCATAGATTTGTCATAAGTCGGAATATTCAGGCTTAAGTCTTATTAGACAATAGGATAATCAGATAAATAGTTAGTCTTAAAACGAGCCATTACTTTAAGGACTTGTCCCATGTTGGTCTGGGACGGAAAAAAAAAAGAATGTCACAACTGTGTTTCTTTCCTAGCATGTCGTAAAAGGCGACTAATGGTATTTGGGGTTTTGGGTATGTCATTGTGTAAGCGACAAGCTAGCCACTTGTCACTACTTTTTCACAATTTTCCATCGAACCCAGCCCAGTTTTATTTTTGGCTGAATGTAGTTAAAGGGGCCGGCTGCCTCTTTGACTCTGCCTACCTTTTCGGGGATTTTGGGCGAGATGTTATGTTTTTACTTTAAGGAAAAAATAGTGTGATTGCCGCAGAAGGAATCATTACTAATTTTCGGGTACAGTAAGTCAATGTTTTCTTTCCAAAAAGTTCTAGAAAGTAAGAGTCTGAAGTTAATTAAATAAAGTTAATAACAAATTATAGAAAAAAAGAATAAGAAATCTGAATCAGTGTTTTACCCGGAAGTTTCCTCATTTGTAGCTGCAATGCAAGAGTCCCTTACATAAAGCTGTTAATTTAATTCACGTGTAATAAAAGTAGTTTCGTGTTCACGTGTGAGACGTCACCCTCCGGAACGGGTTCATCGCTGGGCTGGCCCAGGCCTAGCGCTATTAATATTTGGTGGGCGCGGAGCCGGCCTCACACGGCCGCAAGTGTAGCGAGACACGCGCCTCCCGTGACGGTGAGAACCCACCAACTTGCCATTAGAAAATAATAGTCTTGTAACTGTAGAGCATAGACCTTATTTAATCGAAACGCTGTGGGCCTTATCCTTATTACTTATTAGCATTATTAAACTACCGCAATAACAGGCGCTGGTTCTTTTGGTAGTAAAACAAAAAGTATAATAAATCAATCAAAAAAGCATAACCAATAGTTATCAAAAACATAGAAAAAAGGTATAAAAAGGTAAAAATATATAAAAGGCTAGTGCAGTCTTGCACAAGCATTATAAATCCGAAAGTATTTCTGTCTGTTAAGTTTTCACGAGAAAAGACATCTCACGGCAAATTTAAATGGTATCAATCCCTTGTAAATCGTCTTGCGTAGTTTCATGTATTCGCTAAGGTGTTGTTATAGCAAAGCTATGGCAATGTAAAGATGATCGAACATGTCCATCTCCTTTAAGTGCCAATAATAATGAAATGTCTTTAAGGGAGTAACAGTAGTATAGATAATAGCGACTTAGTCTTGAGATCGTCGTTTGAATAGTTATGAAAATATTTGCATATTTGTGAATAAACAACTCATAACTCTATATGCACTTATGGAATTGAGCACAAAGAATGCAGCCTTTATGCAGTATTACGTAATAAAAAAAAGTCTACATTCTATAATTAAACTGTATTATAAATATTTGTCAAGGGAAGTACCGATATATGGATGTTGACAAAAATGCAAGCATTGAACCGACAGCCGGAAGTTAGTGATATTTTACATACATAACCTCACGCCCATAATCTCCGAAGGGGTAGGCAGAGTCAAGGGGCAGCAAGCCCCTTTAACCACATTCAGCCAATAACAAAACTGGGCTGGGTAAGATGGAAAATTGTGAAAAAAATAGCGACAAGTGGCTAGCTTGTCGCCTACACAATCACATACCCAAGACCCGATATACCATTAGTCGCCTATTACGACATGCTAGGCAAGAAACATCTTTTAAGTCTTAGATAAATATGAGACAAATATATTATTTGTATATTTATATTTATATTTACTATTAAGAGAAGTCTCATAGTTGGATAATATATATATAAAAAAGGTTTTAATTATACGGCTGATTGAAATGGCTATGTGCGCGTACGCGTTTGGGCTCGCGGTTCAAGGCCGCAGCAGCCGTTACACAAAGGAGCCGCGCAAAAAGTGCTAGATGCCTAGACGCCTGGAGATGTAGACGCGTTGGTATATAGAGCGAGGCGTGGAATGCATTAAATGGGATATTTATGTCTATATGTTTAACGTTAGCCCAAAGTAAATATTCCACGCGGACGAAGTCGCGGGCAGAAGCTAGTCATCACATATGTACATTGATCTGACTCCGAGGTAAGTAGCTTAAGCAAACGGATATCAGAAACAACAGTGGCACGATAAATATATACTTAAATATATCTTCGGATAGAATTTTTGGTTTGAGTCTTCTGTCTGAGGTATTTCTAGTTTGTCTGTTAGCCACAACAAAACTTTTAAAACTTTAGTTTGAGGTACAAACAAATTGAGTCCTGGTTGCTCACGCACAACTGATTCAAATGGTTGTTATAACAACTTAATGTTGATTAAAATGTATCATGCTCTCCTTTAATTTCTCATCTTGAGCATTTTACAAAATTTTTTTTTTTAAATTTTTATTAGTTCCCCGACTCGTTAGGGAAGGCGTCCTTCTAGATGAGAAATTTATTTAAGAGAGTAAAAAAAATCCACTTAGTTACAAGATTTCCAAGCAGTGAGACCGTCTTCTTAAAAACCTAATGTTCTTTCTCTAACCCAAAAAAGCAAATCCGTGCCTCAACACAACCCTGGTTCACCTAGTGACACGAAATGTGACAAATATCTTTTTGCGTTCTCATTTTTTCTTCTACACAACGCAAAGGCGGTTATGCAAAAAAAGGTACCTCATCTAATATCGGAGTGGGTCCGCGATTCGGGAGCGGAGCGGTCAACGCTCGCAAGGCCACGGCAGCCGTTACAAAAGCCGCCGATGCAAAAACCGACGTAAATGACTATGTATCTAGACTACATGACTCGTTATTTATGTTCCATTAGTCTATCAAATAAGCTCCGCCGTGTTTTGGTTTAGACCAGAATTTCTCAAACTATGCGTCACAACCCACCAATGGGTGGCGGCAGTTCAAGGCAAAGGTTGTCATGTAAAAAGGAAACTCATCTCATATCGGAATAATCGATACCTTGTGTGAAACCTTCATTTAGTTGAGTAAGAACCGTGTGATTATAATTAATTTGTCTGGTTCAACTGATTACGGTTTGGTTCCTTTATCTATTAACACCCTCAGAACTCCATAAACCATATAATAATCATCATAAGACAGTCATCGTTCCATTAATCATGGCCTATCCAATAAAGACTTTGGATCGGCTGGACCGCATTTCAATAATGGAGCGGATTGGCCTTTTTTTCCCTCATGATAGCTGAGGGATGAGTCTGTATTATGAAATTTTACTTAGGCGGATCGTGACTCAGTGAACTTTGAGAAACGTTAAATTTCACGTAGCTGTCCACAAATGTAGTTGTGTAAAGAGGTATTTGTCGATACAAAGATGTACAAAATAATAGCACAATTTAAAGTGAAAAAATCTAAGAAATTAGAAAAAAAATTGGCACACAAGGCCACGGCGTCCGTTACACAAAGATGCTACGGGCAGACAAAAACCAGCGCTAAACGCCTATGTAGCTAAGCCCAGACATACGTTGTTATTTATGGACCATCAGTCTATGATTAGGATCATTAGTCTGAAGTACCTCCAGTGTATAGGAGCTAGATCGGGCGCGACAATAAAATTAATAAGTACCTATATGGAAAAAAGATAAATGTATGATATAAAAAAAACAATAATTTCACACGGACTAGTAAAAAAAGAAGGAATCCGCGCCACATTGATGCTTCTCAGGTGCTCCAACTTGACACGCAACTCCAATCCAAAATGACGGATATCCGATATCTGGTATCCATAAGTATCTCACACACACATGCATAAACGTGGCTTTACGCTATAGTATGACAGCGTGGAGTGCTTCTTTTTTTACTAGTCCGTGTAATTTCATATGTTTGTCACCATTATTTTATTTGGGAGTTGCTTCGGATTTTTATTACACAAATGCATAGTAAGCAGAATTAATAAAGTTCCCACAAACACTTAAACCAAAACTAATGCCCGTTTCTAATGATTTTTGTCTCGATGCGAGGATCAAACCTGCAGTTCATGTATTCAACGAACTCTAAACCGTTGCATAAGAAGCTAAGCCTACCACTGTCCATTGTCACATTGACGGTGTCTTCCTGGCTGGATCGTAAAAGATCAGATGTTCGTGGATATCAATGGGCTGTTCCGATCAGAAGAGTCATAATCTTCCTAGCATTATGTCCCTGTTTAGACGGGGTCCGCTTAGAACTTGATCCAGGATTTAGCGAGTCTGGTAATTACATTGAAGCGATTGCCGATCTGACCTTCGTAACCCTAAGATAGGGGAACCAGATAATTTTTGGATCATGGTTACAAATCCAAAGTTGTTTGAATTTGCAGGTTTCATCACGATGTTTTCCCTCACCGTCGAGCTAGTGGTATAAATACGTACATAGATTTAAAAAATCCAAAGGTACATGCCCGGGTTTGAACCCGCACTCCTCGGTTAAGAGGCGCGTGTCCTTACCATTGAGCTACCACTGTTCCGATTAGAAGGGTGTATAGACAAAACTCCGGTCACGGCCGCGCAAGGCCACCGTAGCCGTTACTCAAAGGTGCCGCGGCAGACTATGGCTAGACGCTGTTCGCGGAAACAGACGATCGTTTGTTTCTGATCCATCGAATACCTCGTAGTCCTGGAAACGATAAAATGTTTAGTGTGCAGATAAAATGGAGTCTCACACGTCGGGCCGGGCATATCTTTATTTTTAGTTGAAGTTATCTATGGGGTTTTGGGTATGTGATTGTGTGCTAGCCACTTGTTACTACTTTTTCACATTTTCCATCTAACCCAGCCCATTGTCCCGTGTTGGTCTGGGACTTATAAAGAATGTGCCAACTGTGTTTCTTGCCTAGCATGTCGTAAAAGGCGACTAATGGCACATCGGGTTTTGGGTATGTGATTGTGTAGGCGACAAACTAGCCACTTGTCAATACATTTTCACAATTTTCCATCTAACCCAGCCCAGTTTTATTTTTGGCTGAATGTGGTTAAAGGGGCCTGCTGCCCCTTTACCTCTGCCTACCCCTTCGGGGATTATGGGCGTGATGTTATGTATATATGGAAGTTATATATAGAACTTTAGGAGGGCGACAGAATTATTTAAGTTAAGTTAAGTAAGTTTAAGTAAGGCATAAAGTACTTAATTATAGTGTGATCATCTGAAAACGATGTTACGCTTGCTAATTAGTCATCAGTTGATATTTTAAGCTATTTTATTTGTTCGGTGACTGAGAGAAACGAAACCCTAAGGTTCAGCACCGAAATCGGAGGACGTAATATGCTTGTTATGTTCTAGTTCCACATAATATCAACTCGGTGGTCATCGATAGCAATATGTTTAAAAAAGTGTTAATTACAATCAAAAATAAAAAAAGCCTGCATCATAATGGTTTCAGTCACATAGGCATTATGCAGATATGTGCAAGTAATACAAATGGTATTGGTATTGCATAGGGTAGGAATTTAATCTATGCCTCAGAATATAATCCCCCTTCTTGGAAGTCATTTGTTCATAATGCGGGATAACGCAAGCGGATGCAGAAGGCACGCGAGTGGGCGGCAGAAGACTGCGTTTGTCGTCTATTTGTCGCTACTGCAGATGAGATAAACACCCACCGTGTTTAGGGTCAGCCGGGGTGAAGTGAAGAGTCGTTAGATTTTTCTAAATGATATTATAAACGGCGTACGTACAATCTAAATGCTCACTCAATAGGTATAGAAGCAGTAGTAGGCAGTTTATTTCACACTAAAGGTCCTGAGCGAGCACTAGTATGGCGTAGGAATCTGAGAGTCTTAAAGTTACCAATTGGCCTAACCCCTGAATAAACTTAATAGTCGCTACTTTTCGAAAAAAAAAACGGAAACTAGTTTTTAATTATGCGGAAGGAAAATCTATGTGTACTGAAGTGAATGATATTTTTATTACAAATATACCTATCGATTATGGCCCATTAGTTTAATATGTTGTTAGAAAATGGTCTGACAAACTTATTATAATTTATTGATTGTTGTATTTACCCCAGTTGACCCAAGAGCATTTGGAACTTGTACGGTTTATTCATGAATAGACGACGCGCATGCATCTGAATGAGACAGCTTGAGCTAAGCACAAGATTTATAAGGGTGATTTACTAAATTAGCCATTAAGTATAATGGATAATTTAGTTATGGAGCCTTAATTCCTCTAAACAGCGAGATATTCGTTTACATACTAGGTCTTCTACTCAAATACGTGTTATTTTTTTAGATTTTGAAGGTATAAATTAATTTGCATATTTTTTAAATAAGTCCGTCAAAATAATTTTATCTTGACGATTTTTGCACCTTTGCAAAGATTATTTTTTTAAAGGAAAACTATATTTCCTTCTATATAGTTTGCACGAGAAGTCCTTAGTTTCAAATATTATTTATTGACTCTAAAGCATCAGTAATCGAAGACCAAACAAAGCCATAAAATCTCGCTCATAACACTGCAATAAAAGCCACAATATATCCTTGTAAACCAAACACATTAGCTAACTTTACCCGACGTCGGTACAAAAATAACTCACTGCTCGGCAATGTAAATTATTTGCTTAAGTTTGACGTGAAGTACTTAGTATTGAGTTGTGTTTGAGAGCGAGGGCGGTGACCTCAAAACGACACTTTAGGTGAATCATATTTTGATTTATATCACAAATAATAAAAGAAATAAATAGGTCTTTTAAATTCTTTTGTTTCGGAGAGTCACTTAAAACAACTTTTCATAGTTTTCCATAAAATCCAACTTAATTTATTTTTGTCTTAAATTTGGCAGAGAAAGAGAGCTTTCTATTTCTTAGATTCTGCCTACTGCTACGGGGTTTGTGGTCGTGATAGTATGTTTGTAATAAACACTGACAGAGCATTGCTCTCATTACTCAAAAGTATGAGACGTATAATCATAATATACATATAAACGAAATATATATAGAAAAATATATAGATAAATAAATAAATATATAGAAAAGAAGACTATGGGACATATCCCATAGTTTAATTAGTATTTCTTAGTAATGTTACCTGGCCGTTGCGATACAAGCTAAGCTTAGTGCAGCGGTCGCTAGTATTAAGTGTTATGTAGTGTACTTAATGGCAATAAAGATTTATTATTATTATTATTATATCGTTCATAATGTATTCTGAGAGCTTGGATATAAAATATCACCTTAGTAGCTTTATTTGAGATAGTTTATTATGGTGTCTGCGATAGGTTTACCTAAGTGCCTTTTTTAAGCAAAGTTCCGAGAAGTTATGTAGTTTGAACTTAATATACGGGAACTTCTCCGATCTTTGTTTGGTTTGTTCAGTTACGACTTTGCGATGTGACAGATTTAAGAATTAAAAATGAATTGCAATCTAAGAAGACTAAAACCAATCTATCTTCATGCTAATTAAATAGCGAGGTAAGCAGAAAGAACCGACCAATCGCTTTTGTAGTATTTATGCCTTTATAGCCTTTTTAGTTATTAGTCCCATGTTGGTCTGGGACTTGGCCCATGTTGGTCTGGGACTTGGCCCATGTTGGTCTGGGACTTGGCCCATGTTGAACTGGGACAAACAAAAAAGAATGCGCCATCTGTGGTTCTTGCCTAGCATGTAATAAAAGGCGACTAATGGTTTACGGGCTTTTGGGTATGTGACTGAGTAGGCGACGAGCTAGGCACTTGTCTCTCCTTTTTCACAGCTTTGCATCCAACCCAGTACGGCTTTATTTTTGGCTAAATGTGGTTGAAGGGGCATGCTGCCCCTTTTAATTCTGCCTACCCCTTCCGGGATTATGGGCGTGATGTTATGTATGTATGTCATTAACATTGTTAACAGTATTTATTAGACCATTAATATATTAGACGTTACTCCGCAGAAAAGACCCGCTCCTGATTACGAGTCATTTTAACATGCACGAATTAGTTTGTAGCAATAAAGGCAGCGCAAACAACTCGCGCTCCAACTAACCATTCGGGTCCGCGGTGACCCTTATATCATACGCCGTTTATGGCGCAAACACTGTTTGCTGACGTCACAGTGATGTCGTAACTGGACAAACCAACTTTATGGATAGCTAGTCCGTGCAACCGTTTCTCGCGTCGTTTCTGAGATCATTTCATAGTTTTATCTAAAATTACTGTTCTAGATTTTATGTTGGAGACAAATACGAAAGTGCTATCTTTGCACGCGGCTCTGTCTGTGTACAATGCAGCCTGTGAGAAATTCGATGCTATGGGTCCCTTGAGACGTTATAATTTTTGGAATAAAAAGTAGTTTATGTTCTTTTTCAGGGTTCAAAATGTTGTCGTAGCAATTTTATCAGTTAAGCGATTAAGATCTGCAAATGCAATAGACATAAATGTAGACAGAAATACATTCGTACGTCTAATATTTGTAAAGATCTGAAGAGACATTTTCACTAGGAGATAAGTCAAGTCAGAATAAAAATATATTTGGAGATAGGAATTGTAGGAGCTCGCCGAACCAATAAAATTGGAAATTGTCGTCCTTGTTGAGTTCTGCATTCGTGAAACTGTATCATCAAGTGCAGTGCACTGAGAACGTTACCTTCTCTCCCAATACTTACAAAAGTGCAGTGTAAGGAGAAATATATCTCATCTTTACTTTATTTTGGACTTCAGACAGTCTTAGATATTTGCATGTCATAGTAAAAGACTTTGTAAAACTACGTTGAAAGCAAGCATGTAATATTACGAGCTGTTTCCTGCGACTTCGCCCGCGTAAACTAATATTTCTGTATCCTACAGAAACTGTACATTTTTCCGGGATAAAAAGTAGCTTATATATTTTTCCAGACTGTAATCTATTTCTGTGACAAATTTCATCCATATTCGATCAGTAGTTTTTGCGTGAAGAAGTAACAAACATACACACACACACACTTTCGCCTTTATAATATTAGTGTGATGCTAAGAGTGATCGCATGAGTAGATTTGTATATTTAATATTTGGTGTATTTAATATGAAAAAAGTAGGGTTTAATTTGTAAATAGAATGAGGAAACCAAAAAAATATCACGTGTTTTCCTATCATTTCCTTATTGTCATTATATCTATTCATATATCAAACAATGTATCTACAACAAAACACTGAATAAATAGCATGCGCAGACGCGCGGTGCGATAACTAGACAGTTATCGCACCGCAGGGCTCCAGTTGGTATTTACTTTATTTGTCCCCTATTTTGCAAGCTCGCCATCCTCATTTAAAAAGTCGAACAAGATTCCCTCCCAGTACGTACTAGGCCGGTCAGGGTTGCTACACGCAGCTGGTCGGCATTGTCGTTTCGTCGGTGTGAGTTTTCGGGAAAGTGGCCAAAGTTTCCGCGATGACATTGCGAATTGACGTTTTGCGTATTTGTCGAACAACAAAACCGAAGCAACTACTCCACTTGTTAGGGAAATGAAATAAATTTGGATTATGGTTACACATCCATAGTTGTTTGAATAAGCAGGTGTCGTCGTGTTGTTTTCCCTCACCGGCGCCGAGCTAGCGGTATACTACGACGTACAAAGATTTGAACAATCAACAATGCCCGGGTTTGAGCCCGCATCCATTGCATATGTGGCAAGCGTCGACCATTGAGCTACTACCGCTCTAATTTCCTGAATCCCAAATATTTATCCGAATATATTCTACTGTACCGCTTATCCATGCCGACCTTTGTATGTAGCAACCCTCACCGGCTGCTAATTAAAGTTAAGCTAATGACGTGCGCAGGCGCTCGCTCTAATCAAGATCGCTGTAAAAGGTTGCGTTGGCTCCGCTTTTGTTGCGGGCAGACGACGCGGCGCTAGTGGTGGCTCTCAGGCGAGTTGCTTTACGAGACAATAAATACATATAAATACTAGACACACATAATTCACGACAGAATTCTCTTGTGCGATTAATAACATATGCAAGGTTTCGGGATTGTACGCTGCAGGTACAATCTATAAGACCCAATACTCCAGATGGAGATTTTCAAAGAAGTTTAAATACACAGATAAAAAACATATGACTTTGATGCGCATAAACGATAGTTTATAGTTGGATGGATTGTGTGAAAGATGATATGAGAGAAATGGGAGTGGATAGCTTGATGACGGCTGACCGGGACGTATGGAAAAGGAAAACATGCTGCGCCGACCCCAGATGAACTGGGAGAAGGGCAAGAGGATGATGATGATGAAACGATAGTTATAGTTGCGATTCCGAAAGTTATATGTCATTGCGATTATTCACAGCACTCCATTTTGCAGATCAAGGTTCTATTGTTATATTTCGTACTAAGTTCAGGCTGGTCCGTTACAATAGATCATGGTCACATATCTATAATGTGCAGGTTTCCTCACAATGTTTGCCCTCGCTGAGCAAGTGGAATGAAACCGTTATTAGATTTAAAATCCAAAAGTTCGTAAGCCAGTTGTCCTCATGTGAAGAGCGTATCCTTACCATTGAACTACCACCTCTCTGTTTAATCGAAGTCACCTGTTTAAAAGAGACCATCGTTAACTGTATGTTACGAGCGCAGCACTAGCGGCCGACCGCCGTGCTTTGTGCTAAGGTCAGCGAGTGTCCCGTTGTTTGAACTTCATACGGCCACTTTATCAAATCGCTGCCCAAATGTTGCAGCCTCGGGCGTGTTGCGTTGTACAATAGACGAATAGTTTGTACGACGTTGAACAATACGGACAATGTATACGCCTCTCGGAGTTGTTTCCACAACGTAATCTAATAATAAATAAATAATAATACATTCTCCTGACTGACACACCAATTTCCTAGTTCCAAACTAAGCTTATAAGCTTGTACATGGATACTAGGTGAACGTACTAGGTTAACATCCATGACTCGAGTACAAATGTCCATGTTCATCACACGAAACTTTGCCCCTAGCGGGATTCGAACCCGCGACCCTTAGTTTCGTGGCCAGGGTCTCTGACCACTCGACCAACGGGCCAGTCAATCTATTACCTTGTTAAAATAACCAAGGATCAGAGTTTATAAATCAGGCATTTAATATGTATTATTTCAATTCCCAACTCTCTTCCATCCAAAAGTTCAAACATTTGGTAATGTTGATTTTTGGCATCCGTCTGTCTGTAGTGAAAGTTGCTTGACCTTTGGAAACAAAAGTAGAGCAACAGCGACCGCATTAGTAAGTTAACAATAAAGTTATCTATACAATGTTGATGTTATTACAAAATCTGCAAGTTTTCATGCCGCAATTCTACTCTTATTAAGGTGATTATAATCTTACAGAAGTAGAAAACTGTTAAGTGATTAGCGAATTTTTCGAATCGCCATAAAAATCAAAGTAATTTGCATAGTAATTTGCACATTAAGTCATTTGTAGTATACGGCTAAACGTTCACCGCATAAGCAGTATTGCTTATTCGATTTCAAACTAGGGTATTTTAACTACAATATTTACATCCAAAACCACCTTATTAAAAACAAAGTTAGACTTACTGGACGATTTAAAAAAAGCAAAGCAAGTCTAACCCTTTATTAAGATGGGTATTATTTAAAGAATATATCATTAAAAAAGACGAATTTTTCGCTCCGCTTATTTCTGGCGAACGCGCTAATGTCGTAAACCTCAACACAGGTAAATACGAGACCTCGTGTAGCCATCTGGAAACTTGGCGCAGCATCGATGAACGTCATTATACCTAATGGTCTAAGGGAACGTGATGTCATAGAGTAAACAGAGGCTAACGTGTACGGAGGGACAGTTTCTAAATTTGATTTATGTGCTTTAACAAGGCTTGCCAAGAGGCTAGTTGACTCAATTTTTTTTTAGTCCTTAAGTTAGATTATTAAAGAACATTGATTACGTATTTTTGGCTTTATCCAATCACAATCCGAAAAAACACAAAGATACAGCGCTTCAAAGATCTGGAGTTGGGCTCTTTTACGTTACTTGTTGGGTAAAATTTTACGGAACTAGTGACGTCACGCGAAACTTTAACGCGCTATATCTTCATCATTTTTAGTTTGCTGAACAAAATAAAAAATACAAAAGCAATATTTTTTTTTCTGATTAGAATAATGGACTGTAAAATATATAAAATGTTAAAGTCAACTAACCTATTGTTAGTTATAGCAAAACAAGTGCGTAGAAAAGAATATATTTATGTGACAGCCAAAAATCAGTAACGACAATGCGACAAATTTTGTTTACACCTAGAATCTTCACGCAAATATTAGGTCTAAGTCAAGGATTTTTTTCACTTCAAAGATAATGTTGCTACCAAGCGCAAAGCAAGAATCTTCTCGAAAAATTATTTGACATAGGATTATTACGCAGGATACTTGTAATGGCTCTAAACGTAAATGATTGTAGTTGTAGGTATTATATCAAAGTCGAACGGATCAGTCGTTTTGTGCATCGACTTGTTATTCTGTGTAGCGACGCAAGCGCATGCAAATGAACGCTGCAATGAGAGCCTTATCGCTCGGCGCGCCGCGATTTCTCCTCTGTAATTGTTAGGGCCTAGCTAAACCGACTCGCGCCGATCTGGAGATGTCAAGCTATAATTTGAGACAATATATTTAAGGTTCAGTATTAAAATGCATGCACTTACGGCACTTATGCTTATTATCCCTGATGGGGTAGGCCAAGGAGAAGAAAGCTCTTATTCAGTTTTATCCAGTTTTATATAAGGAAGAAAAACTGAGGAATAGGTGGAAAAATAGAGGAAGTAGTGACGAGCTCGTTGTCTACACAATTAGAAACCCAATATACTTGCCTTTTATGATATCCTAGACAAGGAATGTAGTTGATATATTATTGCTAAGGCCCATGTGCAATATTTATATTAGATTTTGCGATAAGGCATGTGACGCTCAGTATTACATCTTTCAGTTTAGCTCAGAAAACAAGTACGTGAGTTGCCCTGCGAGAGATGTTAGTTCAAATACAAGAACGTTTCTTGGGTTGTTTAAGAGTTTCTGTACGAATTTATATCACTTACTTAAGCTAAAGAAAAGGTCGTGAAGGAACCTGTATGGTCATTATGATTAATGGCGTATGATCCTATTTGTCTAAATTGTTTGTTTAATTCTAATATACAGCTTGATCTAAAACTTGGGCAATAATGTTTTGATTTCGATTACCTATCCAGGTTTCAAATGCAGCGTGACTTGCTTGATTTGCTGTCGAATGTTGATTAGCTCACCTGTAAGGTATTTTACATTGCATCCTACCCTATTCGTTCTCACTCCAGGTGGTCTTAGTCTACACAGGCCCTTATATCCAGGGTGCGTGCACATACTGCGGCATCCCAGCCAGTCTGTATCGGCCGCGTAAGGAATGGCATCTCTGCGCTTATCTCGCACCACGCGATATTTTATTTTATTTGCGCGCCTTTGTCTCCCCGTTATCTATGGAACTCGGACACCCAATACTTTGAAGAATTCCTAACTTCGAAAAAAGGAGTAGAAGTAAGATTGTTTATGCGATTAAATTGTGCTAATATGCTTGTGATGGCTATTGCTATAATTGTCTTGTACGAACCTGAATCCATAAATAGCATGACTATACACAAAGATTTTGATAACCTAACTTTAGATCAAGCATGTAGATATATTAGTTGTGTTAGCTTGGTATTATTAACCTCAAAAGTCGGTCAGTTTTCATACATTGAATAGAACCCTTGATCTAGTTGTTAGAAAACTTGGTCAGAAAACCAAAGACCATGGGTTTGGATAATGCTAGGTGTAAATGTTGGTATGACGAGTATTGTCATTTTTGGACTGCCTCGTTCGTCTAGAGATAGCATGCGCCTTAAGTCCAGGTTCGGGTCAAAAATATAGTTTAGTTAGTTAGTTTATTTCAATACTGAAATTACTCAGTCCGGAGTTAGGAAGTTGGCGGTTTAATCACCCCCGTGTCTAAGAAAGCACGTTAAGCCGTTGGTCCTGCGTCTGGTATAATACCGAGGCTAGTTAAAGGTCGTCGTATCTGTCCATACAGAATTGTTCGGTTAAATCAGTCGAATATAACGCTCCACTAAAATTGTCCGTCGAAGATTTCGGACAAGTCGTTTTTACGAGCGGTTTTATGCGGATTTTAAAACCCGCCTCGCATACAAACAACAGTAGTATGGTCATAAACCGAGCTATAAACACGACGATAGATATTTGTTGTAATCTTATTTTATAATTATTTTTACATTTTCGAGATAATATCTTAAAACAGCAATTTAGGGAAAATGCCTGTGTTGTAGATTGGATGCTTGAGTTGAATCTATAATATTTAAAGATGCCGGCCGGCTTTACATAGATGGATCTGGCAATTTTCACGACATATTTTTCATAAATACTTACAAATTTTCAAGTTGGTGAATCCATTCGTCATTAATAATTTTCAAAATATATAAATATTTACAAGTGAAAAAACACTAATTGTTAAGTTTTTAAAGATTTGCCTAGGGCTAACTATTGATCGCAACACAAAATCTAGTGTTTATGAGGAAAGCTCCATGCAGTTCCAATAATTCATCCTGCTATTGTTTCTGCTGACATAGACGCGAGATGATGAAGATTAGCCCTGTAGCTCGGTCATCGAATCCTATATAACATATGACGTATTGTTCCTGATCTCCTCGACAGCCAAGTTTCGCCCACGAGCCGCAGCTCGGACATAGCTCCAGACTATCTTACAAGGGTCGGCGACATGCCGGCTCCGCGGGGGGCTAACGAGTACGAGGCCCCTTCATATTGGTACAGTCAGCTGCAACGCAACGCAACGTGATGTGACGTCATTTGAATAGAGGTAGATTGGAACTGACTGGCGCATGAAGTGCATGGTATAGTAGGAATAGGTCTGTTTTATTATATCTCATTGATTGTCTTTACGGATGATGGAGCTGAGAATAAGTTGGTAAGTGTAAGATCGCTGATATTGTTGATGCTTGCAATCCATAAAACGCCTTTGCTACCTAAAGGCGTTTTATGGATTGCCGGCATCAACAATATCTCTAGTTAAGGAACTTAAATAATAGCAAAAAATATATAAATAAAATGATTGTCTAAAGAGTAATTAATAACACATAAAATGGAATGGTGCTATAGTTAATACGTAAGTTGAGAGAAAGTTAAGCAAATAAAAATATTTAGCAACAATGTTGTCATTAAAATTACTCTAAATGCTTCTAAAACTTATGTCCCATATCAAACGATAAGAACACAACACAAATCGATAGATAATAGTAAAATCCATTTATAAATTGCCTTGCCGACTGTACCTAGCCCTGCGATATTGAAGACATTACATTTTTATAACACAAAGGAACGTACAGCGCCGTGTTCGGAATTTAATTAAAAACATTGTATTGCTGCGCAGAAACAATTAACTTTACAATATGGTTCACTCGACAATCTGAACTATTAAAATGTCGAATGAATCGACGGAACAGGAGACATTTTCTTATGATTTTTCCTTTATTAAATAATAATAATAATAAAAAAAATTCCAGACTGACACACCCATTCCCTAGTTCCAAATTAAGCTTATGCTTGTGCTATGGATACTAGGTGAACGGATAGACATACTTATATAAGTTTATAAACATCCATGACTCGAGTACAAATGTCCATGTTCATCACACGAAACATTTGCCCCTAGCAGGATTCGAACCCGCGACCCTTGGTTTCGTGGTCAGGGTCTCTAATTACTCGACCAATGGGCCAGTCAATGGAATGGTTCAATATTTTGAGTATCGGTCCTGATGGAGAATATTTCGTAAAATGAACAAAATTGAGATAATTTGTAGTAAATAAAAAGGTTATTTCCCAAAATTGGAGTGGACAAATGTAAATATTTGATGATGAATAAAACATTTAGCAGATTGACAAAAGTTAAAATTTACGATGATGGAGAGTTTCTAATTTTATATGACAAAGCAATATTACCCTTGTCCAAGGTTAGATGCAATCTTTCAAGATATAAATCATTTTGTAAATATGAAAAATTATATTAAAGTATTGGTACGGTCTAGTCCATGGTCGCATTACCATTACTATGTAGGCTACAAAATGCACGGAAAAATAAAAAAATAACGATTATGATAGAGATGTAGATCTAGAATAGCATCTAAAATTAAACCATGTATATTCGTATATCAACAGCATTTATCATATAAATATAATATAGATTAATTAACCTAAATCCAGTTTTATGAGTAGTTATTGCTGTAAAAAATGTGTTCCGATGGCCTTTATCTGTCATCATTCATCATCAGGCCGGTCGATGGTACTTAATGTTACATTGCGATGTGTTCTAGAACAATAATTCGCCAATTTTCAAATGGTCAACTTATGAACGATCCAAAAACTATATTCAAATATGGCAAATTAAATAAAAGTAAGTGAAACAGTACCTTAAATTTATTTATACTGAACAATTAAAACTGACACCAACACTACTGTACGAAAGATAGTAATCCAACAACTAGTAAAAAAACAGAAAAGTACTTACTCGTGAAATTACTAGAAATATTTTAGGAAGTCATAATAAACCCAAATAAAAAGGGGTACAGAGTTATTAATAGAGAACACTTTGTACTTAAACATTGACAGCGAAAAACGCCGACAATTTTCTAATCACAGAGCACCAAAGAACCGAAAATAGAACTAATTGCAAACCTTTCCCCGAACAAAGTATTTCATTAAGCGCAGTTTATTTCGACACCAAAGTGGACCCAAACAAGTTACAAACAAAACTCGAAAATTTCCTCTTCAACAGGTTTTAAAAGGAAACAGGGTTTTTGCTGGTAATAGCCGATCGACTATGCTTTTTGTAGGTATGTCGTTTGTACATGTGAAGCTAATGTGCGAGTACAGTTGATAGATACAGTTGAAGCACGGAGTAAACCGGCATAAATGACAAGCTCGATGGCGCATTCGGTAGTGACCCTGCCCCATGCGCCGAGAGTTGTGGCTTCGATTCCCACCTAGGACAAACATTTGTATGATGAATACTTGTGTTTGTTCTGTGTCTGGGTGTTAATATCCAATATTTAAGTATATATTTGTAATACCACTGTTGATTCTGATGTCCGTAACACAAGTGCTTAAGCTACTTACCTCGGTGTCAGATCAATGTATGTGATGTAGTCGAATATTTATTTCTTTATTTATAAATACATATACCGGTTTGGTTTTGTCTGGTGCTTAAATATTTATTTATTTTTTATCGTTGATAATATGATTACAAGATAATGATTCGGTAATTTGATATTTACATTTCATATTTATATGTATACTAATGAACAATTTTAATGTAGAGTAGATAATAAAGATTAATGATAACTTTAGTTTCATTGCACATTCATACATTGTAAATTCGAAAAGTTTTTCAAATTTTTTTTACGCATTCCCCATTCATACATATCTTGTTTCCAATGACAATATCGATTGTTTCAAATGACAATATCAAACTTCTCAGTCTCAGGTCAAACAGTCTTTGGCATGTATTTTAGAATCTAAAATTCGAGATTTTACAATATATTGTTAGTAGAAAATTCATGCAGTTAGCTTTAATGATCCCTATTAGAATTTGTTAACGGTATTTAGCAGTCGTATATTATAATGCATGTGACATATAATAGATTACTGTAAAGTCGACTAAATCTACGCGTAGAACAGGAATTTCAAGAAATGGTTAAATTAAGGCTCATTATGTATCAAACCAGTTTTTATATAAAAGGATTTTTAATGACTGGCTCGATGGCGCGTTTGGTAGTGATCCTGCCCCATGCGTCAAGAGTTGTGGGTTCGATTTCCACCCAGGACAAATATTCGTGTGATGAATACTTGTGTTTGTTCTGTGTCTGGGCGTCAATATTCAGTATTTAGGTTAAAATTTGTAATACCACTGTTTTTTCTGATATCTGTAACACAAGTGTAGATCAAAGTATGTGATGGTAGTCTGAGTTTATTTATTTATTTATTAGAATTTGAGTAGTAAAAACTTACAAGTGCACGAAGCACGTCCAAATAATTCAGTTAAATTCAGAACTCGAAAGAGAAATAAATAAGTTTTGCGATATCCGATCTTTGGATTCGCTGATATTCTTTTAGAGTTCTAGTTTCAGAAATAAATATCTGATATAACTACAGTAGAATGCATCAAAGCTTCAGTTACTATTGAAAATTGTCCGATGTAGATAAATATACTTACTTACGAATAAACTCAAAAACTATTGGCCCGATTTCAAAAACTCTTTTATTATTAGATTGCTACATTATCCCTGATTGACATAGGCTTTAGAATATATTGAAAAAGTTAGGGATCTATAATAATGTAACTTTGTGAAAAAGATAACAAAAAAATCCTAATACCGCGTAGGCTGCTGAAACTATTGACAATAGAGCATAGTAATGTAGTACAGTTTTATAGAAGATATTACTATCTGCAAAAAACCGCAATACCATATGTCTAACTATTACAGTTACGTCACAATAACTACTTTTTCATGTTACATTATGCAATAGTAACGCCCGGTACAAACTAGGCCACATTATTCGCCTTGGTATTAATCTTTATCCTAAAAAATCATTTCGTACTCTTTGAATGAATTTAATCGGACATTTGATTCCAAAGATATTACGGATTTTGTTCTACATACAACATATCCCAAGAATTTTATAAAATGTCCACCCGTGCGAAGCCGGGGCCGGCCGCTAGCTAGTATTTGATATTAACACTCAGACACAGAACAAACACAAGCATTCATCACACGAATGTTTGTCCTGACTGGGGATAGAACCCACAATTCGTGGAGCATACGGCAGGGTCAGGGTAAGGACATATGTATGTAGGTTTATGTGGCCTTTCAACTACTGAACATAGCCAATCTCTATCTATGACTTTAGTACCCTCTCCAACTTCCTCTTCTAACAATGTGGTATTTCCTTAGGTATATGCAATCAATTGAAGTGAAGAGATGTAGTGAACGTAGGTAAATTAAGGCAATAACGAAGTGGAAACTAACTAAGTAACTAGTTTGTTTCCTTTTGAAGATACTAAGGTACAGTGCATTAGACAGCAGTGTCGTAACGTAACTCCACCGTAACGAAATACAATTCTACAAAACCAATTGGTTGCAATTGCAAAGCATTTTCTGCAACAGCTTAATTTTTCATGGATATTATAACTATCACTAATAAAACCCGATGCTCTTTGAGAAATATGTACCTACACTCAAAAAAAAATTACATGTGATGAATATTAGCTTAATTTTAGATTTTTTTTTCAGATTTCGACCGCAATAACCATATAAAATAGGTAACAATAGGTAAGCCAATATCAAAAAGTGCTCAGCTGAATATAAATCGGGAAGCAACGTGCCGATTACACGAGTTCCTAGACATACTTTTTATCGGTATGATCGGATCTTTGTCATCTTTAGAATTATAAAAAAATCAAGTAAGGGGATGCGTTTATTCCATTTTGGGTATTGGAGCATATCTGGTGGCGCTAGATAGTCCTACTGCCACCACAGTTACACTGTGATGAAGGAAACAAAGTTTTTGCCGGCAATTTCACACGCTAACGTCGGTGCACGCTCGTTGCCGAACCTACGGTGTGACCTTCTCGGTGGTCGTTATAATCCGAACCGCGGTCGTTGACCCCGGTGCAGAGATGCGTTGGCCGTTTCACATGTAGCGTTACAACCTCCCACGTGATCTAGCGCAAGGGATGAGCGGGAGCAAGTGTCAACAATGAAACATTTTGGGTGTGAATGACAGTAGTTTTTTTATATACATACATGCATAACATCACGCCTAAAATCCCCGAAGGGGCATGCAGAGTCAAAGGGACAGCAGGCCCCTTTAACCACATTCAGTCAAAAATAAAACTGGGCTGGGTTAGATGGAAGCTTGTCGCCTAGTTCTTTTAGTTAAGAATTATGGGTTAAAAGCGCTTGAAGCCGCTTCAATCAGTGAGGGTATTTTAAGTATTTTTATATAGTGATCAAATCTTGAGCATATTTAAAACCGTTCTTAACGAAAGATGTGTTTAGAAGGCTGTCGTGGTAAAAATATTATAGTTCTACTAATTATAGTTAAATACGTGTTAGTACCTTAAACAAAAACTATACTAATATGACCTCGGGTTTTAATTAGAAATGAAATGCTCACTAGTATGAGACAGATCTCAAAAATATAAATTTATATATAAGCGTACAAATTCGCTACCAACTTTAACAGGATTTGTCCCTATCCAACAAATCCTGATATTAACTAAAGTTGTTAGTCCGCATTCATTAGCCCATGTTATGGTTTCTACGTCATATTACAGTAGAATCGCTAACACTTACCTCTTGCACCAAACTCGGTAAGAAGTCCGCCTACACAATGAGTTTTCAAACTAAATCCGAGGTGATTTGAGAACTTTTTTGTTGGCATTTAAATTGGGTGCCTTGTTACAAGTAGTTTGCGGTGACGCCCTCAGACTGACAGCCTGGAGCCTGAGGGCTGCTCTAGTTTGTGTGAGGAGTTTCAAGACAGGTTTCGTTTGAATAACAGTCTAATTTAATATTGTGAAGGCGGATGCTATCTCAATGAGCAAGGACGCTCACTTCACATGCTAATAGAGTGATTTAACTATGGACACATATTTTGCTTATACATGGATTTATAACAAAGTAAATATTTGTTTAGAGGTGAGGAAACCTGTACATCCAAAAAACTGTGGATATATCAATAATCCAATTCGTCTGATTCCTCTTTGAGGGTTACGTAGGGCAAATGGCAGTTACTTGAATGATCAAATGAACAGTCTCGCTAAATGTCAGATCGTAGTCCGAGCAGCCCCTAGTAAGGAATAAAAAATTTAGCTGAAAATGTGATGAAACTATCTAACTTATTTGAACAATAATTTGTAAGAGTACAAACAATTGTTTGTAGCAAAAATGTTGGTAACCTAAATTGCCTTCCAGACTGCGTAGCACGGGAAGTTTCTTTTGTAAGAGCACAGTCGTTAAATAAGTCACGAACGAGGCCTCAATGACCCAAGTACCGTGGTCATAAAATGTCTTATTTACAAAAGACTAAGAAAAGAGTGTTTACAGTGTATTATCTTCTGCGTAATATTGTCTCCTTGTTTACCAAATTAAACTATTAGCAACCTTTTCCCAGCTTGCGTCAGATCGTTTATACTCTTTTATTCCGCTTTAATAACTTCGGAGTTCATCTTAGTCATGAAAATAACAGCTGAATAAGACATTAAGTAAGAACATTTCTTATCTAACATCAAAATAGCTACTAAGTAACTGTTCAGAGAGTAGTTATACATTCTTTTCGGATTTTGAACCTTTGGTCATATGAGAGATCAATATAAAAATAACCTATAGTTCTAAACGAAACGAAAATAAAGGATATTCGCATAAACAATATTGAAGATGATGGAGAATATGGTCATATTTCCCCATTCCCATCGTTGAAGGACGTGCTTACTCTAAAATGTGTTGGTGGGGTGATTCAACGACGAGGTCTATGGCCCTTTTATGGCGTTAACTTCTTTAATAACTTTTAGACAAGAATATTAGTTATATGGGGTTAGATTGAACATTGTAAAAAAATATTAACAAGAGGCCAAATTCAACATCCAATATATTATATCATTAGAAGACTTTCGTCATGCCAGGTAAGGAACACAGTTGGCACATTAATTTTTAAGTCCGTAACCAACATGGGAATACTTGTAGCTAGATTGTTTCCTTTATATTCTTAACATCGTAAATTACCAGCTTGGTAACATTATCCTACTATATCCAGCAAAATCTGCCGTTATTGATACAATTTCCAACTCAGTAGGTGACTAAATAATATCTCATTTAGAAAGTGCCATAACAAATCGGTGCGAATTGAAGCAAACGTAATTAGTGGAGTGGCCTTTGTAGTTAAAAGCCGTTTGACGAGGGTCTCCGCAGCTAGCAGCTACTGTTGACGCAGTCAAGTATTATCTGTGGTCAAAGGTGACCCGCAGGAAATGTGGCTACGAAGATTTAGACCAAGAGACTAGGAGAATAAAGACACGTATTTAATACTCATGTAAATAAATATGGAGCAGCATCAAGTGATCCAAATCATATAATATATATCTAATATTAAAAAGTGCTGTAATTATTTTTGCTATAAAACTAGTCATACCCATACCTTTTTAACGTAAAATTTTTAAAAACCTATTTAAATAATAGGTTTTTGAAGCTTTTTCTTTTTTTGAAGCTTTATAAATTACAAACCAAAAACTTGACCAACCAGAGCAGACCAGTCCCCAAAGGCGGCACCTGTTTCCAAGCATGACGTATGTGTCAGTCATCGCTTCACTCAAGCATATTTTAGGGAATGTAACGACCCGCCACATAGCGCCACCACCCCAGCGACATTTTAGTGCGATATTTTTAGTTTTAATGCAAGAAGCTCTTTTGACCACTTTTAGTAAAATATGAATAGAGTCGAGAAGTTTAGTTAGTTAGTTAGAGTCGAGATATATGGAACATTGCGAGAAGTAGTGACAACTTGCTAGCTCGTTGCCTACACAATCAACAAAATACCCAATACAATATAAGCCGGTATTTACGACATATTCGACAATACAATTGGTACATTCTTGCAGGCCCAGACTAATACGGAATACCTTAATGTGTAATCCTTAATTATTCAAGTAAATAAATAAATATCAGACTAAATCACATACATTGATCTGACTCCGAGAAAAGTAGTAAATAATAAAATAAAATAAATATCAGCCTACATCACATACATTGATCTGACTCCGAGGTAAGTAGCTTAAGCACTTGTGTTACGGATATCAGAATCAACAGTGGTATTACAAATATACGCTTAAATATTCAATATCTTTTTTTTTTTTTTTTTTTTTTCCTAGACTACCTCTAATATGGGATCAGAGCCTGTATCCGCTAATTTTCTCTTTCATGCCAGTTCTCTCATTTATTCTTCTCGCACTTTCATTCTACATACTTTATCTTTCTTTCATTCATCATCTTTTGCGCTTTGGGTCTGGGAGTGACCGTCTATGCTCCTATCCTTTATGTCTTGTTTTTCTAACTATCTATCTATCTTTTCTTTATTAACTTATATTTTACGGGATGGTGGTGGGCAAAAAATTTTTGGACAACGTTTTCTTATTTTCCTATTACATTTTAGGGTTGCTTTCTTATACTTATTACATTTATTCTTATCTTTAACTTTATGTTTATACATGTAGCTTACAATTATACTTATTCTATGTCTTATCTACCTATTTTATATTTTGCCAATGAATTGGTTTATACATCAATATATGCCGGTTCATGTGGCTTTATATATCTATTGCTAACTATATGTATGTATTTATTGCTTTTACTTATTTTATTTAGATTCACTATTTGTTGCGTAATTGGGAGCATTTTCTCATGAAAGTGCTCCCAATTCGCTTTCCTATTATTTACGTTTTGCTTGTGTGTGTGTAATTCCTGTGTTTGTGTTGTCCTGTTTGCTCTCACTCTAGGGTCTGGGATTTTGCGGTCTCTCTCCAGTCTCCCGTCTACGCCAGGAGCGAAGAGTGCCCTCGGGACGCCCTCAGCAGTACGATACTGCCGCTCGTGCTATGGCGTCCCACTTCCTCCTCACAGGGCACTCTCCCCTAAATGCGTTGTGCGTGCGATGCTCCAGGTTGGCGCGCTTGCAGTTTATGCACTGGGGGGCCTCCCCAACCACTCGGTCTGGGCACTCCGTATAGAAGTGCGGTCCGCCGCAGTGGCTGCAGAGGTCCGCCGGCTCCTTGCAAAACCTGCGCCCGTGCCCGTAGCCCAGGCACCTGGAGCATTGCACGAGGGGAGACTGGTCCTCCACGAAGATATATTGGAGGTCTATCTTGATCTTCCGGGCCTCCGTCGCTCTCTTCCAGATGGAGGGGGGGACGGAAAGGACAATGTGGTTGGTGTGCACGTTCCGGGTCTTCTTTCTGAACTTCACAACAATCATTCCCATCTCGTTCTCGAGGCCGTGGAATACCCTCCGGTTCTGGTTCCCAAGGGCTTTCAGTACATCCACGTCAGTGTGTACCGACAATACGTCCTTGAGAATCAGAAGCGGGTCCCGGTTCTCCACTTCCTCGACAACGAGACGGGCTCCTGCTTCTTCAAGCCTCTTTTTGATTTTTGTCCTATCTTCTTTTGTCTTGCACCCCATTATCACCTTTCGGTCCTTCCCCTTCCGCACCCTTTCCACCTCGACCCATCCTTCCTTCGCGTCTACCGCCTTCCTGACCCTTTCCAACACTTCCTACCCCGTGTCCAGGTCGTCTTCGGAGGTCACGATAACGGAGTGTAGCGCTGTTCTCTCCGGTACTGTCCTGGTCTTCGGTCTTTCTGCAGCCGCTACACTCGCGTAGGTCGCCCTCTCGTCGACGACTCCTCTCTGCTCTTCCATCATTGCTCTCAGTTCTTCCAGCTTCTGGTTGTTCTCTTGGAGCATCTTCTGATTCTGATCCAGCTTCTTCAGAACCAGGTCTTCCTCTTCATTTGTCCTCTCCCTACCTCTCTGGCTTGGCTCTCCTTCCATCCTTTTGTCTTTCTGTGTAGAGGTGTCTGCCAGCTGCCTATCCTCCACCCCTTCAGGTTCCATCACCTCCGTTAGTCTCCTTGCCGCGGAGCCTATCTTGGTCAGATCATACAGTCTGTCCAGGGCTTTTTTAATTTCGGCTCTCACGTCTTTACGGAGGTTTTGGAACCTGTTCAGGTTTTCGATGCCCTTCTTATGCATCGCTGCAGCTTCCGCCGCCCTGTTCGGGTACTGCGCCTTCGCTTCGCTGCCCATGCGAATTGGGCTCGGCGTGGCCAGCGGCGCTCTCCTTGTCTTTGTGACTGTGACCGTTTTTGTGGTCTGCAGCGATGGCTTAGTCGGCGTCTTGGGGGAGGGAATTCTTGTTTGCAGCGGGGGGCTCTTGTTGTTTTGCGCCGATGGTGCAGGTTTTTCCGCTGCGGCTGTCCTCGCAGCTGCCTGTTCCAGCATCTCGATGGACTTCCGGACGTTTTGAGGCCTCGTGGATAGGGGTCCTGCCCCTCTCACGTCTGTCGGTGAGACCTGTGCGTCCGTTGTCTGCTGGCTCCCCCTCTGCGTGCGTGCTGGTGTGCGGTACATATCGTGTTTGTCCGCGGGTAAGCTTATAACGGGGTCAATAAACCCCAAATATTCAATATTAACACCCAGACACAGAACAAACACAAGTCATACGAATGTTTGTCGTGGGTGGGGATCGAACCCACCACTCTTGGCGCATGGGGCAGGGTCATTACCGAATAAACCATCGAGCCAGTCAAATATTTAAATTTCGCCGTTCCTTAATCGATATCTTGTATTATTACTTATATTATATTTTTTTTATTACTTATAGTATGTTTTATTATTACTTATATTATACAAGGCATTACGTTTTATGTGCATATATGCAATCGTTTTTTCTAAAGCATATAAGGTTCTATTCGTCAGACGAATTAGCTTCAGACTATTTATCTACAAGGGAGAGGATGTTTCCGCTGTACTGTTTGTAGAACTTCTCGGTTTGTTTTTACTTTGTTTATTTACTCTTGAGTTTTATCGAGTTAGAATACTAGCTTAGCTATTGGATTTCTATTGTTGTCTGGTATTTTGCAGACGGGAAGATAAATAAAACAAACGTCTATTACTTCTAATTGGACATAGACTAATGTAAAAGGTAAAGTGAGCTTGAACGGCGCGAGACACATTTACTACATTTTCCTAAAATAATAAAGAAGAATTATATTTTCTCATAGAGTAGGTAGGTAAGTAAGTTTAAGTTATTTTGTATACTTTCAGTGACCACTTTTTCATACCATTATATACGGCATATCTGATGACATGCATAGCATAGCATATGCACATTTGCAACACCAGGCATCACAAGTGCGTTTTTGACACTGCAGATACACGGAGAACCATGCAGTCTCTTTCGAAAACCTTATTCAGTTGAAACACAACTTATTTATGTGTGCTAAACATTTTCCGACTCAACTGCAGTCTTTTTTCAAATTAGTAAGCGTATTTTTAGAAATTAACTGTAAATATAATAAACAAAAGGTGAATAAAGATTGTGTGTGAACTTTAAACTGATCTCTCCATACCTGGTTTTCGTAGACAAGCAATTTACAACCTCTGAACTTATTGTTCTAGTTGTGACACGAAAGTAAGACGAGTTGTAAAAACAAAGTCAGGTCGTGACTACAGCCCGAGTGGGTCACACCGGCCATGTGTCCCTCGGGGAAGGGGCCACAACGAACTGAAATGCGGTAAAACGTATCAATTTTTTTTGAAATTGCAAATGTCTTTTCGTTAGCTCCAGTGTAGGCTTCGATTTCACGAAAAAGTGCGTCCTCTTATATCTCGGAGACTTTGAGAAAAACTCCTCCGGACAATTCAGTCAGCTACAATTTGAGCCTAAAACAAATACGGTCGGGTTTAAGATTTTCCCTGTTGCCTAACCTTTTTAAAAAAAGTCAAAAATAAATTCCGTATATTATTACATATATTCCGTGTGAGGCACGAAATCTGTAAATTATTTTATAACATCATGTCCGTAACCCCCAAAAGGGCAGGCAGAGTCAAAGGGGCAGCAATACCCATTAACCAGATTCAGTCAAAAATAAAACGGGGCTGGGTAGATGGAAAAAAGTGAAAAAGTTGTAGCTAACTCATTGCCTACACAATTACACCCAATATACCACTACCACCTACTTGTCCCAATTTTGCATTTTAACCAAACTCGCTTTTTGGCTAAATATGATTTACGGGGCTCATTGCTCTTTGGATTCTGCCTACCCCTTTAGGGAATGCAGGCGTGATGATATGTACAAATATGTATGTATGTATGTAGGATATCTCGCTAGCTCACTGTCATTCTGTGCACTACACTTATGCCGCTAGACGCATGACGCGCGGTCACGACTTGTCGTCTGCCACTACAGGCAGCCCCGGGCCTCGATTGAGGCTATGACGCTTCGACCAGAAATATTTGACGAGATAAGTGGTTTAAAATGGATAATGGATACAGAACTTACTCAAAAATTACTTTCTAATCACGTTGATTAAGCAAAATTTTCTGAAGTAATATGTAAAACTCAGAGTATAATATATGTAGGTACTTTTAATCTACTCACCTTTGATTTTGGAACGTCTTTCGAATCATTAAATAAACTTTACATAATTTGTATATAATTTTATGTAATTCCTGATGTTGAGTAAAACATAACCAAAGACAAATAAATACGTTTTTACATTTGTGTGTTACAATTTTGCTTTTTGTGGATTATAACAAAAGATATCTACATTTAATCGAAGTTATTACGTCCTGGCATAATAGTCTCTCGTAGTCTCGATCTTAATACTCCCATTATGACAGAAACGATTGCCCCCAAGAGGTGTACTTTGTGACAAGAATGATCCCTATCAAAAGTTTATTCAGCTGTCTTAAAGGATTTCTGCAAGGAACCAACTAATCCGGGTTGACGGGTGGTAATTTGTCATTATAGACTATGAACACTTGTAGCACTAGAGGTATCACAAGCACGTTGTGAACCATGCAGAAAGAGGGGTATGCAGAACTCTAGACGAGCTAAACATACAAACTAATCATGTTATGCATGGGAGTCCCATGTTGGTTTGGGACGCGAAAATAATGTGCCAACTGTATTCCCTGCCTTTTTTTGTTGACCCAGGGGAATGCGTAACGCACCGTCCCGCTGAAACCAGGGGGAATCAGCTGGGTGTGTGGGACTCCCGGGCCCTCAAGATGATAGAAGGACCCTGCTCCGCCCAAGGTGGTAGTGGGCGGGGTATACCGACTAAACCCCTGGGATGTACCGTTCACGCTATTATATAAGACGTCCACGGGATCGCGCATCACTAAACCACTGTGTTCCCTGCCTAGCATGTCGTAAATGTAGGTTGTGTTTTAGGTTGGTCATTACGTAGCAGACGAGCTAGCCACTTGTTACTACTATTCATAATTTTCCATCTAACCCAACTCGATTTTTATACCTATATCAATTTTTTTCGTTCTGCACACACACAGTCACAACAGAGCCACTTGGCCTTTTGAGAGAGTCTTGAAGCGCTGTTTCTAGGCAACGAAAGATGAATTAATCAGATTTCAGTGTACGTACAAGCACAACAATCGAATGGGTCGCGCCGGCCGCCGCGTGCGCGCCGCGAGCCACACGCCGCGCCATCACGACTCGCCGTCTGGTGGTACTGCTAGTATAAACTTGAGGCTTCGAGTTGATACTTAAGACTAAGACTCATCGCAATAAGGCCAGACTATTCTAAATATCCTGGGTCTGGAGCTTAAGATAGAATTACTTATAAGACTCGTCGCAATAAGGCCAGACTATTCTAAATATCCTGGTTCTGGAGCTTAAGATAGAATTACTTATAAGACCCGTCGCAATAAGGCCAGACTATTCTAAATATCCTGGGTCTGGAGCTTAAGATAGTATTAGAAATTTATCGCTGGCTTCAGTCTTAATATGGGAAGTTCTATTTTAAGACTAATAAATGTACTGTCTGAATGTGTTTTAGCGTTCTACTCCCGAGATGTGTCCTTAGAAGGAACACCGGTTTTGACTAAAGACTGTTAATTGTTGTCATTTATCATCAGTCTCTGAAAACCTTTACAATTAATTGCCTAAATGTCAATTGAATAAAGCAACGCTGTTTTCACTAAAGTACTATGACCAACTTTAATTAAAATTTTATTTTTATTTTATAAGATTTATATAAATGTGACGTGATTATGAACATTGTGAAATGAGAAAAATAGAAACGTGGTCCCAAGAGTTTTAAAATAGCAGAAGTCCGGTATGGTTATGTTACTATTTATAGCAAAAGCAAAATATCTATACCATTCATACTATGCTAAACAATGACCACTTTCAAGCTGTACCTAGTAATTTGTATCTATGTGTGGTAGAACAAATGTCTTAATTCCCTCGAGGTAGAGTTTCACACTGACTAAAAGGCAACAGCGCTGACATATAAGGCTCCTGTCGCAACTCCATCAATCACTTCCAAGCCGAGTGCCTCCTCAGGACCGAGATAGCGTAGGCGTGGCTACCTACATTCAGTACTTGCGTCAACGTCACATTAGAGATGCGCGATTGCGAATGGTTCACTCGATAGGGCTAATCGAGTCGACTGTAAAAATTGTCTGGTTGTTCAAGAAAAGAATATTCTTTGATAATTCCACGATCTGTCTCATAGATGAAATTGGTGTTTTATGATTTTTTACTTTAATTTTGTAAACAATCAAAGCCCAATGCTATTGTAGATTTTACATATTAGCACGATCTATGAACTTATCTTACTTAAGGTCTTATGTAATTTATTATTTTAAATAAACTTTGAGGCAACGTGTTACAAACACGCATGTCACGCCTCAGGCACTGCATGTGTTTGGGGGCGATCACTTGCCTTCAGGTGAGCTATTCGTTTGCGCCCTATAGTATGAAAGTGGCACCAGTGATAGATAAGATAAGAGGAAACCGTTTATCTTGGTATGAGCATGTGATGAGAAGAGAGGAAGGACATGTAACAAAGAAAGTGATGAATATGAATGTTAGTGGATGAGAGGAAGAGGAAGGCCAAATAAGAGATGGATGGATTGTTGAAAGATGATATGAGTGAAATGGGAGTGGATAGCTTGATGACGGCTGACCGGGACGTATGGAAGAGGAAGATATGCTGCGCCGACCTCAAATGAACTAAGAGAAGGGCAAGAGGATGATGAGTATGGTATCACATTTCAATTCTGCGTAGCCTCTGTTAATATTTTAAGTCATGTACATTTTCGTTGATAAAAGAAAATATTCAATGTGATCTTAACAAAATACTTTCTTCATCTTTATCATGTATCAGCATTATTCAGCATCAATTTAAACAGTCTAAATAACAGAATATGATTGTTTCCCGTGGACTGCAAAATAGATTGCATATGCTGGTAGCACCTCATCGTGTGATTAGATAGCACTTTTCTGGATCAATGTCCGTCCACATCACATGTCACTCTATTTGTCAGTTACATTAACTCCAATTGATAGTATTGCCAGCCCACTCCATGTAGCCTTGCCTAAGTGGTCTTATCTGACAGTTGAATCACAACCGGAAAATTAAGTTACGATATTTCTCGGGTTTCATTTAATTATTGTGAAATGTATTACTTTGGCCAGTACGGCCAGTACTAGGCTTCGCGGTTTCACCCACACAAATTAAGTGATGTAGATGGATTATTTTATTCTAGACCTCAGTTATTCTTGTATATCTTTTTTATGTATTATTTGAACACAAATAGAAAGCATTATATTTTCCTTCTTGTAGCTCGAATTGTGTATAAATCTTAAGCTTTATAATGAACATACAACAATGCTATGATATCTTTGTGTTGCAGCGAGTGTAAATTTCTGACAAAAGAATGATATTCTTTTATTTTTGCGGAGTTCCATAGAACACTTTGACCCGCGAGCCAGACCCACGGAGATCTTAATACAACAAAGAACTTTAGAAAAGTATCTAAAGTAAGGTTAGTCGTGGACGGAGACATTCAGGAGCTTACTCTTATTCTTAACAGCTTTTCTATGAGGCTTTTAATCGTAATGAGCATTGAAAGAAAGAAAGAAAGTAGAAAGAAAGAAATAACATTTATTGGACGCACAATTGTTAATACATACACAGGACAAAAAGTACAAAAAAGGAAAACCAGTAGAAAAAAAAAAAAGAAAAAAAGAAAACAGATTGGCGCCAATTGGGTCCCTGCCTCAGCATTATGCTACTGCGGTGTCAAACTAACGCCGCAGGAGCGCTGGTATTCTGGCGGGACCCATTTTTAGAGTGGCATTGGCCATAAGGATTAATAAAGAGTTCTTGTTTGTAATCTTTAGTGAGTAGAATGGTGATTGTATCAAATAGAAAATCGAATGGGTTTAATAAGTTTTTAATTATAGATTGTAAAAATACGCCAATGCTCACGCTTGTTTAAGGAGAGGACGTTCTTGAGATGCCATTGCATTTAAAACTATAACCTATGCCTGATGCAGGATTTGAATTGTTTTTTACATGTGTAATAGCTATGTAATATTCAAATTCAAAATGTTTTTATTTATGTAGACTTCAAGAAAGCTCTTATAAATCAAATTTACATAGGTGATCCTTAAAGCTACATGAATCTACCACTGGTTCGAAATGTTGATTCTACCGAGAAGGCAAGAACCTGCAACCGGCAAGAAACTAGGTAGTTACTCTTTTCAGCGTCAAAGTATTAATGTTACAACTTTCCTTGAGGTAAAGACCAACTCATACCATTAATGTCCGTTTGAGGTACGGATAATCACGATTAAATATACATAATCAGATTGGTTTTGGTATTGTACCAAGCGATAAATAGCAAAATAAATAAATTAAAAGGCACACATAACTACCCCGTGAAACGCTAAGCTATTTACGACACTTCGTCCGCATTTAGGCGGGAATAATTTTTCCGATTAAAACCGTATTCAGTGCCAAGAAAATGCCAAGGGAATTATTACCGAGTGCCCCGTCGGCGCGGAATGAACAGGCTCGCTTTTAGAATTCTGTCGACTTTTTCGTCGTCTGCTTATGCGTACGTGTTGGGAATAATCGGAGGATGTCGTAGGAATTGTAACGTATTTTTTGTTGTTTGTGACTAACCGTTTTATGCGCCGTAACTATGCTATCAGTGTGAAGTGGAATATAGAATACGTTTTATTGTGTATAAATGTGTACTATTGTTGCACAGTTGAGTGGAGCATTTTATTATTTTTGTGTCTATACTAAAGCAGCACATGCAAAGTGTAGTCTAGTAGTAGGTGGAATGATTAAATAAATAAATATCAGACTACATTACATACATTGATCTAATTCCGAGGTAAGTAGCACTTGTGTTACGGATATCAGAATCGACAGTGGTATTACAAACATATACTTAAATAAATATTAACACCCAGGCACAGAACTAACACTAGTATTCATCACACGAATGTTTGTTACCCATGGGTAGGAATCTAACCCACAACCCTTGGCGCATGAGGCAGGGACACTACCGAATGCGCCATCGAGCCAGTCAAATGAATGGTAAGAACGTCGTCGATTGAAACCCAGACGTACCTCTGTAGTTTTAAATTCTATGTATATATGTAGTTATACCACTGGCTTTTGCTAGTGCGATGAGGGAAAGCTTGAAAATTCGAATGAGTGTGATTGTTTGACCATGATTTTTTTTTGGTTTCCCTGCCTTAGGGTTGCGATGTCCAGATACCACACTATACAATATGAAAAAAAAAAACACAAGGCGTCCTGCAATTAACGTTTTTATAAGATTTTTATGATACAGGTACGTGTACAAAAAGATAGATCGTATTGCGATATTATTTTTTTTTTGGATTAATACACATAGACTACATAGTAGGTATGTATTATTTATCCCATTCCTATCTTTTAATTACTAATGAAAGCATTGTGTACTTTAAAACCAGTTTAATTAAAAATACTCATCTCAAATTCTGTGTTCCTCGGCAAACATATTTTTACTGTTAGAAAACGAAAAGTGTTTATTGTTAACTAGATCTGATCCACGTGTATCTAAAGTCCGTTATGTATTTTGCCAATCACATGTTGGTCATTGACCTCTGTCGGCTCGTGAACAACTTCTGCAAACAGTTTGAATCATCTTTAATAATAATTGACATGTAAATATGAACAGATTAGACAGCTTGAGCCTGAGGGGACCACTCTTGAGTGAGATCGTGCATTTCAATCTTGGCTTACGAAATGAGTTAGGTATAGGAGACTCAGCGATATTCTTGTGTCAATCGTAATATTTTTTTCTAGTATTTTAGGGCATGGCACTGTGATATAACTCAACATTGCACCATGGTGTGGCAAAAATGAATGGGTCAGTGTTGGAATGTGAGCCGTGAAGTCTAAATGCGCGGACATTTTCGAATCGTCCCGGACACATTTTGGACAAGTGAGTTGAAAAGCATTCGGCACAGTAGACTGTGCTAGCGCAATGCGATGTAGCGCAATTCAAATAAAATAAAGTTGATATTGATTCGGTTGATATTGAAATCTCGGATAAATTACATTGCATATAGCCATATAATTCGAAGAGCCAAAAGCTGGCTAATATATTCAATCGTCAATGTTCAAGCAAAAAAATTTTTGTCAAAAAGGATATTATTTAGGCATAGATCCAATTACGCCATTATTTTTATTCAATTGAATATTTTTCGTTGTTTTTGTTTTTCGTAGTTTGTTTTGTAGTCTAAATTTTATTGATAGTCTAAAGATGTATGAAAAAACAATTAACAATATTATTTATAGATTTTTTTCGATAGTTCGTTTAAGTTAAGTGAATCTACTTGTAATATTCACTTAACCCAAACGGACCAAACCAATCTAAAGACCAAACGAGGTGCAACAGTTTACGAAAACTAAATTGCTTAAGCTACCAATAGTATCTATATCACTAACAAATTAATGTAACTCAGCAGTCGACCAGAGCCGGTAACATTCAACCTATATCTACATAGTTGCTCGATTCCGGTTTACACACAAACTAGTATTATCATGGTAGATTAAAACAAGGACTCGGAATGGTGAATAAGTGAGGAAAATTAGGACTCATGTTTCCTTCAGTACCATATTCTGACTATCTAGTAAGGTCCGTTTAGACCGGGCCTTAATTTCACGTGTCTGGTGATAACATTGGAACGATTTTTATGTGAATTTTGTAACGCTTAGTTAGGGAGTCTATTAACTATGTAATCATGGTTAAACGTTCATAATTATTTTAATGTGCAGTTTCCGCAATATTTTCCTTCACCCTCGGACTAGGGGTATCTCGTAAATCTGCATTTAGATTTAAACCGAGTATTTTGCTCGTGTATAAATTAACACCTTATTCATTACAGATGTGTGTAGTTACCCAATTCCATTCAGTTACCGTCGCTTTTATATTCTGGAATACCACGAGAGAATAAAAGGTGAAATTTCTTCTTATGTTAACGAAAAGAGATGGAAACATAAATCTCTTTCTTGGCTGCAGTGGAGCGAGCGAATCTGCGCTAGCCGCCGCGGGCGATCGCCGAGATCCCAAACCGGTTGCGTCTCATACGCCATCACCACAATTTAATTGAACACAGCGAGGTAGTCCGCCATCAACACCCCATGGTGATCAGGGACTTAAAAACATAGCTAAGTGTGTTCTTCCTAGCACATCATAATATACCAATAATGATGTATCGAGTATTTGGCTTGTGATAGTGTTGGCGACTTGTCTTTACTCATAATTTCCATCGAACTCAATTTAGTTTTTGGGCAAAAGTGGTTTAAAGGAGTTTATTTGCATATTCAGCAGAGTCCAAGAAGAGAGATATCGGGAAATGAGAATTTTATTACATTTATATGTGTATGTCAAACGAGAAATATACTTGTACTAAAATTCCTGTAGGATCAAATAAGGAGGGCCGTAGCCCCGCTGTTTTCGTTTGTGTGTCGCTAGGCAAACGTGGTGTTGGTGAATAAAAAATCTGTAGAATATGTGGAGTGTGTTTTATTTTGAATGTTACTTTGCTGATATATCAGATTAAGCTGTGGCCGAGACGCCATTGCGAAATTTCGGCCATGTTTGTGTCGTGCAAAAACACAAGTGGCGGTGACGGCTATCTCGGGCTATTCTGACGACACACCAGAAGAAGCTGCTGAATTAATTGCGATTTTAGGATGATATAATCAGGTAAAGCATTCAAACGCAACAAGGGGTGTGCAAAAACAGTCGGCTGAAATCAGAATTTGGTGGGAATCAAAAATACGTTGTGCCAAAAATAAAAAAAATTAACAGTTTTAGTATTTTTTATCGACGTAGGCGTTGACGTGCGGTGTCAGTCACCATGAATATTAATGAGATAATATGGATCACGCTTCTTATTATAAATAAACCGTATATCATAGTAGATCTTTAAATTTATCTGAGGTACCAAAAGTTTTCTAATAAGAATGGTGACATATTTCAATTGAGAAGTTTATTTGGCATATTCGCTAAAAATGTAGACATATGCCCACTTCTGAAGTATATATTTTGTATTTATCTTAAGAGTTTTAAGATCGCTATTTATAGAACTTACATAAGTAAAGCTTACTTATATACATATATCTTAGTTGGTAACATATATTGGTAGCTTATATTAGGTTCGAAGTTCCAAATGGCAGCTTACATACAAGACCTTGTTAACTAAAGTATAGGTAGTATGATAAGGAAAAAGGTATTTTACGACGTTACAGAATCATATTCGGAGCAGATACTGTAATACTATGTACACTATGTAGTACTTTCTTTTGCGAATCTCTCCGCAGTTTCGTTCGCTTCGCCTCCAAAAGAAATCTTCAATTACTATACAATACCTATACGGCTGTTTTTCTTTGGTCCAGTGTACCTCGGGTTCAGAAATGACAGCACCGTGGGCGACTACGCAGACGCGGGTCACACCGAATGTTCGCCGCGAACGTTCGCGCTTTTTATGACCCGTTTTGCAATTTATAGGATACTAGCTAACTCGGAAAACGTTGTTCTGCCATTAAAAAATGAGGGGTGAGTGTAGGAGGGTGAAAAATAATTAATAATTCCCATACCTACCAAATATACAGAAAAAAAATCATGAAAATCGGTTGGACCCTTCCGGGGGAGTTTAACCACTAACAACGTGACACGAGATTTGTTTTATAAAGAAGATCATTCAGGATGTTTAATATTCAGTTGGACTGAAAATACATGGTAATCAAATGGGTAATTAAACGGATCAGAGGGTAGCAGGAGTGTTTAAATATTATCTTCACTTAAATATTTGGATAACAATGACTTCACTTGAAAGATTGATGCAGCGAAACATAAAATTACATAGATTTTATTTTTAAATCCCTAAGGATTTCATGTCAAATGGACAGATAGATAAGTAATTCTTTAGGTGTTTACTTACTTAAATCTCAAGGAGCATTTGTCTGGAGCTTTTGGATGTTACTGGCATTATGATGTCTCTCAACAGAATCACAGGACAAGCCCGAAATACTCGCAAAGGAGAACATGGGTCCAATATACACCGGCCGGTTGTTGCCCTTTATTAATTTTTTTTTTTCAGAACCTGAATGATTGATTGAGTAGTGTTGGCGTATGTTTTATTTATGTTATATTTATTAAATATGTTGTTAAATATATTTGCCTTAGATTATTCTGCATTTAAAAATCAGAACATATCTGATGATCGGGTCTGAAAGAAATTGCGGAAAACCTGAGTTTTAAACTTTTTAAACCTACGGATGTTTGATTTAAGGAACCAGGTGAAATTAAAAGAAAATCACTAAGTCTCATAAGTTACTGTTTTTGTTAAATTAGTATCTAAATAAAGTATTTATTTACATGATGTAAATATGTATTCGTCTCACCAGAGACACCTATAGTTATAAACTTAATTGTTATGTCTTTCGTTCCTTTTTATTGTCTTTGGTTTTTATTCTTGTCTATGGTTCAAAATAAATTCCTTATCTATTTAACAGTTTTGCATACAAATATACATAGACTATGTTCTTCGTGGCTGGGTTTTTAGTGACGCATCATTGCGGTCAATGACGGACACAGTTACTATATAATGTATAACCGAGACGTCGCTTACGATCATTTGATGGCGGATGGAGATGGCATTTTCGCTGGATTTAGTCACAAATGGTTGAGTTAGCCTTTAGTTTTCATAGTGTGTCGTGCTATTATATACTAAATTTCATGACTTCAGTATTAATGATGGTAAAAGGTCAATATTATTGCGTGTATTATTCAAAGTCAAAGTTAAAATCAAAATACTCTTTATTTATATAGGTTTGAAACCAACACTTATAAATCGTCAATTCAACAGGAAAATCAACTCATAATATGAATCTACCACCGGTTCGGAATGTTGCTTCTACCGAGAAGAAACCGGCAAGAAACTCGGTAGTTACTCTTTTCAACAACATATTTTACAAGGGTGTATAGATTATATTATGTATTTGCATTTGAACCATGTCATGAAGTCGGCTTGTCAGACACCAAAATATAAAATAACTATGTTTACAAAATTTAAAAAGGTGTACCTGTGAAAATTTACCAAAAAAAAAAATTATGGAATCTTGTACAAAATATATTATTATTTCTTTTAAAATCTTAATTTGCTTATCAATTTTGTTTACGAAAATTGTGTTTATTTGCTTTCGACTTAGAAAGTCTTTTAGCGATTACACGTTGAAACCTGTCAGTTAGTTCAAAAATTTTATTAAAGATGTTAAAATGTTTTATAGACGATTCTCGTGTCAACTCTTCTAATAATCAACGTACTATCACGGCGGCAACGCCTAGCGGATAGTCCAAGGATATCAGTAATCTACTTTATCCACTATTAGTCAAGAATAGTAATCTATTTTAATCACTTAAATCAAAATAGAATTTACTTAGCTTAGAAGTAAAATTTGGGTTGTTACGCTAACTTAGTTAGTTAGAAGACAAATCGTAAAAACGTAGAGCGGCTAGCTCATCATGTACTCAACCACATTATTACGACATTCTAGGCAAGAAATACATTGGGTAAACTCTTTGGATTTTGGTATATCAACATAAGAAAGAAGATTTTAAGCGACTCCTCAAACTATCTACGAATGCTCGCGTTCTCTTGCTCTTCACCGCGAAGTTCGTGACGCGAGCATTCGGCGCTCGCGCTGGTGGGGTGTCGTGACGTCAGCCGGCCAATGGGTGTCGCGCGCGGGCGGCGGCTGCGCAGCGCGGCCAGTCGCGCGCCGCCGCCGCCCCGTGCCGCCCGTGCGCCCACTCACCGCACGTCGCCTGACCAGCGCCGGGGCACCAGTGAGTGTGTGTGCCTTAATTGGAGCGCTCGTGGGAAGGCCACCTTCCCGCCAAGTTTGAGTAAGCGCCGCTAAGCAGAGGTGAGTTTTTAATGCCTCTTTTTGGACAGTCCAATTCGAGACCGGTTTTCGATGGTATTCTCTGGAGTTTCTCAAGCTCTTTTTTGTGGGATAGTTGGGAATTTAAGTGAATGGGGATGAGTGGAGTGTTAAGATTTAGACTTCAGTACAGGTTTACTAAGTTTGAGTTTCAATACGATATAAATCAATACCTAAGTAACCTATGTTAGTGCTTTAATTTTGCAAGCCTAAGAAAGTCTGGAATGCTCGAAATTGCTCATTAAACTGCCTTCAAGACTGTTATGGAGCTCTGACTCCAAATTAGCCATTAAAAGAGACTGTCGTCAAACCCATTCTCCCACGCTGCGGATAAGATAGCGCGTATCTTTTGTCGCCGAGTGAACGCTAGTGTGGTACGGTACATGGTCAGATGCCTACGTTTTCACATCCGGGTTCGTTGTCTAGAGCCCGGCCGCCCACCGCAGGCCTTGACCGGCGCGAACTCGGTCTCGCGACTCTTGCGCACCCGACGCGACGCCGACGCCGCGCCCGCGCCGCGCCGCGATGATTCAATAATTCGAGAGTGAGCGGTTACTCCGAGGTTTTCCTTGTACAATTTTCTCAATGCAGCTAGTCAATTTAGGATTCATAGTCGTTTATAAAAGATTCGTCGCCATTCACTAGAAAACGTTAGCATCTCAAAATGTCTTACAAGTCGCAGTAGCATGTCTGGGAACAAATTTTTTCTTAAGATCTTCTGTTTTAAAAGGCGTAATTCTTAAACCAAAGCATAACTTATCGAGGAACATCTTTATTAAACGGGCCCGCAAGAAGACAATGCAACTACTAAAAATTCGGTACACAATATATTTACGTAAAAACATTTACATAACATTAATAGATTTACATAGACACCAAAGATTTGACTGTGGAATATTAAGTGTTAATTTTGGACACAAATTATTATACTGTGTTTAATATAACTGTGTATTATTAATAATTCCGTGTATTATTAATTGTATGCGTGTGAGTTCGTGACGTGCCGAGCGCGTTGAAGTCTTCTGTTCGGGGAGGGGCGGGCTCAAAGAGAACAACTCACAGGCTTGGAGAATATATTAAATAAATATACACGCTACTTATTATATATTGTTATTTTAAAACACTATTCCAGCATGGCGGTTAGACGTTATGTTACTTGAGGTGTATAGAATCGGTAATGATTATATATACATTTATGGCAATTAGATGCATAATTAAATTCTTTGCGTAAAACTATGAGATTAAATTCTTGGAATGTGCAAGTTATGCCATTTCTTGTATGTCTAATATCTTTTTAGAGCTTCTTTGGGTTATACTACTCAATAACTCAATAAGCACAACGGAGCTATGGGTAATTATGCATATTTTTTTCCGGTAAGAAAAAAAATACAAGATATCAATGAAGATAAACTTCATATATTTTTTACCAGCCTCAATTCGATATATATTTTCTTCCATTACTTTTATTAGCAATTACTATTCAATAATCATCATCTTCCTAGCGTTATGTCCCGTGTTTGGACGGGGTCCGCTTAGACCATGATCCAGGATTTAGCGAGTCTGGTAATTACATTGAAGTGACTGCCGATCTGACCTTCGTAATCCTAAGATAGGGGAACCAGACAATTTTTGGATCATGGTTTATTACCGAATTACTATTCAATACTTTTAATATTTAAAAAAGGAAAGGCCTCGATATACATAGTATTTATATCTAGAACTCATTGTTATACTCGTACTGCTGATAACAAAATAAAATAGCTCTTCGAACAGAAAAAAACTAAATTGTACTTAATAAAGTTTATTAAAAATTAACGACAATTTTGAATGCATTTGAAGTTTAAATTTCATAAACGTTAATGACACAATGTGTTTAGAAGATGCTAAAACACATCGGTTAAAAAAAAATTGAAAATTCTCGCGAGAAGTAGTAAAGGCACATAGATACTATTCGATGCGCGTATATATTACATTAGAACTAATAACGTAATGGAATCCGTCGGTATCTTATATGTGCCGGCGGCGCTCACACGAAATATGGTACGTGAAAATATGTATTTCCCCAAACGTTTTTATTAAACGCTCCCTGGAATATTTTGGGAAATTCATGTTTGTGGCTCTTATGTTGGAATAAACTATTTCTACCTCTATGACAAACGGTAGTTATATAGTTAGATATGAATGTAATCAAAGGCTAGCCGCACTTGTTAGCTATATATTTTTTTACAGGGAATGTATTTTTTTATTTTAAGTTGATTTAGTCGGATTTAATAGTCAACTATTAGGATAGAAAGACACCAAGCCATTTTAATTATAGTTAGTTGATAGTAATGAAACTCAGGATCACTGGATATCAACTAATATTATATCTAAAGAAGAATCATATGAACGTTTTTTTTTTATTGCAGTCCTTATATAAGGTTCTATGATCATTTAGAAAATTATACTCATTCATCCTTACACACCTTACTTGCTTCTTTGGCATTCATGATCCTTTTCATACAAGCTCTAGGTACGGTTTTTATGGTTCCTAACATCACCTGATAACACACGACCAATTTGGTCGTAGTAGGTGAGCCTGAGCCTTCCGCGGCTCCTACACCCTTCCACTTTCACATTGTATATCTGTTTAGTCAATCTTTCGTCATCCATTTTTTTTCACTTGTCCAATCCACCATAGCATGCCTCTTCTTACCTTGACTTGACACAATAAAAAGGTAAAGGTAACTGACAACCGGTAATGTAGCTGCTGTATTAGAGCTGCCAGTTCTAATGCCTTACGCATTAGCTCACACGTATTAAGCTTTTTATCCGTCTTCCACGTGAGCGAATCACCGGCACACAGACAGTAAATCATGCTGACAGTTAAAAAACTTATTATAACGCAACCATATTGGTTCGTGTTACGAAATAGACGGCAGAACCGGCTTGTGTATCTCGTCTTTAATGCGAATTTGATGATGTATAACCTAATGCTGCGTGCGACCAGCGACAAAAAGTGCGGTGTTAGCAAATGTTCTAGTGTAACGCAACGTTAGCAGTTTTCCTAAGTCCTAGTTGTACGTAGTATATTATTACTCTGTGGTCCTAGTCAATGAGCCTACAGCTAGTGTTAGTACTTAGACTTAAACGTATCTATCGACAATAAGGTTCACTGTTTAATGAAATAATAGTGTTGTGAAATCTCATCGCTTATTAATTACATTAGCGCCGATGCGAAATGACAAATAATATTTGTTCATAAAATGCAACGGCCTATCGAAATTTACCGACAACTTGAAACAATAGTCTCGTAGATAACATATATTAACAAAAATAAATACCATTGTGAGAAATCACAATGGTATTTCATTTAAATTATTATTAATTTCTTTTGAGACTCGTACTTAAGTAATTATATTTATTTGTTGGTCATGGTATAAAGTTTATTTGACGTCTCTATAATGTCTTGTTCTTATCTCTTGAATTTTGAATTTCCACGAATAATGCGGGGCCATACCTAACATACTTTTTATTACTATTAGTTTTGTTTTATTACAATACGTTTTCAATAATTCGCATACACAGTTTCAATAATTCGCATTCTGCGAATTATTGAAACAAAATATTGATATGCTATTTTCAAAGCCCTTAGCATTTTGTTTATAAAATATCATTTAGAATACAGGCACTTAAAAGTATTTTGTAACAAAAGTTCATATTGCATAATTTACTTAAATATTTTCGAAACGATATTCTTACAAAACAACGAAAAGTTTTACGTAGGTATTGTCATCTTTCAACACGCATTTTCTTACTGATCGTACGGGTATTTCGTCATTTAGGTTCACAAATAAGCGGCATTTTGGGCCGGTCACGATTGGCCAACGATAATGTTTAATAACTTAAAGTGGACGCCGCGTCCAGCTGCAGTCGTGAGTGTCTCTCAAGATCATACTGCACCTACACTTTGTGACTAATTGTTCGTAATTGGTAGCAAATTGCAAACTTATGACCTTGCATTGGCACATAACTGTTCGTATTTTAATAAATTAAATGAACTGAAAGGCAGCATTATATAAGTTGCGAATTATTTTCGTTAAATCTTTGCCAACATTTTAAAGATTGAGGTAGACCAAGGGAATTTTCATAAATATTAATAGCTACATACAAAATTAACATTAGTTTCTTGTAAACACGTTGTTATTATAATGTTTAAAAAAAACCTGTCGAATTGAGAACCTCCTCCTTTTTTTTTGAAGTCGGTTAAAAATAACACGTTATAATACATATTCCTTACATTTAATACACAACAAATAATATGGCACGAAAACATTAATTATCTCCGAAGTTATACCGAAGCCTAACCACATCATAATACTCTATTTGAATACATAAATAGTGCATGGATTTTTTTTATCTACCAAATCGTCAAATCTAAATCAAATGTCGTGTCAGGTAGTCAAAAAGCGTAAAGAGCCAACCAGCTGCCGTGTAGGAATGCAATATGCATAATGCTCTTCCAGGTATTGGTGGTGGGTGGTACTTAGAAATAAACCTGTGTTGAATCCGTAGGTCCGACGCTAAGGGAACCGACAATCGATAGTAACGAAGCAAGAATTTCAATTTTAATACATTCAAATAGTAACGTCATCGATAAACTGCGGTAAAAATACCTTCATTCTTTTGCGACAAATTCTTCGCTTTCCGAACCGACTTAAAAAAAAGGAAGGAGGTTCTCAATTCGAGTGCATTTTTATTTTATATTTATAGAAATGTTTTCAGCTACTACATGAAATAAGTTTTACATGTAGCAATGAATGATAAATTTACTTATTATTTTTATACAATTAATATCGTTATTTGATTATTTTAATTAAATAAAAATAAAAAAAACATACACGTTCCACATATACGTTTCAACGAAAAACTCATCATGGGAGTTTCTTACCTTCGACAATGGTAATTAAAACTTAATAATTAATTCAAATTAGGTCTAATTAATGTGAGGGAGGGTTCCCCGCGCGTGCATTGTTAGGGGGGGCGAGACGCCGCTATTTACATAGTCACTGACCGTGAACGTATGTGTGGAAGCGTGTGAATCGGCCCGCCGAAGAATGCGTCCGGAAAAATCTAACAATCCGCCTGAGGTGGCCATGGTTAGGTTCTGGCTTGGGATACTCTTGGAATTCTTTTTGTTTTTAATTTATGTGTACTTGGAAAGTAGTATAAAATTAATATATAATATAACGATGAATTTGTGAGTTTTATTTGTGTCAAGTTTTTATGTTCACGTAAATATTGTCTTTATTATGAGATAAAAATCAATCTCCTTTATAGAATTATCTTACATTTTTTTTCGAACAATCAGTATATAGTGTAAAATGTAACACTAATCTATGTATATATTGATAGCTTGGCATTTATTAACGAGTCTAACTCGTACTAATTAAGTTCAACAATAAATATAAATTCAATTATTCGTATTAATATAAGTTCAACAATCATCATCCCAGTAAAATCTGTATGTCCTAAAAATTACACACACACAGTACCATCCGGTATTATCTCGCATTAATAAGGAAATTAGCGATTTTACGCCAAGACGCGTGCCATTCCGCATTGGCGCGCAACAATTTGCAGATGCTAGCGACAGATGTCGCCGCTCACGTCTCGTCGGAACATGTATTCCGCTAATTGTGGTGTTCATCACAAATCACTCCCCTTTGTTCTGGTAACTGTTTTCGTCTAACTCTCAAGAATTAGTCATTGGTGCGTTCTCCATTTACATAGGCAGCAACCGTGAATTTCTCGTGTGAACCGCGCCGGCGGCAGAGCGTGGCGCGCCCTCCTCTACCCAGCCAAATTGAATTAGAAACAGTGCGATTGTAGTACTGACTGGAAATTTGAAGATTTCATCTTTGTTACTCGTGGAAATAAGCATATACGTACTTTTATATATCGTTTTGAATGCAATATTCAGGAAGTTTATTTGAGAAAAAAAAAACATAAAGCCGTTTGTAGTGTCAATGACACCTTGTCATATAGCATTTGTTCTTAATCAAGATGACAATAAGTTTGAAATTTTAACCCGCCTACGAAAAATTTTTCCCATCCAGATCGTTATAAAAATGTCATCTAAAATCATTAACTTCTGGATTTACTGTAGTGAAAATAATGTCAGAAGAAATATCATTTACATGTGGGTAATTTGAGGAATGGAAAGATTTTAAGACATGTTTAGAGACTGACTTATAATAAATAACATGTGATGTCACTAAGATTATTTCACAGTAAACATCCTAATCATTGTTTGAAATAATACCATACGCCAAACAATGCTAGTACCTAATAATGCCAATTTGGTTGTTTTTTAGTGTTCATTCACACAGTTGCTTGATCTTAGTTAATGTTGAGTGGGTAATTCTGATTATTTACCGTGCAATTAGATCTTTTATAGAAATGTATCAATATATTTTTTTAAATAATTACAATTTTAAACACGCCGATACACAAATGTCATAAAACCTCGCTTATTTGATGCATCATTATTGAATCAATAAAAGTGATTTATTGCACTATTTATAAAATATTAATGTCTCCTTAACTAGAAACAATGTCATTATTAGAACAACATATAATCTCAATTGCATATATTTGCATACCGCACGCAGACATTCGTAAAGGAAGTGTTAGATATAAGTTCTCAAACACAAGAGCTTATGCTAGTGTTGGAATTTTTTTAAAGCTCAAGAGGTATTTTTTTAATAAAAATAAATGAGGATGCCGTTACCGCATGAAAAAAATTACAAACTTATTAAATTTATTTTACCTGCGCATAAGTATGAATGTTTAATAGTGAGTATACTTTTTCGATGTCCTGCGCAACCGTGCATGCGTGGCGCCCTGGCCCGTCTCAGCATTAAAAGTGCCGTCACGCCCCCGGCGGCGCGCGCGCTGTATCGCGCCGCCATCGTCGGTCGCACGCCCCGATCCATATCGGGAACGGGAAAAGAAAACGCCATTTCGTAGTTTACTGAGTTACACCAACAGGTTTTGGATCATGTTGGTCTGGGCCTTAAAAATAATACGTTAATATATACTTTAAAATAGTACCATCCGTGTTCCTTGTCTAATATGTAGGCGACGAGCTAGCCACTTGTACATTTCTACTATTTTCTTAATTCACTAGAGCATTCGGGTATGCCTATTCGGGCACGAATAAAATTACAACTTTAGCTTAATATGTGCCATATATGGGAAGCTAATCCCAATCTGCAGATTTTACTGCGTTGAAAAATGCCTTTATATTTAAAAAACCAAAGTGTGCACCATCTCCGCTTTGAGGCAGAATGTCATGGGTGAATCTGTACATTTTTACAACTATTAGTATATAATTATAATAAACAAATGAACCGTCTGGTTCTCATATCCTAAGGGGTTTGAAGGTTACACCTAAGATAACTGTGTGTAATCTAATACGGAAAGTATAGATGTACTATGTAGTGTGAACTATAAATGCCCTTTTAATCTCAGGCAGTTAGTACAAATTAGCAGTTGAATGCAGGGAGCACTTTGACATATTAGGAAAGCATTTAGCTGGTTTCTTACAAACGCTAAATAACAAAGTTCTGAGTTTTTGGTATTTTAGGCTTTGCTCAGATGCAATCTTCTACGTGAAGGTAGTACGGAGTAGGCATTAATGAAGAAAGCACGAATATAATGCTATCATAAAAGATTTTATTAAATCGGTATGTTAGTCTTTTGTATGGTGTATTTACAAAAATCCAACTTGTTTTTTTAACTTTTTAAAAAGGTTTTTACTTGCAATATAATAAATCGTATCTTACTGATCAATCATATTTCGTAATATATCGGGTAGTATACAGACAAATTTCAAAAACTCTTTCATCGGAAATTCATTGCCACGTGTCATTTTAGTTTAAGTTTTTAAAGAACATATTATTAGCAGCAACAACAATAATTTTTTTAGCAACTTTAAGTGTTCGCGTAATGCCACACAAAGGATTACATTTATCACTGACATCAACAACGCTTAGCTCTGCCCACATACGCTTAAACTTTACGTAACATCTGCTGTATGTGGCCCATATTTGGCCAATCTCGATGCCAATCTTAATCGTCTGAATTATAAACTTTTAGTTACAAAAATTACGCGTGTTCCTTTTACTCGGAAGTTTGTATCAAGGTTGGTTCGTGAGCCGGTGGAATTTGAAGCGTTCGCAATTTATGGAATGCTGAAAATGTTCCCTTTATGGAACAAATGGACGGGTGAAATACCAAAGGGTGAAACTTCTGCCGTTCGATATGAGGAAATATTAACTGCTAACTTTCGTATTCCAGATATATATATGTACTTCTATTATTGCTATTTACCTTTCATATTCATTTAAATAAAGAATAAATGAAACAATTACAGTCTATAGCTTACCACTTTTACATAGATTACAATTAGGTACTATACCTGCAGCAATGTAGTCGTTCAATTGTATCTTATGAAGTATTATTATATTTCATCCTACTCTTCAAAGAGTCTTAAAAAAACAAATCTATTATCGGTTATTGTAAGTCTGAGAGGTATGGAACAAAATAATGACCGTGCCATTTCCAGGAACCGGCTTACCTGCATAAAACCTCTCACGTCCTTTTGTCTATGTTTTATTTTTTGAGCGAGCGCTTGGCACTTGTCTTTGAAGTCCTTACAAAGAAGACAATTGAAAGATTTGAAGGGTGAGCCTTACGAGATAAGTTATTATGAGTTTGGAGAAGTTGCAATGAAAGTTATGGATTTTAAGATAATAATTTGAAACAAGAAACAAACGACAGTAAAGTGTGGGTGCCGTATTTGTGGTTATTAAGGAATTGTTTTCCGCGATTAGTTCAATTCAAAATGAAGAATTACTACTTTTGGAGCTTGTTATAGGACTTAGATGATGTAACATTTCAATAAAAACTGTGCTAACTCTCTCCTTAGGTAACAGATTAGATATGTGTTTGTTTTCTTGCTAAGACTTGCTAAGACTTGTCCCCTCACCTGATATATGTACGTTAAAAATAAATTAAAAAATAAATTTCGTCGCTCAGTGCACGAAACTGGCTATGACAAGTTTTATATTAGGTATATCCAATTTTATCACACCGGTCTCGGTATACGGAATCTTATGCAAATTGATACATTAATTTTAAACCTCTTATATTTGACCTTCATTTGCCGACCGATCAAAGTGTGCGTCGAGTTCCTAGAATCTGGACCTGACATCGTAGCAGATGTTGTAGTCATATCGTAGCGCGCACCGTGTCGTAGTCAGGGAATGCTACGAATACAAATCCCTAATCGCTGTCTTAAGTGAGATTACCGACTGTCTCCTGAGAACTGGCACGTTCCGTTAGTACTGTTTAGGAGTGTTCGCTCGGAATAAACTCCTTTTGGGTGAAAGACTTGTAAATGCGAAACAAATTTATGCATCCCGCATACAGAAAGAAACAATACATAGGTATTACTCCCGTGGTACTTCAATTTGTTTCTGTTGACCAGAAAAATATCGACTGTTCATATGGAGATGATCTTTTCTAAAACACTATGAACTATAATGACTATAGAGATACGCTATTGCGAGAGTCCATACTATGTGAAGGCAGTGCTATATTCCTGCTGCTTTTCTTACTACAAAATTCTTTCATGTCACCTGACCACCAGCAATTCAACCCACGAGCAAAGGAAATCACTACACATCCACACTTGACACATCGTCCTAAATTATGACGTCATAAAGGCATGCTATTATCCCCTAAACGGAACACGTAGTTTCGTAAGGCGGAGTCGGCGCGGCGTGACTATCTCCCATCTACTTTGTAACAAGCTAAATTTTACGGGCCTGGGTTTTTCTCAACCCGACTGTATACTTAAAATACTTATGCATTATTATTCCGCTAGCTAGTACCGAGTTCGTCCTCGTGGTATTTTTACCGGCTAAGTAAGAATTAGTTATGTTTGGACGGACCGCTGTTATAGACGAATGCTTGACTTAAATACGCGGTTATATGTGGCCTGATATTTATATGTGATGTAGTCTCATATTTATTTGTTTCTCTTCCTTAAAAATCACGTGAGCGTAATGTTATGGTGTTTTAAATCAAGACAACCTAACAGAAAATATTCTATGATTGTGTCAAAGAATGCACATGTATGTGACTTTTAAGCACATTTAGATATTTTAGAAGACAAGCTTTTAGAATATTGAGGATACTCTAAAACTTGTCTTTTAAAATATTGGCTCTCTAAAGATATCTTCACCGTTGCTAACTCTAATTCGTAGGTAAAATATTATCGTAATCCATATCTTCGACGTTTCGAAATAATCAATGAATTTTATGTTATGCTTCTGACATTAAATAATTGATATTTTACCCATTGTTCAGAGAACAACTGTCAATAACCAATTTTAGCATAGTGAGCTAAATATATACTTATATAGATTAATATAAATATAAAGATCTATCTGTAGCATAGTTATTCTTTAGCCACGTCTTTAGTCACGCGTGATCGGCGTGATCACGTCAGATGAAATATTTTCTACGCTAATTTTTTTATCTGTTTGTTTTTTGTGTCCACGTGTAAGACCAACAAGCGTATGATCGGCGTTTCTTTTATGTATTTCATTCGAATGTTAAACTTTACGATGTTGATTTTCGTTAAAAAAGGAATTTCTGTTCCATTTATTTTATGAGATACACGGGTTGCATATAACTTTTTTTTGATTTTGAGATGTCATTGACCCGCCGATGTAATTAGCGATGAGCAAACACTCGGTGGGACTTGACAACTTGCTTAATCCACGTACTCGTTAAGTACCTACATCGTGTATGTTCATATCAGATTTTTTATAATGTTACTCATATAGCTATGACTAGTTTTGGTACTTATTATATGTACAAATGTTGCGGGTTTTTTCGCATAATATACCACGTGGGTAACAAAGCACGATAAGAGTGTTAGTACTTTAATAGGCAATTCGTTGCCTAATTTCTGTGTCGGTCAAATGCTAGCACTTCTCTAGATTTTTTGCAATTATGTATGTGTGGTCTGGGACTTAAAAAGAATATGCCAACTGTGGTTCTTTCCTAGCAAGTCGTAAAAGGCGACTAATGGGATGTCGGGTTTTGGGTGTGTCATTGTGTAGGCGACAGGATAGCCGCTTGTCATTGCTTTTTCACAATTTTCCATCTAACCCAACCCGGCTTTATTTTTGGCTGAATGTGGTTGAAGGGGCATGCTGCCCCTTTGATTCTGCCTACCCCTTCGAGGATTATAGGCGTGATGTTATGTATGTATGTATGTCTAATTACAATTCCATTTATCTGCTCCCTTTGGCTAAAAGTTATGAAAGGGTCATATAATATTGCTATAGAAGTCGTTATAATATAATTAAGGTAGTGCTGAGTTTAGCGAGACTGGCTATTAAGCATCGCCACGATGCTTAAGCAAGCGGACCTCGACTAGATATAACGCTAGGAATAATAAGTTGTAACGTAGTCAGCAAAGAAATCGATCGCGTCTCGGTTGATTTAGCGGCTTGTATGTACATAATGACAAGTCCCACTATAATCAATCGAGGCATTCTCATCATAAGTTCTAGGAAGTACACTTTTGCCACAGGATTACACAAGTATAAACCAATTTCTTTGCAGACATATGTGATTGAAAATACGTATACGCAGCTACGTAAATGACGTTATAGGCTAAGGATACGTTGTATCTCTAATTGCGACCTCCGACCAGTACACCATTCCACATCCCAGACCTATTTAGTCTCCATCTATTTCTCTGACTTGTTTCGACGCAAATGAGTTCCTCTCGAAACGGTCAATTTCTCTGTTTAATGAGCCTAATGCTTTGTAAAAGCCAAGTATGGAGCTACAACTTAAAGACTCAGTGTAGGCAGACTGATTGCTTTAACCATGGGAATGGATGGTCAATTTTACATAATGAGGCCTTGTATATGCTCATCCGAAAATGTTAGGAGTGAGTCAGTTACTTGATTTACGGATTCATTTGGATAGCAGGAAATAGTGGATTCTATCAATTCACGGCGTGGCCGAGGATGGCATCGGTGAAATAAACGACGATCGCATATTCTAATTCGAAATTCAAAATTCAATAAGTAGAACACCTTGTTCAACTGTTTATTTCAGGACTTAAGTATATGTCATTATTTATTTATTTAATAGTATATGCACTTTTTTATTTGAATTAAGAAAATGTATTTATTGTTTCAGATCAAACGCACACAGATAGTAGACGACTGTAAGTAACAGTTACATACATATATTTATTAATGCTTATTCAAGCAAGATCTGTTCTATCAATTCTCGGCTTTATCAGTTTTATTCATAAAACAATTTGCTTTTCTCAGTACTACGTAACATTTTGCGAAAGTTACAATAAATTGATCGGCAATTAATAATACATTTTATAGATGACGGAAATTACAGCGCTAATGTGGGATAATATCTCAGCAAACGTTTTAAGGGCTATTACTTTGATCAAAGATAGGCAATTACTAACGTCGAATTTAATTACAGTCCTCGTAAAATGACAAAGAGATTTAATCTGTGAGGGGATAGTAATTTAACCGGAATATTCGCTGTAATTTTACTATTCTTGACTAATTTATAGACGGTGATTTTATTAAGAAGAAAATGGAGAAATAAGGGAAATTCTAAATAAGTTCATATTATTGTCACAATCATCAAAAGTATCTTTTCGAACAACGATTGTTGACATTTTTGCATAAGACTATCGAGTTTATTTCTAACACGTTAAATGAAATAATTTAAATGTAAATTATATCCTTAAAGTTAGTAGAGATAGCCTTGACTAAAAAATTCGATCAGCAATAAATAGAAGCTCTCGAATAACTAATCACCTCCAAACATATCCCCACAACAACCCGTTTACGGCTCCACTGACACCATAAGTTCCTTAACCTATGCAAATGGCTGCTTTAATTTAGAGATTTGGAACCCCTCCGACGTTTCGACCAATTAATTCGGCGCTCGGACCGGATCGCAGGTACCCTCGCAGGTAAGCGGTGCGTACGCGCAGGCACCTGTCGCTCCTCGGCCAGTGCGCGCTGAGCTGATGCGCGGCACCCATCTTCCCCTCTGTCGCCGGGCGCGTGGAGCGGGGGGCGAAGCGGGCCTGCTCCGAGTCAGTCTAGTGCAGCCACCTGTGAGGTTAACACGGCTCTTTTTAGTGCGGTTAAAAAGTGCGTTACTGTGTCAAACGGCTGTTCTCAGGTAAATTTTTGTTATTTTTTTAGCGTTTTTTTTCGAATATATCTTTAGAGTCGAAGTAGGGTGTGTTCATCCGGGTCACATTTTTTATCCTTTTTTAATGTTATGTAAAAATTATATAGAATGCTATGAACGTTCCCATTGTAGCGGCTAGCACTAGAAAATACTTATAATATTCACATGATAGTTTAATTTAAGTGTTCCAAGAATATATGTGGCGTATTTCCTGTAATTTTCGCGACTAGCTCTATTGGTATTTGCTCGTCTCTTTGGCTTTAGAAATCGGTATTTGGGCGCCTCTTCGTCCGATTTAACGAGATAAGAGTATGTGTTAATCTAGATTTTGAATCGGCATACCAAATTGTATCTTAATGATTGATCAAACACATAAAAGACGTTAAAAAACACATTTACAATTATTATTATAAGAAGGATTTTTACTTTTATCTGCGATCATATTATAGCTGTAGGTCTTTTCTGATTTTCCTCTTCATAAAATCACGAACAAGACGCGTCTTCAATACATCGACGCTAAACATTAACGCCTACTTTGTCCTCGTTCACAAATGTACATATGTAAGGCGCATTATGAATTACTCAGGGTTCATTATTCGCCTTTGCACGTGTGATTTCATTCACCTGGCCCTTCTCGCTCCGTCGCATTTGAAGGAAGCACCTGTGTCCATTATTTCTTTGTCAAAACGCTCTTTGTGAGAATACAGCGCCTTTCAAAACTAAAATAAAACCGTCAATTTACTACCCAATCCATCTCCGCAGACGCTAACAAAAAGCGTTATTATGATAATTCAGAAATTCTAATTGCCTACCATGGTAATTATGTCGTTCAAAGAGCGCGCCGGTAATAACAACGTTGCAACAGCTAATGAATGAATGAATCGATTATATCGCCGCCGATGAATGGGCTGATCGTCGCGTAAATGAAACAATTGATGAAATGAGCACGCATAATACGTGCCTACTCGCAATGTCTAGCATAACGAGTTTACCTTTCGTGACATTTCGACACGACTGTCACTTGTCGACGCGTCCAATGTTTGTCACGCCGACAAATCACGATTGTTGTGTCTTGTCAAAATTGATTTTTTTTCCCATGCCTGTGACGAAGTCGCGTCATGGAAATGTCACTAGTGTGAACCGGTCTTACTATTTACAAGTAGTTTGATTTGATTTTAGAATTACATCACGTGCTTTACCGCGAACGCGGCGATTGAGAATACAAATTCGTTACGCTCGTATTCGAAATTTAAAATGCCGGCGCGACGGAGCGTCGAATTACAAATCCGCAGGTGCATTGTTTTGTGGAACAACGGGGAGATTTCAATAGAGGTCCGTTGCCATTTCTCTGTTTAGTCTGTGGCGGGCGATTTGGAAGAAATAACACGTGCGTAACTGTATGTAGGTACCTAAATGAGTTTCAGCGTTTCGGAAGCTGAATACATTTTAAATGAAGTTTGCTTACATGCACGCACACTAACTAAGAAATAATGTTATTAAGAGGATTTTTTCCTTTAATTTGACGTTAGGTTAGTACTTATTATGGTATATATTTAGATAGTTCATTTGTTTTCAAATTATTAAAGCAATATAAATTTTTTCGTCATTGCACACTGGAATTATAGCATACCTTTAGTTACATCCTTTATTACTAGATTATAATGAATCCAAATACAAAAATACTGTGAAAGCCTGTGTTAATCATAGATAGTCAATATTTCTTAAACCTCTATTCTGCGTCACGGTGATTGTAACGGCGTTTGTTAAATCACAACCTCGCTCCAATACAATCTACTGACTACACACCATTTAATTTGCCCCAATATCGTATCTGAGGTCCCCAGGCTGGCATTATCGAGACAATACACCGAAATTGCCGGTCGAGTGACCACTTTATGATGGTCGCCAAGGGACGTGGTGAGGGCATTCGTTACACCGTAACTGGATAAGCGAGCTCTTAACGCCTGACCTCAGGATCAAAGACGGACCCTTCGATACACGATAACACCTAGGGCTGCCATTCTTGACTATGACCAAAACAGACGAGGCCTCAAAAAAGGTTTGGTATATTTCGCATAAAAAGCCGTTTTTATATTGACTAGATTTTTGTTGTTCAGACGTTTTTTAAAAGTATATTGGGCAAAACCTAGATGTCCTTCTAATAAGAACAAATTCAGGTATCTCAGAAGTATGACAGCCCTATTTCTTCATCGTTAGGTACTCAAAACAAAAATTGTTACGATGAATAGATTTTAATATTAGTGGTCGATCCACTATAATTTTGAACTATGGCTTCTCGGAATATAGTGTCCGGAAATATTACTCGAATATCTCCAAAAACCTGTAATAATATTTTTTTAAATGACTCGCGGTAGGTATATTTATATGAGATCGATTTACCCACATTTTTGGGAGGGTTAAAGTGCACTTACAGTATCTTCTAAACACTTTCAAGGACACACTAGTGATTCATGCCCAGTCTAAATGTCTGCTTTATATCAATGCCAAAAGCTCAGTCAGTAGAAATGCCCCTTCCACCGAGGCTTGGGCCGTAAACCGCGTCCCGATTGCGACAAGCAACGTGTTAAATTATTTCTTACGGCAACACATAAAGCGGTGGCAATTTCATAGTTTTTTCGCCAGACGCCCGCCGCCCAGAAAGGCGAGGCGAGAACCGGTCTGCCGATTGAATAAGCCATTACAAGAGTTTCCATAGCAATTACGATGACCGTAAATGGTGGTAGTCTGGTCGCGGTAAGGTTTGCGACCACTGGTGTCTGGAGATAGCAATGTAGGATACTTGCACCGCTAGCAACAGATAGTTAGGTATGAACATTTGTCTGGCTCCTTTGTCTAGGTAAGCCGTAGTAGTGTGTATTGTTACTTAGTATAAATACAAAGCACGTAATATATAGGTACTATTATGCATAGGCGTGCTAGTCTCAAAACTTATTAATATATTATTTAGACAGCATAGCTAATATATCAATTTTTTTTATTGTTATTGGATACCTACATTATTTTACTGTTGTAGACAAATTAGAAAAAGTCGATTTGCTATGCATTATTATTTTTAATTTTAATTTAAACGAATCTATTTTATAACCAAAATATAAACTCTAATTCATAATAATGACGTTGCTATTATTGTGTTCTAGAAATTATATGCTATTTTTATATTATAATATTTGATACGCCCACATGCGGCGAATAGTATCTAATTGATTTTTAATAGACAACGAACCTGCTATAATACATATCTAATAATAGTATCTTGTACCTGACTATTTAATATAACAAGCTATTTAGATTGTGGTTTACTATTTTTATATAATATTTAATAGTGAAAAATGCACGAACATCATTTGATTGATTTAATCCATTTTAAATAGATCGTCTTGCGGTTGACTGCCTGATTTCGGGCTGTTAAAGAGATTATATCACACACATCCCATCTATTAATGATAAATACATTTCTAGGAAAAAGTAGCCTATGTTTTTTTTTCAGAGTTCAAACTTTAAACGTGCTTAATGTTATTACAGTCTCTTAAGTTATTTAGGCAGAAAAAAAAAAGAAAAAAAAGAAAAAAAATAAAAATAAACAAATATTCAACGACATCACATATGTACATTGATCTGACTCCGAAGTAAGTAGATAAAGCACTTGTGTTACGGATATCAGAAACAACAGTGGTATTACAAATATATACTTAAATATTGGATATTAACACCCAGACACAGAACAAACACAAGTATTCTTCACACGAATGTTTGTCCTGGGTGGGAATCGAACCCACAACTCTTGGCGCATGGGGCAGGGCCACTACCGAATGCGCCATCGAGCTTGTCAGGCAGGAAGAGGTAACATTCACACTAATAGACTGTTGGTTAGTGTTGTATCGCGTTGAATTTACTGTGCAGTGCCCTTACAGCGCAGCTGCAGTACACAACTGCGTTGAGAGTAGATATTTGCTCTGAAAGGCTGCCACGCTCTATACGGGTATCGATACGCTGCCGCGAGACTAAATAAGCGCTGTAGTGATTGAGAACAGAATCGTTGAAATGTTGAGCTAGTGGTGAAACTTTCAGTAAGATTAATGTCATTGGTCAGAATAATTAACGAGCACTCGCTGATTGGCTGATAGGAAGAGCAAGGTAAAATCAGATTAGTACATCTTTAAGATTCAACATAATTGGCGCCACTGTACAGTGAAACATAGCCTTTAAGGTCATCCACCTAAAGTTGAAGTTGCATTGTGACTATGTATATCAATATGTCAATATATTATCCTTATTAATATTATAACACGTCTGTTAGATTTTGACCAAATCACTTCAATAATCGTGATTAAATTTTTAGGATACTTTCCATCCCGGGCAGAGTGATAGATCTCGTGTTATGATTTATTTCAATTTAAATATGCCGGTTTTTTCGGAAGTTTAAAAAACGCTGGGTTTTAAACAAGTTTTAAACCAGCTTAAGTCAGTGGCCATCCTTAAACAAAGCGCTTGAAATAAACATACGTATTTGCGTACATTTAAAGCAGAATAAAAAAAAATACAGACGACACAAAAAGTTTGTATGTATATTTATATTAAATGCAGAAATAAAATGCGCCGTGACATACAATGTCCTCACTCGGTGACGTCACTGCGCATGAGCTGTGTTTGTGGCCCACGCGGCACTTAAGTTTTTTGCTTTGTTTTTGGCATATTGCTGCGCAAAGTTTAGTCGGAGTTGGTTGAAACAAGGTAAAAGTTTCTTTTCCAGCCCAGAGAACAGAATTTTATTTGCGTGTTAACTAATTGTTGTCCGATATGACCGTTTACGCATACTTCGGAACATTTTCTTTTCGCCATTTGCCTAAGACGGTGCGGTAGACTTCTTGTACGAAGAGGCGCTTTTGATTTGATTGCACTGGAATAAATAAATGTCGATCAAATAGGTAATTGTCTCTTCTCGAACAAAAAGATATGCGAATTGATTTTAATAGTTAGCTCTTAGAGATTCGGTCATTAGTATCGACATGACAACCGTTTCTTAATTTGGAATCAATTATTAAATGATTATATTATTTTATAATTTGAAAGATTTATTATTAATATAACTTATTACATAATACCAAATGGAATTTTATGTATATACACGTATATTAAATAAATTAATAAATATTTATATTGTTGTTTATGTCTGTGTAGGTAGTATGTCAGAATACCTACTATAACTAATGAATATAATAATATCTATATATGTGTCCTCTACGATGACGCATCTGCCAAAATAATATTTTAACATTTAGAGTGGAATCATCGCATTAAGTTAGGTATGTACGTGATTTTTATTTTAAGCCAACTAGACTATATAATTAGCTGCATAACTGATATCGATCTTGTCTATAGAGGGTATAATTTTGGTAGAAGGAAGTTATTATTGAGATACTTAATCTTTTCGTAAATTATGCAGACTTGGATGATGTATTAACACTTTTAATTATTTACGTCTTTGGCGTGTAAGTTATTACTATTATTATACTAGCTGACCCGGTACACTTCGTTCCGCCCCGTTCTCGGATTTTCAATACTTACTTACTTACTATGCTGGCTCAGCGACCCGAAGTGGGTCTTGGCCTCCGACAATAAAGGATTTTCAATACCCATTTTTTTATTTGCCACGCAACTTTTTTATTTTACTAATGAAATAAAATTAACTAAAAAAGAATTAGCGAAATCGGTAAAGCCGTTCTCAAGTTATAGCTTTGGGGTAGACCACCCTTATCACGTAGGGATATGATAAATAAATAACGATCGATTCTCAGACCTACCGAATATACACATAAAATTTCTTAAAAATCGGTCCAGCCCTTTCGGAGAAGTTTGGTAACGAACACCGCGATACGAGAATTTTATATATTAGATTTAACTATATTTTTCGTAGTCACAATACTATATGCGGAATCAATTAATCAATACACGAGCAGTACAAATCTATTAGTGTGACCGTTAAGAGGATCTTAAATTAAACATGATACATACACACGGTATATGTAAGCATACATAATTAACATTAATTATTATGTTTGACGTATGTAGCTACGCTCAGACCTAATGGCGTCTTAAAAACTTCTATGGAAAATATAGATGAATAAGAAACTTCTATAATCTTTGGTTAATGCTTCGAGTACCGAGATTTCAGGCACAATTGATTTTCAATTGTTATGGACCGGATATCGCGACGACGGGACGTCAAAGGTTAATACAATGTTTAAAAGTAAACACCCTGTGAAAATATACCCCGAATCTAAAAGGTAATAAGGGCATTGGAAGAACCTCTAGAAGACCGGTCAGATAACAAGGCCAAAGGTCGCCACGCCTTTAGGAGTCAATTAGAAAAAAAAAACGGAAAAATACGAGTTAGACTTGCAAACTGGAGTTTCGCCCAAATATAAAGTACACCATGTCACTTAAAATCATGATTCTGATTTACCATGGGACTACATTTCATATTTTAATTTATTAAATGACTGTATTTTTTTTATTCTGTTACTTGAATACACTTAACAAGTTGGATAGAGACTCGGCTTTTAAAATTTCTCAGCTACTGAAGATTTTGTATCACTTCAACTCTTGACAGTCATATGAACAGACTTCCTTCGGATTAAGAGTCGTTAGGATCTTCGGACATATTTTACGTTCAAGTTTCAGAGCCTAAAGTAATTTGCCGCTAGATTTCTGATAACGACATGTGATCAGGTGATTACCGCGCCTCCGTCCGACAAAAGTATCGGCTCAGAAAGTTCGTTAACAGGACGTCACGGAGCAATCGGACTCACTCGTCCTTCGGCGCGCGTGTGTGAAATACAAAAGGTGGCCATTTGAATTCGATCCCGCCACTTCTATTAGTATTCATAAGTATGTGGCACGTTTGAATAAGGTGTTTTTGTCGTACCTAGTCGGAATTGCGAACGTGATGTGAACGAACCGCGGGCACACTGAATCATAACTTGGCTTTGCGTTTGCTTCGTGATTTAGGTAAATAACGCGTGTCGGCATCGGTTAGGATTTGTCTGCGAGTGGCAGTAACATTGTGTTTTATAGCTAACCCGACAACGCAAACCTTGTTTTGTCTAAGATACGAACTGTCAAACTATCGTCCCGATTAAGTAGCCGTTATGTTTTGTAAAATTACTCTCATTAAGTAGTCTAATATTGCCAGGCATTAAATAAATAGGCAACTTGGTTATGTTTAAATTTCTTGTTCTGATGACAAGATGAAATCATTTAAATGTTAAGCTTAACTCACGGCACTTGTAAGCATATACGTGCATGCATGAGTGTGCATACATGTCTTTTGTCTTTTGATATATAAATGTGCATTGACTAAAAAAACAAATTTATTCTGTACAAAAGCCTTCAAAGGCTACAAAGAGGATAAAACTTAATTTGAAGTGCCCTTGTGTGTAGAGTACGAGTCTAGACACAATAAAATGAAGTTAAGAGTTAGAAAATTGTGTGGGAAGAAATACACATATGTCAGCGTAAATCAGTTACAAATATCATCACATTTGATTGTGCTTAAGATAGGTATATATATGTACAGAAATTTTATTAGGAAAGATACTAAATAACTAACTAAACTTCACGCCACTTCCCTAGCGGGGTAGGCAAAGAGAACCGAACGTGGTTCTCTCTGCCTACTATAAGGTAACTACGGTATGGACCGTGCCATACCGATCCTTACATATCTCACTCGCTTCTTCAACATTAATGATGCTTTTCATACAAGCTCTACGGTTTTTATGACTCCTAAAACATCATCTTCTGTTAATACACGACTAAACTGGTCGTGGTGGTCAAGAGCCTTCCGCGGCTCCTGCATCCTTCATTATAAAGATATTGCTCATTATATCTAGTAGCTTTTAATAGTATTTAATTTTGTTTGCATGGAAAATCTTTACTACATAGTTTATTTGTTAGACCATAACCAGCCGTTTACTTTCTTAGAAATGTGTTTAATTAATATTATAAAATTGCAGAAGGATGTTAATACATCGTTTAGGTATAAAATTATCCTATTACTCATTTTATAATGTTGTATTCTATAGTAATTAACTTTAAATCGACGATAGATCTAAATAAATAATAATTACCCAAGTCTTGTAGTTAATTAACAATAAATTAGCTCCATATTAACTTGATTAATATTTAACGAAAATTATTTCTCACGCACTAGACGTATGAACCTGCTTTATGTAGTTTAAAATTTTACGAGGTTTGTGCTACCTATATAAAAGGATCCGTGTTATTATGAGACCTCTCGAATGAAAATAACATTTCATGTCAGTTTGGTCGTTAAAACCACAATAAAGTACCTATATATTGGTATAATGCATAGAAATTTGTCAAATTCTAATTTCTACTTGGAGATTATCAATTCAGTAATTGGAGCCTACAATTACAAACTAAGCGTATGCTTGTACTATAGATACTATGCGAACGGATAGATATACTTAAATACGTTTATAAACATCCATGACTCGAGTAAAAATGTCCATGTTCATCACACGAAACATTTGCCCCTAGCGGGATTCGAACCCGCGAGCCTTGGTTTCGTGGGCAGGGTCTCTGACCACTCAACCAACGGGCCAGTCGTCAAAGAAAAAATATACAACAATGAAAGAAAAAATAACAGTCTAATATCACTATACTTGAGAAGTGCTTGCATAAGTTTGAAATAACACCCCTGGAATTTGAGGTGCATTAACCTGCAAGAATACATCTACACTCTACTGATGTTTGAATGAATCATGCCATTTTCTAGTTTTAAATTTCGAACAGCGTATCGGGATCGGGTTTAATTTGAAAGTTCCGAGGCCTTTGTAAAGGCATTCTGGGGAGTCAATAAATCGTAAACGCACCGACATTCAATATCGATTGTATTGTTTCGGTTTCACTTTGAAACACTAATTAGCGTCGGAGTAACTTCGAGGCGTTGTGGCTGCGTGAAGTGATATTTGCGGTTTGCGATTTTCGAGTTGGGGTTTTGAATGGGCATATTTTTTTCATTTATATGGTTGATCCTACTTTTTTCATTTATTTGATGAATGACATTGAATAGGTTATTAGTAATAGATTATTTAGAAAGAGCTGTGGTGAAGCTTTTTGGCTGATATACATTAAATGTCAAAAGTCAAGCTACCCTTGCGGTTGTTCAAAACCAAGATGGAGAATCAATTTTGTAAATTTCTTTGTGTACCACATATTGCTAACGATATTTTACAAGAGCGCCTATTAAATAGAAGTAGATATATAACCTTTAAACCAGGTTATGAGTAGAAATTGAGTGATTGTCGATGCCAAGCTAACGTTACGGGATATTGAACCCGGAGCCAAGATTTATCATATTAAAATGCGTCTGTCTAGCCTTAAGCTAATTTAGCGAAGCATTCCAGTCAGGCACGCCATTTGTATGTTTGTCTATGGCCGCTGGCGCGCCGTTGGCGCCGAGGAAATTCCTGTACAATACCAGGAATCGCCTTCAGCCATTTGCCAGGAACAGGTTGGACATCGATTTTGGACTTTAATACAAAAGTGGCTGGGGCACTTTTTTAGTGGCGAGGATAGTTTTTATATTATGCTTTAAAAAATCTGAAGTTGAGCGTACCTTCTTGGTTGCATTGTCGGGCTAAATTGCACTTTATTGCTATGAGATGAATAGCGCTCGCATTCAGCTCTTTTTCTAAGACTAAGTCGGTCAAATGGTCAGAGTAAAAGCTGCTTTCATCCACAGTATTACGCTACATAATAATCCGCACATTAATTCTTAAAGTTTCTGTTTCTTTTGAGCTTTAACTCTTTAGCATGAAAACTGGTTTACATTTTAAAATACAAGAAGTTGAATTTAAATTACAGAGACAAATTATTTCTATTCTGTCTCAAGGGAGTTAAATTTTATATTGGCGATGACCTTAACTATCCTATCTTAATATATATAAATTACGCGTCACGTTGTTTGTTCGCGATGGAATCCGAAACTACTTAACCGATTTTAATCAAATTTGCACACCGTGTGCAGTTTGATCCAACTTGAAAGATAGGATAGCTGTCATCTCAAATTGTTTAACCCTGTGATTATGTGTCATTGACTGTTAGGCGGAACGCAGTTCACTGGGTCAGCTAGTTTATAATATAAATGACAAATGTATGTATCTAATATTTTTAAAGAATATATAAAGCCATTATTTCAAATCAACGTCGAAACATCCGTTAAGAAGTCAGCCAATTCTGCGAGAAATAGAAATAGATTTACTATTGTGGGCATGTAAACGAACGCCTCATAATGGCACGTTCAAACAACCAACAAAGAGTGTCTAAGATTCTTGGCAAGGCCGCTGTTGGTCGTTGGCTTTACCATAAATAGTGAAAAACAGTAAGACATTTCTACGGAAGCCGAAACGCCATGAATAGTAAGGTATTTGTCATCGAACACAGCATATCTTGTTACAGGCTATGGTACATTGGTTCTTCAAGGTCTGTGGGCCCCAAATGTATGTTATTTACACTGTCGCAATCGTCAATCAGTCAGCATGAAGTTCTTAATCCTTACATTGTCGGTGTAATATTAACTAAAATCATGAATTAAAAAACAGATTATAGATGACAAAATATCTATTTTTTGACATAACATAACATCACGCCCATAATCCCCAAAGTGGTAGGCAAAGTCATAGGGGCTGCAGGCCCCTTAACCACATTCAGCCAAAAATAAAACTGGGTTGGGTTAGACGAAAAATTGGGAAAAAGTGGTGACAAGTGGTTAGCTCGTCGCCTACACAATCACATACTCAAAACTCCATATACCATTAGTCGTTTTTACGACATGCTAGGCAAGAAACACAGTTGGCACATTCTTTTTAAGTCCCACACCAACGGACTAAACAATTTTTTGATATCACCATTTTACCTTAGAAAGATGCATAAATAAATTAAAGAAAACAAATCTGACGAATTGAGAACCTCCTCCTTTTTTTTAAGTCGGTTAAAAAGGACGAATCATTGTGATATTGTAACATCAGGTAGTTCATAGCTAAAACCCTATTGCAAGTCTCACAATACTGGTATCGAGGCGAGTGCGGCTTTTTCTTTTTTGTAATGTGCCATCCAACGTCACAGACCAATTTCACTATTTACTGAAAAAGCCGTTTCACGGAAGTTGACCTCGGTTTTATTTAAGAAACATTGAAAAAAAACGTTTGTCAAATATTTATTAAAGTAACACTTTTTGCTTATATATTTAAAGGTACATTTTAATTCAAATTTGAAGGTAGATACTTATCATGTTTTAGAAACAATTTTAAGGTTAAGATAAAAATCTTGATAAATATTCGTCCTTGTGTAGTGATTTAATATTTATTAAAGAACAATAGATTCATTGTCTTTGATCTACAAAACCCTTAATAAGAATCCGTTTTAAGATTAAATCACCAAGGAAAAACTAGAATCCTCATCATTTTGTAGGGCGCCATTTCCTCAACAAACGTCTTTGCTGTCATGGTCATGCGTCTATGGCGACCATTCAAACGAGATCCTTAAAACTCGACTGTCTTTACAAGTTTACTTACGCCATTAGCGAGTGAGTAGAACATAAGAGGTCTACGTAAGCCGGTCGGTTTACTCAACAGTGTATTAACCTAACCAAACAGTTCCGCGAACTAACCTCCACTGACGAATTCTTTGCACAATCCATTCGCACTCGAGTGACCAACGCGGTGGGCTCATAAGAGCCTTTTTTGCGTGGTGAACATGACGTTTGGTTTTTTCTTAATTTCAAATATTTAGTAGCTCTATCGATGGTTTTTTGTGTTCGAAATAAAGTTGTACCTATCTACATAGCACGTATTAGTAGCTCTGTACTTCGCTCGGCTATACAATAGTGTCTACTCGTACAAATGTAGTGTGTATGTTTTTTGTATCTTTGTTTCCAACGATTACCTATTGTATAATGCAGAAAAAGAGCAAGTCATAACTGTTAACATTTATGACGACTTTGTTAATATCTTATATAATTCAGTATTCTAAAAAGAACATTGCCTGACGAAGTACTCAAATATAGATACGTATATTAAGTATATTTATTCATGTGTACCTACCCGTTCGCTCTGAGATAATATTACATTATATATCTAAATTACAGAAACAGTTAACGTTGAACAAAAGCAATGACAAACGATTAACTTGATATTCAAATTAAAAACATTTCACAAAAGAGGTTTATTAGCAGTTATAACTTTCATCTCGGGAATATTAAACGGATACCTACTCAAGAAAGATTTTTTAATTATGTAATTTTTGTCTTTTGATATTTCCATTCAAATTTCGTCCTAAAAGCACTTCACAAAGTAATATCTTGTCGTAAACCGTCCCTTGCAAGTTAAGTTTCACAGCTTTTTAAATAGGTTGTGATTTTTTTTTTCTTATTCCAAACTTCACATTTTTGCATCAGTTAACAAGGAGAATTTAAGGGTAACTTTTATTTTAGGCGCCAAGAAATCAGTCGAATTAATTGAACCATAGAAGTTAAATTTTTTATGCTTAAGTTTTTGAAATAATAATAACTTGATAAAAAGCTATATAGTAACATATGAATTTCGTCGCTTTTCAGGGCGTCTCCAGGCTCCAGAGTTCAACGAACCAGTGGATTCTGAGGGACTTTCAAGGACTTCTATTGCCAGCCAAAAAGGACAAAAGGGAACCAGGGTTCAAATTAATCAAATATTACCTAGTAAGTAGCCGATTCACGGTGAGGAGTTTCCAAAAATGGTGTAACTTTATTAGTATTTGATCGTCGAATATCCGAAAATCTGATCAATATGAATGTAATATCTTACTAGATGCTTAATTACATCGGACTACACAGCAATGAAATATCTTGTTATTGATAAAATTATTGTTAAATCGATTCGATACATTTCATGTGTGTACATATGCAAATTTCATATAATTTTTCATACACTTTAAATGAATTCCGTCTGTAGACAGGTCAATGTATCCATAACTTATGTTAATGTACTAAGTTAGTACGTAGTTGTAACAAAATGATAAATGAACAGACGTACCTATTCTGGATGCATAGTTTGTGAGTAAGGTAGACTGCTCACTTGTTTCAAGACATCCGTTGGGTAAACGCTGTGAATACAAAGCTAACTTCTACGAGCGATTGAGCTTAAGTTTCGAACATAAGATTATGAGAAAAGTCCATCGCAATAAATCAGTCGAAAATTATACGACATAATCCATTTGTATTAGTCAATATATGTCAGGTACAATTGTGGTACAGAAATAAAAATAAATATATAAATAATTTATTTTGGTAACTTAGTCTATATTACAGTAGTAGAGCGGTGGTAGCTCAATGGTAAACACACGCGCCTCTAAACCGAGGAGTGCGGGTTCAAACCCGGGCATGTACCTCTGGATTTTTCAAATCTATGTACGTATTTATATTTATACCACTAGCTCGGCGGTGAGGGAAAACATCGTGATGAAATCTGCAAATTCAAACCACTTTGGATTTGTAACCATAATCCAAAAATTGTCTGGTTCCCCTATCTTAGGGTTACAAAGGTCAGATCGGCAGTTACTTCGATGTAATTACCAGACTCGCTAAATCCTATCATGGTATAAGCGGACCCTGTCACCCCGCACGGGACATAACGCTAGGAAGATGATGAACTTAGTCTATATTACAAATATAGTCGTGGGAACTTCCCTTTCGGCGAGACAATTATCTGCTGTCACAGTAAAGAGTGTAAGGTAATTTGGCTTTGGTAATCACTATTACAATCGAAAATTGCCTATGAAATGTGGTTTTACTGCGTTATTTGTATATATTACTACATATTATTCTTCAAGAAATTATTCTTGTGAATGTACGATATACACTTTATGTAATAGATTAAAGAGACAGATATGACGAGAAATGAAACTCACACACCGGAAACTCACAAGAATACCTCACCATATAATGTTCTTTCATTCAGTTTAATGTAGAGAATGATATTTATTCATGTAACATTGTAGTAAAGTGGTTTTAAATTGTAAATGTAATGGCCGGGAAATTATAAATAACAGTCTGTCTGAAACTTGAAGAGAAATAAGTAGCTTTTAAATTTTACAGTTATTCAATTTAAACTACGGTTTCTATTACGTTGTTCTAGTAAAATGATGTACCAGTCGGAACTTATTATCATAAACTAAGTAATAATTCTATTACAGTTGTCGATATCTATCAGACTTTTTAAAGTCTTTTTCTGACCGATCTTACGTTTGACACACTGGCTTTTGTAATGGTAGACTTAACCGTCTGTTTTATTCTATTCTGTTGGAATGAAAATAGCTTATTCTTATTTTTTCATCCTTCAGATAATTGTTTAACCTTATCTATTCTCCACTGCTATTTAGAGTAGACTAGAATATACACATTAATTAAAAGTTAGCGTAATATCTACGTAACTATGGACAGAATAAATCAAGTCTTTTTGGGTGTTTGAATTTACATGACTGTTAATATCATAGTGAAAAAGTATTTTAAGTAAAGTTAGAATAACAAGCAATATTCCTCAAGCAAGAATTGGTGGCCGTTCTATAGAAAAGAGAAAATCAAAAAAGAAGAAAGGAACGCCATCTTCTCGATGTATCAAGAACAGCCTAAAGAAGAAAGAGAAAGAGCAGTAGATTGGTTAATTATCTTTGGTTATCTAGCTGTATGAGTATTTATACACATCATAAAGCTAGGTTACCGGAGTTAAGTGCCGTCTATGACGACTGTCGGAGTTTAATGGTGAGAAAACGGAAGATTAAGAAAACGGACCGGATGAAGATCGTCATTTGCTGTGCTCAACATTATGTGTAATTACCTCTATTAGTATATTATGTTTCATTGTGTTGTACGATGTAATATTATTGTATTTGACTGTTGTATTGACTGTTATGTTGATTATTTTACCGATAAAGGATCCAGTTAACGAGATTGGCGGGTAATTTTGCAAAATCGTCTCTTATATGGTTGATTTCATTAATTTACTCACTATTTTTACGTGTATAAGATCGAAATGTAAGTATAAAGGGGTTTTATTAAGTGTGCATGTACTCGTAAGTAGAAATGAAATGACTAAATTTCAGCTGGTTGATAGTTATCTGAAATCCGAAGAAAAAAATATTTCAAACTGTATTGTAGCTATGTTTGAATCTCTTAAATGCAACATAATTTGGTCATTTCTCAAAGTGTTGATACATTACATTGTGAGGTACAATTATGTGCTTAGGTGTGTTTATTGTAATTAATATTTTTGACAATATTCGGGATAAATTGTGAACGGTACAAATCCGGAGAAGTTGATGACCTAATTATATAATATCAAGCGGATTTTTCCTAATCGTTTTAGTTACATTGCAATTAAACTACAATATAATTGTATACCTATTCCCACATGAACTGGGAGAAGGGCAAGAGGATGATGATGATGATAATTATATACCTATTGATAAACTCAAATATAAAATATTTTTATTTACGCCGGCCTCTAAAAAGCAGTCATAGGTCGCTAAGTAATATAAAATAGAACAATTTGAATCTACCACCGGTTCGGAATGTCGCATCTGCCGAGATGAAACCGGCAAGAAACTCGGTAGTTACTCTTTTTAATGCCAATTTGAATTTAAAACTTATAATGTACAGATTATATTACTATTTATACTAGTTAACAAGTGTCAATCGAATTAACACTAAATCCTACCCCAAGCGTGTTTCGAACCAGCGAAACTTTATTTCATGGCATCACCAGACCTAAGTCCTGTCAAATTCAAACGCAATTATCCCTTACGGGATATACCTAATATCCCGTACTATTTCTGGTTTCACGTCACGTACCTATATAACGAAAGTGCTAAACTTAAGTTAACTGTATGTAATGCAATCTCTCGTCTGCTCGAATCCAATTTGTGCACACATGACCACTTTGACCGTTCTTCACCTCTGTAGTGAGTTAAAGGTCAGAAATGTTTAATGTATTTTTTCGTCTCGTTAATTTTAGCGCAGATAGCACAATTTTAGATTGCTTATTGAAAAAAAATTATGGTATTTACATTTTTGAGACTACTTTTATTTATTGTAATACGAGATACCTACCTAATGCAACTTTTTAAAATGTACGTATGTTTTATTGGTCTCAGCCATTAAATATTAAATTAACAAAGTTAATAGGTAGACAAGAGCACCATCCTATATTTATCTTATTTTTATTAAGGTTGCTTTCCAATCGCAATCAAAATAGATATGCATAATGTTTATTTTTCTGTAGTTTTGGGCGAGTTGCATTAGAAATGAAATGAATTGAAATGAAATTATCTTTATTTACGTAGACAAATGAAAATTTACCACCGGATTCGGAAAGTAGCTTCTTCCGAAAAGAACCGGCAAGAAACTCGGTATTAGAACTTACTCGTATAGTAATTATGCGCATGTTTTTATCTCTTTATTTACAACAAATAAAATTCCTGCTAGGTTTTTAAAGCCTGAAAATGTAAAGCCCCAATTTAAAGTTCCGTGACGATCGTTATATTTAATGCTCCTTTTGAAAGGGGCTCTTGTCCAAAGGGTCCCTTTGAACAAGGGTTGTGACAAAACGCTCGTAGACTAAATGGCATTAAATAGCGGCTTAAAATGCTTCAAGAGGTTCTAGGTAACCCAGTTTTACACCAAACAAGAATAAATAAAGCTGTTATTCACATGTGAGGCTTTCCCCATTGATCCAGTCAAGGGAACAAAACAAGAATTGACACATATTTCAAAGTCCATTAGCACAGGAAACTCTTTCCCAGTCAAAAAATCCTTTTCGTTTCACTAAATCATGGTTGTTAATGGACGAGTATAGCCGTCCGTCCCTTCTCACGGTGTCCGGATTGACACCGACTTATTTTGTCAACTTTATAACGAGCTGCCAGAAAACTTTAATGGACCATTAAATGTTTTGTCCGTGTTTTCTGTTGCGGCAAGGTTACCGCAGATTTTGGGATTATCATTACTAATTCACATTTTAACTTCTATGCTCGGGGAAAATTATTTTATAGTGATTTGAAATTGAGTAACATTTTGCTTGACATTATATAACTTTTGCTAAGTCTCCTGCATAATAAATGTGTGTAAATTAATAAAACTTTTATATTTTAAAGCGTTATAATATATTACAAGCTTATGTTTAAACATCACGTTTTAAATTGTGTTTAAACTTTATTTATTATATCCCTATGATGTGTTAGTCAACATTATTATTTGCTTGTGTGTCTCTTGTAATAAATGATAAAGTAACTTAACAAATAATAATAAATTTAACAGTCGGCTATACGACAATGTATATTGTATCAGTAAACCCAATTTTATTTTTGATTTATTCTTATTAAGGAGATTCCTCTTCGGGTATTGCGGCCATATTTATGTTAAATGTTAGTTTGATCAAAAACATTTGTGGATATAACCCAGTCTATACGAACTAATACTATAAATAAAGTTTTGAACACATTGTCAGTTATATTTATTCTTAAAGAAATAAGTGCAGTTCCTAAAAACGAAAAACATTTAGACCTTATCTTGCATTGGCAAAATCTACATCCACGTAAGTGAAGCCGCGGGAATTAGCTTGTCCATTTAATTCAGTAGTAATTGGATAGAATTTTTGTTTTTCTTGATGCCAAAATAAATTCTTAGTAAAAAAAATAATTACATCCTATTGGCATATTGTCATTTGTAATTACTGATGCTAATATTAGTACCGTGCTCATAAAATAAAACACAAAATTACGTATTTTATTTGTTTTTAGACCTCATAGTCAAAGTCAAAGTCAAAGTCCAAATACTATTTATTTATATAGGTTTCAAGCAAACACTTATAAATCGTCAAATACAGGTAAAGCCACAGCTATATGATTCTACCACCGGTTCGGAATGTTGTATCTACCGAGAAGAATCCGGCAAGAAACTCAGTAGTTACTCTTTTCAACACAGTTGACACACAGTTGACATATTTGCCTTAGGCACTTAGGCTCTAGACGCATCTACTGCCATGACCACAGCTATTAAATTGCAAAATATATTTACTTCTACGACGGCAAGTTACCTTCAAATTGGAAAAACCTGTTGATTTGGTTCATACAAATGAAATGAAAAAAAAAACGAATGGGGGGCTAAAAGTAATTTTATTAAGAATAGCAACTAGAACGATTTCAACTTTTTACAAATAAATATAAATAGCGAAGACTTCCAGTGAATTAATCTATACGGTTGTTACTGATTATCGTGTATCAAACTAATGGGTTGTATCAATAGTGTTGTTGTGTCGGGTTTAGTTACAAGCGAACTGGTGCTAACCGCAGCTTGCAGCTTTATTTAAAAGTAAAAAAAAATTGGGTATATGTATACCTATGTATATTTTACGTTACCTGTGGTAAACATTAAATCATGAAATGCGGGTGGGTTTGAATGTACAGAATCCTGTCGTTCGTAGATGATCATACGCACGTCAATTTTATTTAAAAGTTATTAAATAATTGTGTGCCCTTGTTTTATTTCATTTGCACCTTTTTGAAACACACAAAGTGGTAATGTACTTGGATAACGTGACATATTCATTATGTATTATCTATTATTTATAATATAATATAATAAATGAATTGCTGAATGTGTTGCTAAGCGCAAATCTCGAGAACAGCTGAACCGATTTCGCTAATAATTTTTAGTTGTGTGACTTGTGTGTATTATTGTCAGGTGAAGGTTCCTATGAAAGAAAAAAATAAAAAAGTTGTGCAAAAAAGGGTATATAAAATACGAGAACGGAGCGTTACGAAGTGCGCCGGATCAGTTAGTTATTCACTATTTCTGAAGCATTTGGTTTTACTCACAGGGTAGTAACTTTTGCAACAAAATAAATTAATGAAGACACATTTAATTAAATTTATCTTTTGTTTAAATTTATGTCTGTGCCGTACAGTAGCTCCTTTTCACTTTATGATAAGCTGAAAGTGGAACCCTAATCGTCAACTGTCTAAAAAACAATGACCACATTCACATGCAGACCGCAGTAGTGGTATCATCCGGCGTTCCACGATTTACCTAACAAGTGATAATTAATTTATCGTGTGATAGTGACATTAATACGTACTTACATACCACTCAAATATGAGCCGTGTGAAAATTGACACGAGCATTGACCTAACATCACTTTGCTTTAATAAATATATATTTTTTATAATATCACACCCGTAATCCCTGCAAGTAGGTTGGGTTAGATGGAAAATTGTGAAAAAGTATTGACATGTGGCTAGCTCGTCGTCTACACAATCACATACTCAAAACCTTGTACACCATTAGTCGTCTTTTACGACGTTCTAGCTAAGGAACACAGTTGACACATTGTTTTTATGTCCCAGACCAACTTGAGACAAAAAAAAATTGTACATCGAATAAATATTCATACTGTTATCATTGCTTCTCATTCCATAACAATCTCAATGTTCATATACAATAGGCGATGGATCTGTCATAAATATTGGCCCAGATTCCAAGGATGATATTGAAGTACGTCCATTAGTAAATTGGCCCTTATTTAATAGCTATTTCCTTTAATGGCGTCGTGATTCATATAAATGGGTGCGCAATACGAGAATAGTCCATAGAAATGTAATTTCAGTACTCGTAAATATTTCTAGTGATGTTCAGATATCAGTGTAGGGGAAAGTCGTATGAAATGGAACCCTCTGCTAATTCATCTATACTCATGCTAAAAAACTGAAGAGTTTGTTTGTTTGCTTGAACGCGCTAATAATAAATAAATAAATAAATATCCTACTACATCACATACATTGATCTGACTTCGAGGTAAGTCTAACTAAGAGCTTAAGCTCTTGTTTTACGGATATCAGAAACAACAGTGGTATTACAAATATATACTCAATAAATAATATTGGATATGAATACCCAGCTAATCTCAGGAACTACTGGTGATACGGTGTTCGTGTATGTATCCTAAATGTAAACTTAAATAAGTAATCTGTGATCGGTGTTGCTCAAAAATATAATTCGACTTGATATGATTTTGAAATAACGTATTGACATCGCAATAGGGGAAATTTAATGGAAAAATTACTTGAAACTACGTACATATGTATCTAAAAATATGGGATAAAAATGGTCGTCACTACATTTTTTATACCTAGGTGTATATTGTATTGCATTGTGTAATTTACTTTTATAATGGTGGTAGCTATATCTACCATGGTACGTGCATATCTACTAGAAGGAAAATCCAATTTTCGTCCATTCTCCTGTGTCATTTTCTCAGTAAATACTCTTCCAACTACGCAGCAGCAACATGGAACATTTTTCTCGTTCAGTCTAACGAACACTTCGCATTCGTATTGTTTTATTATTTATTCTAACGATGTGAAATGAACTGCGAATAATTTATTCAATAAGCCTGCTTATGTACTATTCTATTTACGATATTATACTATGATTCCAAAAATAATACAGTATATATACGAGTATAACTACAATACGGTACAGAGTAGATACATTTTATCTATACTTATAATAAATCTGTAGAGGTCAATTCTGTACATGAAATATATTTTCAAAATAACTATCAGGGGGTGATTAGTGATCGATACTGATGCCAAAAATACAATCAGTAAAATTTTTGTCTGTCTGTCTGTCTGTCTGTATGTTCCTTATAGAAACAAAAACTACTTGACGGATTTTAACGAAATTGGTACAATTATTCTTCGTACTCCTGGGCAGGTTATAGTATACTTTTCATCACGCTACAATCAATAGGAACAGAGTAGTGAAGGGAAATGTTGGGAAAACGGGAGAAGTTACTCCATTTTTTAAGCTTCCGTCGCGTGTGCAGCCTTAATGGTTAAATTACATAGAAGTCATGTATGACGGAAATAGTCTTTATAATATTAACCATAAACGCGGGTGACACCGCTGGCACAGCTAGTATTAATCTAAATCGACAGTAAGTAGAAAAATTATGTTAAGGTTTTGAAATACTGATTTACAAGGATACCATGGTGCGAACATTTATCAACTTCTATTTGTCCCGGAGCAGGGGTTTTGGGTAGTTGGATTAACTAATGGTACCAAAGCTCTTCCTTGTAATTTATAATCTAGCTGGGGGCTAATCTTTTTGGGGGTCATGTGCCAAGGGCGTGCTCGTCGCGACTCCTGCCAGTCCGATTTCGGATTGCAACCTTGGACCGATCTAATTCCGCAGAGCGGGGTAGGGCGTTCCCCCGATGCGACGCGCACCGACGAGCCCTCGTCGGTGCGAAAAGTGGCGAGTGCGGCGAAGGGGGCCGCCACCCTTCACGCCACGCCGGACACTGCGGAACGAGGAGAACAGAGTGCCGTATAGGCACGTGGAATGTAAGAGGTGGAATGAAAGATAAGATGTATGAGATGATTGACGTAATGAATGAGAGACGCCTGGATGTTCTGTGCTTGACAGAGACTAAGCGGAAGGGCAGCGATGCAGATGAGCTTCCCGGTGGTATGATGGCTCTGTGGTCTGGTGTGGAACAGAATTGTCATGCCAGCGGTGGAGTTGGAGTAGTGCTTTCCTCTCGTTTAGTCTCTGGTGTGAAAGACTATGGATTAGTTGGCCCGAGACTCCTCTGGGTTCGTATTAAACTGGGTATTACGCGAGTCTTTCTGGTTGCAGGCTATGCGCCAGTAAGCTCAGCCAGTCCCCAAGAACTAGAGGAGTTCTGGGAGTCTGTTAGAGAAATTCTGGACCTGACTGAAGGAAATGAGAGGATAATTATGTGTGGAGATTTGAATGGTTGGGTTGGCACCAAGCGATCTGACTATGAAGCAGTCCTTGGCCCATATGGAGACAAGAGAGTGAATGATGCTGGTAAGCAAATCTTGGAAGTATGTTTGGAACGGAACCTCCTTGTGGCAAACACTATTTTCCGTCATAAGGATATTCACACGTATACTTGGAGACGGAATGACCAAAAAAGTGTGATTGATTTGATTTTAGTCGATAGCCGCCTCCGCAATAGTATATTGGATACAAGAGCCTACAGAGGCCCTACTCTTGAAACAGACCACTACCTGGTAGTATGCCGGTTTGCTGGGCTTTTCAAGAAGTGGAGGCACTGGCGAGTGCGTACTCCATGCGGAGGCACTGAAAGGATAAGGAATGAAAAACTGGAAGATGAAAGTGTAAGGAGTGTGTATGTAGGCTTAGTCAATGAAAGACTTGCGAATGCGAGTCTTTCTGGCTTAGATGTTGATGATTGCTGGAACATTTTGAAAGAGAGCATGGTGGACAGTGCAAAAGAGGCATGTGGATGCGCAAGGAGACGTAGAACAATGAAAGGTGACGCATGGTGGGATGAGGAGGTCAAAGCCTCCGTAGCGAGAAAGAAGAAGGCCTGGCTTGATTATGTCTCATCTTTGCAAATGGATGAAAGTATGCTTGAGATGAAGAAAGAAATATACCGTTATTGCAAGAGTGAAACCAAAGCTTTAGTGAAAGAGAAGCGTGAAAGAGTAGCTATGAATGAAGAAAGGAGACTGACGAATAGTTTCGAGGCTAATTCCAAGCTCTTTTGGAGGGAGGTTAAGAGGTCTCGGGGATATTCGTCGGCATCCGGAATGAGTAAGATTAAATCTAAAGCTGGTGACATTCTTGCAAACCCGAACGAGGTGTTAGAACGGTGGAGTGAATATTTTGGAGAAATGTATGAGTATGTCTCTGATGTTGGCACTGAGAGTGAGGCTATGTCTGATTCTGTGGTGCCAGCGTCTGATGAAGACATCACTATGAATGAGATTGAATGGTCGATACGAAGTCTGAAAAGTGGAAAGGCCGCGGGAATAGACAAGGTATCTGCGGAGATGATCAAGCTAGGTGGCGCTAGCGTCCAGGACGCTTTCTGGTTCTTGTGCAATCTATGCTGGAGAAACGGAAAGGTCCCAATGGACTGGAGACGGGCAGTTATCGTGCCTCTGTACAAGGGTGCTGGGTCACGTATGGACTGTGCCAGCCATAGAGCCATCAGTTTGATCAGCTTAGCAGCAAAGGTGTATGGCAAGATTATTGAGAGGAGAATGAGGGTGAAATCTGATGGAATGTTGTGGGAGGCACAGGGAGGTTTCCGGAATGGTAGAGGATGCACGGATCAAGTTTTCTCTCTTCGCAACATCGTGGAGAAGCATCTGGCCAAAAGTCAGAGGGTTTTTTGCGGTTTTGTGGATATGGAGAAGGCCTTTGACAGGGTTGTACGAAAGGACCTTTGGGACATATTGCCGAGATATGGGATTGATGGAGCATTGCTTCGTGCTGCGCAGTCCACCTATGTGGGATGTACGGCATGCGTGCAAGTGGAGGGCAGCCTGTCACCCTGGTTTGACGTCAATATTGGTGTCAGACAAGGATGCGTGCTGTCTGCTCTGCTGTTTATCCTATATCTCGACCATTGTCTCCAGAGGATTAGATCTATGAATGTTGGAGTGCGTATGGGTGACCTGGTTGTGAACTGCCTGCTTTACGCGGACGATGCCGTACTTCTAGCAGAGTCGGCATCGGATCTGCAGCAACTAGTCACAACATTGAAAGATGATTGCAAGGAGAGAGGCTTACATTTGAATGCGAAGAAAACAAAGATTATGGTGTTTGAAAGAGATGAAACCAGAACGGATACAAGGATAACGGTTGACGATGTAGTGCTGGAACAGGTGAATGAAATTGTATATCTAGGATCTGCATTTAGTAGAGATGGAAGGTACTCCGCTGATATAGAAAGAAGAGTGAATGCAGGGAATAGGGTGAATGGAGCGTTAGGAAAACTTTTAGGCAGCAAAATCTTAAGCCAGAAGGCCCAGCTCGCCATACACAATGCGGTGCTGATTCCTACGCTAACATATGGAAGCGAGAGTTGGGTATGGCAGAAAGAGCATGAAAGTAGAATAAACGCGGTCGAGATGCGTGCGCTGCGGAAAATCTGCGGTGTATCGCTCACAGACTGCGTTCGGAATGATGATGTAAGAAAGAGAGTTGGTCTGAAGGACAGCGTCGGAGTCAAGGTAAGAAGAGGCATGCTCCGGTGGTTCGGACATGTGGAAAGAATGGATGACGAAAGATTGACTAAACAGATATACAATGCGAATGTGGAAGGATGTAGGAGCCGCGGAAGGCCCAGGCTCACCTACCACGACCAGATTGGTCGTGTATTAAAAGAAGGTGATGTTAGGAGTCATAAAAATCGTAGAGCTTGTATGAAAAGGATTATGAATGTTGAAGAGGCGAGTGAGGTGTGTAAGGATCGTGCCATATGGCGTTCGGTTCTCTCTGCCTACCCCGCTAGGGAAGTGGCGTGAAGTTTAGTTAGTTAGTTAGTTATAATCTAGCTTACCTACATATGTTAAGTAAGTATCTGTTTTAATCAGTGAGTCTACTTACTATGAGTATAAACACTTAGGAGAGTTGACATAATTTTCCATAACTTCATCTTTACTTTAACATTATTTGAGCATGTTATTTCTATACATACATACATAACACAACATTACGTCCATAATCCCCTAAGGGGTAGGCAAAGTCAAAGGGGTCAGTAGACCCCTTTAACCACATTCAGCCAAAAATAAAACCAGGCTGTGTTAGAAGGAAAATTGTTAAAAAGTAGTGACAAGTGGCTAGCTCGTCGCCTGCACAATTACATAACCAAAACCCCATATACCATTAGTCGCCTTTTTAGACATCTAGGCAAGAAACACAGTTGGCACATTCTTTTTAAGTCCCAGAGCAACATGGGACAAATCATATTTCTATACGTGCACCATTCCTTTTAATATCTTTTGTCAAACTTTTTTGCCAAAGAGCTTGCTCATATTGCAACCCAGAGGTTGCTTATAGTTCATGCTATAATTAGATAGATGAGCTGTCACGGGCTCATCAGATCTTACACGCCTCCTTGCGCGCCCGTACTGGCCACCTTCACGCCATATACCACTTGAAGAAAAAGACGCGATTATCATTAATGTGAAAAAATTTAAGATAGTTTTTTTATTCTGCGCACAAAACGTTGCTTGCGTAGAGATTGCTCTTGTTATTTCAAACTCGAACGAAAATTCTTCGAAATCTGTGTGGAATTTCTCCATAGCCCACGAGAAGTGTTTAAAAGATCGACAAATTGGGTGGTGGAGATGTCACTCAGCGTTTGAGGCATGAGCATCTGAACCTAAGGTTGGATGAAAGGTTCTAGGCTGTTCGACCTAAGTACATAGCTTATATATATTTTTTGAGGTTGCATTGCGTTAAATGGTCGAGATACGGTTAACTGTTTTCATTCCCTCTTCCATACTTTTCCCACGAGTTAAGTTGAATTGGCGGGACTATTCACAGGCTTCAACTACATATCACAGTCTCTTTGAATACAGTAATTAGGTATATATGGGTGACTAAACCAGTGGCGTAGCTAGATAGGCTTTGAGGCCCGTGGGCCCGCAGCGTTTGATCCAGCGGGGCAATTTAATTTTACTTCCCAAGGTAAACAGTGACGAAACTCGTTTTAGAGGCCCCCAAAGGTTGGGGGCCCCGGAGCACGGGTCTGCCCTGGCCCTTTCCCTGGGCAGCTACGCCCCTGGATTAAACCTAAACGGAGTTTAAAATTGGTACTATGCAGCTACATAATATTATGCTTTATTATGAAAGTTAAACTCCTTAAACTTTTATACTAGCAAAAACACTGATAATGAAGTTGTTGCTTGCAACTTTAGCAACGCCACCAAGGCGCTATGAGTTTTGCTCAAACATGTTCGGAAGCAGCCTTCCACTTCCTAGGGATAAACTGTTAATATAGCTGATAGCTTTAAAATGTAATGTGGGAGTAAGGAAATAATATTATGGCTTGTTTTATACCTAAGTAATACACATACACACACACACGCGCACACACACATCATAAAATTCAAAATAAAATGTAAATGTTTTTGTTTTCTTAATAATAAGTAAGATTGTTAAATTATTTAAGTCTAAATTTAAAATGTTCACTTTAAATATTATATTTTAATAACAAATTTGGAAAGAGCGAGACATCCCCAACACAAGTATTTATTACTTCCTGGGGCGTCTCTAAACTTGTAATTTAAAATTTGAGAAATAAAGATATTTTATTTTTATTTTAAAGCAAAACAAAGTTACATAACTTTAAAATTATATGTGGAAAATAATATCTGAACTGTTTATCTTTATATTGTCATCAAAGTTTCAATTTATTTGCGCTATTATAATTAACTAACTATGTTTTTTATGTTGGTCTGGGACTCAACATTAATGTACCAATTGTGTTTCTTGCAAACCATGTCGTAAAAGGCGTATTATGTATTGGGTTTATGATTATATAGGTGACGATCTAGCCACTTGTTACATTTTTTTTTACAAGTAAATAAATACTTTTTTTACTATTGAGCGCTGGTAGCTCAATGGTAAGGACACGCGCCTCTTAACCGAGGAGTGCGGGTTCAAACCCGGGCACGTACCTCTGGATTTTTCAAATCTTTGTACGTATTTATGCCAATAGCTCGACGGTGAAGGAAAACATCGTGATGAAACCTGCAAATTCAAACAACTTTGGATTTGTAACCATGGTCCAAAAATTGTCTGGTTCCCCTATCTTAATGTTACGATGGTCAGGTTGTCAGTCGTTTCAATGTAATTACCAGACTCGCTAAATCCTAGATCATGGTCTAAGCGGACCCCGTCTAAGCACGGGACATAACGCTAGGAAGATGATGACTTGTTTACTATTATATTATAAACTGCTACGTACATCAATCGTATATAGATTTATTTGAGTCGAGTATTGTATCAGTATCGGGGCGTCCCGTCTTTTGTTGCCGATAATGATGTCCCAGGCGCTATGGCGCCTATACGAAACCCTTGTCGTTTTATTACTTTTATTGTCATTACTTTCTGTTTTATTTCATTCGTTATGCGCCTTAGTTTGACCCTGATAAATGCTGAAAACCGCTTAATCAAGTCCAGGTGTAAGAGCGAGAAGACGAAGATTCATAGGATCGTCAATCGGGATGTTGACACCATTTTTATATTTAATTTTGTAATATCAATTCCGTAAAAGAAAGTATCGTAGTATGTTGTAAAACCTTATTGATTTTCAATTATATTGAGTCTACGATTTTATATTTTACAAAAACTGCTTAACATTAGTCAATTGTTGACAAGCCCATACAAAATCTATGAAGTGATTGCGTTTTGACAGTTTTTAAAAAGTATCTCAATTGACTTGCCAGCTAACATCCGTATTGTGATAATCGTATTCTTCAAGTTGAATTTACTTAAGTACCTAATTGTGTTTAGTTTGAGTTTAGCTTCATTCACAAGTTTATGAGGGATTAATTCACAGTCAGAAGTGAGTCGCTACAAAAAAAAACATTGTCGTTTCACGCTTAGGTCACGTTTATTCCAAGAAGTGAGTCACTCAACGCGGCGATTCCATTAATTCCTTAGTAGCAGCATCTAAAAGCGAATACTTTGTAAACCAGTAGTTTTTTCGCTAAGCCTGCAGCTTTACGAGTCTCGTAAACGGCAGTTCCTCTCAACACCTCGAGGGTGGAGTGACTCGGATTATTAAACGTTGTTGGGATTTACCTCGGAGGAAAAAATAGGTCAACGAAAGGAGCTTTGCGTAAATTTACTTTATTTCTAAGTTAGAATATAAATTATGTTTTCATTCGTAAGATACTTTAGTTTGGCTTTATGCTCAAGGTTGCGTTTTTTCATATATATTTTTGTTGAAGTTTATAGATTCAAATATATCACAACAGATTAATAGGTGACATCTTATGCGTGTATTGAAAGTATACAAAGTGTATACTATGTGTGTAAGTGTTTATTTACAAGTTGTTCTGATTTATCCTTTAAAAAAACCCTGAACCTTATGTAACTAATAAATGAATAAATAATACACTCTCCAGACTATCACACCAATTCCCTAGTCCCAAACTAAGCTTGTGCTTGTGCTATGGATACTAGATGAACGGGTAGACATACTTAAATATATTTAAAGACATCCACGACTCGAGTACAAATGTCCATGTTCATCACACGAAATATTTGCGTCTAGCGGGATTCAAACCCGCGATCCTTGGTTTCGTGGCCAGGGTCTCTAAACACTAGACCAACGGGCCAGGTAAGGAACTCACCGATCCTTGAATCCAGGCAGGATACAAGGAGGATTGCGGACGGTATGAACAGATACGATATTTATATGACCATAGTATGTCTGTGTATACCTAACTGTAAATTGTTGGCCTAAGTGCACACTCCACATTTTAAACGAACCCTACGGAGGCAATATTCGCTGAAAGTGTTGAAAAATACAAGTGAATTCGCTTGTAAAGTGGCTGTTATTGTGCAGTGGGCCGACGCGGCGCCCGGACGAAATGCAATTTCACACAGGCTTACCGAAACACTTGGAATTTTATTTGCTGACAGACCGGGCCACGGGGATGTTTTGAATAGCGCGCGGGAATATGGCTTCTGCTTAGGGATTATTAAATACGTATATACATAACTTCACGCCTGCAATCTTTGAAGCACGGTAATGTTATCTATCAGTATTGTAACTCACACTATTATATAAATTCATATCGTCATTCATGTTGTAGCAATTATTAAAAACTAACAAACTAACTAAACTTAACCCCTAGCGGGGTAGGCAGAGAGGACCGAATTAATTAGTTTATTAATATACTAATGTATATACGTTTTTTGCAGATATTCATTATCTAAATACTCGTTGGCATTTGTAACTAACTACGATTGGACATTAATTAGGAATCTAAGTAAACTCTCCCTAGTTCAGATCGAGAGATTCGACTCAACCAATTTATTGAATCAGTCTAGGTGGACTGCGGGCTCATGCTAACGAGACTGGTACAGTCAGCCAACGCGTCAGTCTGTCTACCTAAGATATTATTAAAACTCAACTCCTGACACATATTAAGTGAGTGATAATTATCTTTGATAAATGTATACTTATTAAATATTCCTCGAGAGGAATCCCGACTATTTATGCGTCTATTATATTTTCTTTACATAAGTTGCCGTTAAATAACTAAATTTAAATAAACTCGCCGTTTCTGTCTGTTCGCTTAGATCTTTTTAAACTACCCATTTGATGTTGACGCGGTTTTCTCTAATAGACAGAGTGATTCAAGAAGAAGGTTTATATGTATATCTTCATATGGAGCGGGTCGCTAGTATCAGATAAATAATACAGCCTTATGTCCTTTCTTAGTATCAAATTTGTGGTGTAAATTTTACAATAAAATGTAACGATTACTTATTTTTTTACTTTATTTCACATTCTAATCTTATTAGCGAATAATGTCACAGCTTATTCACTGTTATAGAAAGAAAAGTTATACCTTTGGGTTGTACCTACAAACCTAACAATATTTTAGTAAAATTCCTTTTCTGGCCGACCGTACTATAGTTAGGAATATATCTCCTTTACAGAGCTACGGAAATATTGCAATTCTAGAGGTAGCCAGTTCGGTAAATCGGCTGGGGAGCCGGTAGAATTCTGATTAACGCCAGATGCTCTTTGCAGCTCGCGCGCTGCAGTCCCGGCGGGCGCGGCTGTAGATCTTGCTTTACATTAATATAACTTCAACTTGTACCAACTCAGATGGAATATAAGTAGGTAGGTACATGGGTGTATATCTTTTTCTACTTCAACACATAACAACGTATAATAAATAAATAAATAAATATCTGACGACATCACATACATTGATCTGACTCCAAGATAAGTAGCTAAAGCATTTGTGTTACGGATATCAGAATCAACAGTAGCATTACAAATAATACTTAAATATTAGATATTACCCAGACACAGAACAAACACAAGTCTCCATCACACGAATGTTTGTCCTGGGTGGGGATCGAACCCACAACTCTTGGCGCATAGCGCAGGGTCACTACCAAATGCGCCATCGAGCCAGTCTCAGTCAGTAATGCATTTAATAACAATGTCACCAGCCACCAGCGTCTTCGTCCGCGTGGAATTCGTTCCAATAGCATAAAAGACAGAAGATGTAACTGTACATAATTCAATTCTCTCCAAATAAAATGGATTTTTATAAAATAGTATGTACTTCGTTGAAACCTATTCCACCCACTTTAGGACTTAATTTCCAAAAAAAAACCTTTCTTGGTGCTCATTTACAGTATGTCACCTCTCTATTAATATCAACGTCCTAGATTCAGTAGTTGATGTATGATGTGAATGATCGTCAGTTAGTTAGCTTTATTTTATTTATATGAATGAAAGACCTCCATTTGAATGCCAGTATAAGTTACAACGAGTTGTTCGTTGTACCTACGTATTTATGTTATTAGCTTATTTTAAAATTTGTCAAAAAATACATTTAAAGCGCATAAATGTGCCTGCACGCTTAGCAACACACGTGCTGCCTTATTTTACAAAGTAGCTTTTAAAGTTACTAATTCGTAACTTCTCTCTTGACTATTAGGTACTTAAGTAAGCAACGCAATAAAGGAGTATCTTAAATATTCTTTTATTGTGTTGTGTACAAATTGTGAACGAGCTGTGTACGAATAATGAATCCAATAGGCGTTGTAAGCTAAGCGGGAGCTACCCGCCTAAGACATGTCTCGGACGATGTCGCAATGTAATAAGACGGTTTCGTATCGATAATTTATTCGCTGCACTTTGCGCCGGTGACGGAGAGCCATCGCAGTTTTATGGAACTCCGACTGAAACAATCCTTGACCCATAATCGGACGATAAAGCAGGCTTGTTTGTCGCCCGCATCCCAGTCTGCGGAGATTGCAAGGAGTAGCAGCCAAATCTTTATGAAAAATGTCCATTGAGAGGCAATAAATTAGGGTGGAGCTACTGTACCTATAATGGGAACATAAAATAAAAAAATATCAGACTATATCACATACATTGATCTATCCAACTCCGAGGTAGGTAGCTTAAGCACTTGTGTCACGGATATCAGAAACAACAGTGGTATTTTACAAATATATACTTAGATACTGGATATTAACACCCAGACACCGAACAAGCACAAGTATTCATCATACGAATATTTGTGTCCTGGGTGGGGATCGAACCCACAGCTCTTGGCGCATGGGGCAGGGTCACTAACTAATGCACCATAGAGCTTGTCAAATAAACGTTAACAGTTACTAGACTAGGACATAGAACTAAGTTAGGAAAGCAAAACTTCTGCTTTCGCATTCGTTTTATCTTTTTTAATACAGTTGCTCAAAAACTGGCGTATTGCAGGGACGTATAGCGTTCGGGATGTGGGCTATTACATATTCGTGCTTTTTTTACCTTTCCCGAACTCGTGCGTTCTCTTTCCCAACTGTCAAAATAATGTCTATTAAAAAGAAAAAAACTGTACCAATGTCAATGTATATGTGAATTATAACTTTTATAAGAATTAAATGATTAGTTGGTTGAGTTTATGGTGTTTTTATTATTTTATTAAATTGCTTCATTTTTTCGCAACTGTATTAAAAATAGTCGTTCAGTACACGTACGGAACCGTCTTTGCAACTTGTTCCGACTGATTTGTCGGAACTCTTTGCAATGACAGCCTTTCCATACTTGTAATGAAATATACTATTTTTAACAATTTATCTGTTTCCAGGCCTTTTTATGACAGATTTTTTTGTGTGTTGTTTTAGAATCTTTTTTTAATTTTTTGTAATTTTGTATATCTAAATTGTAAGGACCGTGCCATATGGCGTTCGGTACCTTCTTCCTACCCCGCTAGGAAAATGGCGTGAAGTTAATAATTAGTTCGTTTTTAAATTATAAGTATTCAAAACCTGAAATATTGAAAAATTTCAATGGATTCATTTGTGACGACTAACTTCATGTCATTAAAACTGTATTAATACTAACGTCAATTAGATTACTCAAATACTTTTAGTTACGCATTTTAATCTTAAAACGAGTGTGCGATCTTTCCTTCTACACCTCTTAGAGTAGTTTCGCGCAAAAATGGCGCAGTTCGCTCAAATTGCATTACTGCGCGGCGCTGATGCATCATGCATGAAATCCCACGGCGCTACCAATCGCGTTACCGACAATTTTCTACCGTTCTGGTATTGGATGTGCAGTTCCTGTGACAGTTGCTTTCAATGGGAGTTGTTGACAGTTGTTTCATTGGTAATTCCAGACCAGTAGGACACTTTTATTAACTTTACCTGTGTATCATATGTATAATCTATATAACAATTTCGTATTATGGTGTTTGTGGTCGCACTCCTTTGAAACAAAACGACAGTTTTTTTGTATATTTTGGTGAGTATGATAATAGTATTTTTTTTTAATTGGGAAATCTTCCACGAGCCGTCACCCCTGCTTCGGGAAACAGAGGGTGGTGTGAGCGAGGCCCTGTACGCGCGGGAGTGCCTCCTCCATGATAATAGTCTGTAAATTATTTTTCATCTTTCTACCCTTGCCCTTGTTTTTTAGAAATTGATAACTTAGGTAGGTATCTGAATGATTTTGCGATTCACTAATTGGAGAAATCGTTCTTCACAACTTCTTCAATTCACGAACCTATTTGAAAACTTTGCCATGATGTTATTTCAGAGGGAGATGAATTCCTTTATTTGAACAAATGGGTTTTATTTAACTTGACTTATCGATTGGAAGATTGGCCTGAAGCTGAAGATTAGAGATACGTAAATTATTGTTACTCTGTTTAAAATAAACTTTTGGACCACAGACTATTAAAAAAAGAAGGACTCTACGCTTTCATACTATAGCGTGAAGCCACGTTTATGCATGTGTAAGTGAGATACTTATGGATACCAGATATCAGATATCTGTATCTGTGCTGAGCTGTGCCAGCGGTGTCACCCGCGTTTATGGTTAATATTATAAAGACTATTTCCGTCATACATGATTTCTATGTAACTTTAACCATTAAGGCTGCACACGCGACGGAAGCTTAAAAAATGGAGTAACTTCTCCCGTTTTCCCAACATTTCCCTTCACTACTCTGCTCCTATTGATTGTAGCGTGATAAAAAGTATACTATAACCTGCCTAGGAGTATGAAGAATAATTGTACTAAGTTTCGTTAAAATCCGTCGAGTAGTTTTTGTTTCTATAAGGAACATACAGACAGACAGACAGACAGACAGACAGACAAAAATTTTACTGATTGCATTTTTGGCATCAGTATCGATCACTAATCACCCCCTGATAGTTATTTTGAAAATATATTTCATGTACAGAATTGACCTCTCTACAGATTTATTATAAGTATTATAGATTACATTTATTCTGTAAAAAATTTGCTTTTCAATCCTCATCCAGTGTTCATTGTACTCTAAGCTCGAGCGGGGAGGACGCGAGACCAGCTAAATTAGATTCTGAAGCAGCTTCAATTTGAGCCAGATTGCTTTAGTCAGAACCGGAGTGGTTCTATGCTTTGTGATGTTAAACAGCTGAATGGGGTAATGAGGTAACGGCGGTACCTGAGGCTGAGACGACTAGGGCTTAGATCTAACGATGGTTGTTGTGAGGTTCATTTAATATTATTAATTCATTCGCAACTAGTTAAGGCAGTTCAATGGTAAGGACGTGTGGTTCAATTACCAGGGGCAATGGTTCGTGGTAATTTTCAAATCTAAGTAGTTTCTTTTTGTTATCAAATTCTTCCATGTTGGTCTGGGACTTTAAAATGTGTTTCTTACCTAGCATGTCGTAAAACCAACTAATGGTATTGATTGTCTAGTCGACTCGCTAGCCACTACTTTTTTACAATTTCCATCCAACCCAGCCCAGTTTTATTTTTGGCTGAATGTGGTTAAAGGGGCCTAATGCCCCTTTGACTCTGCCTACCTCTTCGGGGATTATGGGGTGATGTTTTTAAGTAGGTTCTTATTTATACTTGCTTTGCGTTGAGCGTATAAATAGGTACGTTTGATCAGACAATCAATGCTCAATGGATATTGGTTAATTGCGACAATGACTGATTAGTTATTGAAATGACATTATTTGTTTCAGAGTTGCATCATGAAGTGTAATATACAAGTAACGAACATAATGTCGTTACTAAGTGCAGTGGTTATATTGATTGCTGCAGGGTGCACGCTTAAAATGTGGGTTAGCATTTTATGAAATCTGATATCCGTTGCCAGACCAAAAATGGTCCCGTTGTTTTCCCGCAAACTTTATCGAGTTTTCCGGCGAATGGTCGCCATTTTTCACAAAAGTTGCGGCACAAAGCGCCCATCAGGCGCCCACGCATTCTCGCAAACAAGAGGCGTTTTTGCCGGACGCCGTCAGTTAACGCTCTTCAGCTTGTGTGAAATGTTTGTTGACTAGTTGTATGTAGCGTTTGTCAAAATTCAAAAATTCGGGGAATAAATTGAAGCCTTGATTACAAAACCAAAGGCTTTGAAAGGGAATTCCAGCGAATCCACAGCACAGCACATAGTCGTATGAACTCGCGTCATGGATACTTATTAACGTATTTAAGTATGTATGTCTATTTATTATGTAGTATCCATCGCACAGGTACGTATGCTTAGTTCAAAGATCTTGTCTGAACAAAAATTTATTATTATTGATTGAATAAAAAATGTATTACATTTTTCATTCATCTTCCTTCATAAGAAGCTTTGTTGTGGAGTACCGACTTCCGCTTTTTATACGGCTTGATCTAAATCAAACATATATTTTAACCGAACGATAGTTTTTAATATTAGCACCTCTAACCAACACAAACAAACTTTAACCGGCCTTCCGCTGTCACTACTCCCTTATAATAATCGCATTATGTTAACGGATGTTACGTTAAAACAGCCGGTAACGTGTAAATATTCAATTTAATCTAATATCCGTTGTTTATTAACGCAACCGCCGCTGCCGGGCGGGCTTTGAAAATGTTTGCATAATTAACGCCTCATCAGTCGGGATTAATAACGTCCTCGCGCAATCGTTAATAACTAATACTAACGCAAAATTTTCCTTACGTAATATACTTAGTCTATGTGTTACGGGGTAACGTATACTTACATAATAATAATAATGTCCGTAAGGATGGCTTGGCTGCCGTAACCGATATCGGTTACGGCAGCCAATCTCAACGAGGATTAGCCATCTGCGCAGGAGATATTATATTGTACAAGTATGTGCGCTAACACAGGTGCACACTCTATTCCTTCACTCTCATAGTCCGGTGAGACGGCAATTCGACATGACCGGAGAGAGGTTAGGCGCAGGACCAACGGCTTAACGTGCTTTCCGAGGCACGGGGGTGATTAAACCGCCAACTTCCTGACTCCGGGCTGTTACTGAGTAATTTGGATATTGAAATACCCAGCCACAAATTTTTGGACCGACCCGGGATTTGAACCTGGGACCTCTTAAATAAATAATAAATAAATATCCGACGACATCACATACATTGATCTGACTCCGAGGTAGTACTCCGAGGTAAGTAGCTTAAGCACTTGTGTTACGGATATCAGAATCATCAGTGGTATAACAAATATATACTTAAATATTGGATATTAACACCCAGACACAGAACAAACACAAGTATTCATCATACGAATATTTGTCCTGGGTGGGGATCGAACCCACAACTCTTGGCGCATGGGGCAGGGTCACTATCGAATGCGCCATCGAGCTTGTCAAAGGCGATATGCGCCGCCTAAGGACCTCTTGGTCCTTAGGCGGCGCATGCTACCACTAGACCTACGAGGCAGGGAGTCAGTCATACTTACATACTAATATTACGACCGGTTACACTTTATCTGCAAGTCACCACCTCAGGTAAAGCTTTGGGTTCTGTACAGGGCCGTCTTTAACCGATTGGGGGAAATTAATTGTTTTATTTACGAATAAAACAACGAATTTCTTAATGTGCCCAAGTGCAACGTTACACTAGGGGGGCCACTCGGGGCATACTCTGGGCACGTACCTAGGGCCCTCTCTATCGTGCCCAGTGGAAAAAAGGGGACTGGTTGTGTAGCATAATATAAGAAATTAATATGATTTTATGATATATATATATTTTTGACTTCAAGTACGGAAAATGGTTGGGATACAAAGTGAAGTTTGATTAAGCATCCGGTATTCACAAAGACTAGGTTGATAGCAATAACAGTGTTTAAATCCACTGTAATTGCTCGGCAACAACAAAAATAATAGTGTTTGATGAACTGATTTTAACGCAAATTACCCAGCTCTTGAAAAGTAAACGTACTTTAAGTAGATCGTAGTTACACTATTATATATATTTGATGTTATTTACATGTTTTTACTTAATTAAATATTTTTGCCGGGGAATATCTATAAAAAATTAAACCCCGCCGCGACAGTGAGACACTGCCGTGACCAGGATTCGAACCTGGGTTACTACGGCCACAACGTAGGGTCCTAACCACTAGACGATCACGGCTACCGGGGCTGGTGACGGTGTTGACGAATTGAAACGCTGGCTTTGATATTATTGCCGAGATAAGAGCACTTTCACTTATTGTTGTGAAACTGTGAGATAACTGGTCAACGAGACTGGTTCAAACAATTTAGTAGTCAGCTTGAGAGATAGATGTCGCAGTCAGTGGCGGATTTACCCTAAGGCCCAGTAGGCCCGGGCCTAGGGCAGCCAGATATTAGAGGCGGCCAATCGTGATAAAAAATCAAGTGATGACGCTTTAGTACTGAGAATTATGGCTTGGGACCTAGGGCGGCCAAGATTGTACATCCGCCACTGGTCGCAGTGGACTTTGCAGTCGACATTATTATGTTGTCAATAGGGATTGCAATGTTTGATCAATCAATTCAGCAGCGACAGCACAATTTTAGCAGTGCTTGATCCAGTGACATGTGCTGGTTCAATGCCGCTGGAATTCAATCCTTACTAGAGATTGGATTGCTAGATCAATTAATTCAGCTGCGACCAGCACAATTTTAGCTGGATCCAGGCGTCATGTAATCATCAATTCTTAGTAGAAGCAACACTCGTCACTGCCGAAGGCGAGATAGGTAACGAAATTCAAATGGAATACTGAGGGTTTTAAAAGGCCAAAAGAACTATCAAGCAAAGATGATTCCGTGAGTTTGCTCTATTTATGGTAACTAAAAGATAATTTATTCATGGTTTAATAATAATGGTCATTAGAATGGAATTAATATTGCAAGCAAGCATCACGTCGCCAATAGAAGATACCTACTACCCGTTCGCTTCAAGTTGGCCGTCGATGACCGTTACAAAATGACATCACAAGCGCATCAAGTGGTACAGTCGCAAAAAAAATGTATCCTATTTATACTGTAATTTTTTTTATGATTGAATTTAAACCAAGATATTAGCGACCAGGACGGGCGTACGTGATAGCGTTGCTGAAAGTACTAAAAGGGTTTCCCTAGGGGCGCGGTGCGGTGAGGCGGGAAGGGCGGGAGCGGCCAACTCGAAGCGAACGCGTAGTACTTAGCTTTTATATATAATATACGAAAGCGACCGAGTGTTCATCTGGGGGCGGAAGAGGCGGTCCGCCCCAAACCTCTGGTCCTGGGGGGCCTCATATTATCCCCAAGTTCTTATCATCGTATATCAACAAGGACTTGAACACAGGAATTTCGGTCAAGCAACACTGCTCGTATCCCCACTAGGGGCCTCGTACAGCTCTTTGCCGCCCCAGGTCTAAAACAGGCTTAGTCCGCCACTGGTCATGAGTCCCTTACAATTTTGAAGGCTTGTAACTCTTTACACGCGTTCGTTTCTCCACCTATAGGCATATACTTGTAAATAATGAACTATTGGTGCATAACATTTTCATAACTAACGGAGTGTGTTAACCTCAATTTACGTTTGCACTTAGAAAGTGGTATCCTTAATCTTAGCTGCACAGTTACAAGGATAGGAAAACCGGACAAAATAGTTCGTTGAGACACATTTAGGACAATAAGGTCAATCTTTCACCGCCACGCTAGTGGTACTGATATCGACCTAATAGTTATGGATCTAAAATTAACATCAGATAGGTAACGCCATTATTCACGAGACGCCGTATTGAGTCCGTCAGTTTGACGTATTTCATATCGAATCCATCTTGAAACGGGACATTTTCTCAAAACGTAAGTTTAGTGACACAGTAAAAATAAGATGACAGTATGGTCTCGTAGATTGAAGAAATATTATGGCAAGTTCTTGGTTATGTGTAGTTCTCACGCAACATAATGGTAGCGATATATTGGAATCGTGTATGCCAGGTACCGTAAGTTGACCAATTAGCTAAAATTCATAGCGTTAAATAATACATTTCAATTACCGTTTGTTATATTCCCAAAGTTGATCAACTACCTAGAAATTTGATCAACTTACGATTCTTGCTATTACCGGCGACATGTACATTTATACAATATGCGATAAATAATACCTACATATATTTTACTCGTTGCTTTTTGCTAAAAATTGGTATAGGTAAACACATTGATTGTTAACAAACAAAAATAAATGTGACATAATAAATAAAAATCGGAAGTATGCGACATAGGTCGGCAAGTTCTGTTAAATATAAGTAAGTTATTAAAGTCGCAGAAATGGTTTGCTGTTTATTTATTTTTATTGTGGTTGGACTATTGTGTCATCATCTTCCTAGCGTTATGTCCCGTGTTAGACGGGGTCCGCTTAGATCATGATCCAGGATGTAGCGAGTCTGGTAATTACATTGAAGCGACTGCCGGTCTGACCTTCGTAACCCTAAGATAGGGGAACCAGACAATTTTTGGATCATGGTTACAAATCCAAACGTATTTGAATTTGCAGGTTTCATCACGATGTTTGCCCTCACCGTCGAGCTAGTGGTATAAATACGTACATAGATTCGAAAAATCCAGAGGTACGTACCCGGGTTTGAACCCGCACTCCTCGGTTATGAGGCGCGTGTCCTTACCATTGAGCTACCACCCGCTCATTACTATATACTACTATATATAATATTATGTTGCAATAAACTATTTCTCTTTCGGATCTAACCTACCTATTTAAACTTCATTTAATTTAAATCTTAAGTACACAGGTACTACTTAAATAAAATATATAGAAAAAATAATTAAGTACTCTTTAAATATCATTTGTAACAGTGAAAAAAAATATTTCGCTTACTTAAATACAAAAATTCCAAATTAAATCCCGCTTTTTGTTTATATCAGCAACATAAATCGTCTTTCAAGAATAATAGTATGTAAAACTTCATTGTATTGCGTGAAAGAGTAAAAACATACATTCCGCCCTTATGATAAAGTTTCGCGAATAAATCCTGAACACAAACAATACCACAACAAGTGACATTTGGTTAATTTTTACCCAACAACTGCAATGTCAAACGGAAGGATTGTCAGTTGTAAGTACCTAAATGGATATCTAAAATCTATAATTAATATAAAATAAAAATGATTCGCTGAATGTGTTGCTAAGCGCAAATCTCGAAAACAGCTTAATCGATTCCGCTTATTATTTTTTAGTTGTGTTTGTTATGGCCAGGTGAGGGTTTTTATGAAAGAAAAAAATCAAAAAGTTGCACGGAAAAAAAAAATGCGTATTGATAATCCGAGAACGAGGCGTTCTGAAGTGCGCCGGGTCAGCTAGTTGATAATATATATTTATTAAACTATTTATTCTATATTGTAATGAAAGTTACTATGATTATGGTATGTAGATTGAGATTGAGATTGAGAGACCTCAGATTTGTAATCTGAGGTATGTACGGATAAATATATTTTCAATTATAATCTTTAAAAAAAGGAATTATACATATATATAAATTTTGGATATCAATTGTATGTATTATTGTCAGAACCAATGTATTCCATTATTTCTTTTAGGTGTTTATTGTACAAAAGGGAAGCTATTATATCCACGTTAATAAAAATAGAACTGTTATAAAAATATCCCTACAGAATTTGATTTATAGGCCTGATTTATGGAATGTTAGCCACAAAATGTTTCACATGATTTATACGATGTAAAACAAGATCTAAGCATTGAAATGCTATGGGAAAATTGATGGTGTACACCGCACGAAATGGGCCATCCCATTTGATATTGCGTATTGCGGGAGATTGATGTAGGTACTATGTGTGAGTTCAGTGAACGGAATCTAGTTGGAAGAAAGGAAAATAGATTTGTACCTAAATATGAAAACATCTAACTGCCAATAAATAGAAAAGTCGTGTTTGTCTATCCATATTTTTCACAAATAAATGCACTTGAAAAATTAGGAGGAGACGTATGGAATTCCATACATTGTTGTAATCTTTCCTGAAGATGAAAAAATATATAGATATGGATTAGTTATAAAGAATACGCTTAATTGCCCTTAATAATAAATAAAAAATAAAGCCCCGCCGCGACAGTGAGACACTGCCGTGACCAGGATTCGAACCTGGGTTACTACGGCCACAACGTAGGGTCCTAACCACTAGACGATCACGGCTACCGGGTCTGGTGAGTGCTCCGTCGAATCTCAACAAGACGTTGGTCCATGTTGTATAATCATTAAAATAAGAACAAGATATGACACTTTCACTGCGCAAGCGCTGTTGACCGTTTGGTGGTAGGTACTTGCGCGGGCGCAGAGGTGGTGACAGTCCGTTAACAACCATGTTAGCGAATGTACGTGAAAGAGATTTAAAATAACTTTTTATTTATGTAAAATATTAAAAGTGAAAGATATTAAAAATGACTTTTAATTTATTGAAAATATATTTATAGCTGTTTAACCGAAATGCCTGAACATGTACAAGAACAGACCACCAACAGTGAAATCATAACAAGACAGAGAAGCGAAAGTTATTATATTAATTACACTTGTTTGTATAGCAAAAATATAAATTACTTGTCAACTCGATAAGGCAAAGTTATTTCGCCAAAAGTCCTACAAAACCACACAAGTCCGACCAGAGATAAGGAAACTCTATTCCGTCCCGCGATTTATCTATGAAACAGGTTGTTTTTCTCTTTCATAAAACATTATTATTCTAGCTAAGCTTATTTATATATGAAAGTAACTCTATCTGTTACATTTCAAAATACAGATAATAAGCAAATCGTAACCTATCGGATCGAAATGATAGGTAATTCAACATCTTGATCCATATGCCAATTTAATCCCGTAAAAATGTATATTCGACTAGCTGTCCCGGCGCACTTCGTAACGCCCCGTTCTCGAATTTTCTTTTATTATTTTCCTCGCAATATTTCCATGTACTTACCGCACAAACCTTTCCTGGAAGATTACAAATATTTTGAAATCAAAATCAGCCAAATCGGTCCAACCGTTCTCCAGTTTTAGCGAGACTAACAAACAAACATTCATTTTTATATATAAGAAAGATATTGATGCTGTACTAATAAAGACTGCACCTACCCCTAACGACGTGAGAAGATTACATGATCATATTATGTCATATTGTATTTATGTGACCCGCCAGACGCGGAACATAAAATTCATTACTTATATATTATGTTCTAATATATACATATGTCTTTATACCTATGCGTACCTGCGCCCTCGATGGGAACAATTTAACGCCCCACCGGGTGTGATAGATTGTACCCAACTTTAGATTTAAACCCGTTTTGCTCGACCTTTTAATATATATATATATATATATATATTTGCTCATTAATTTCAAATTTGAAATTATGACTTATCATAATGAAAACTGTTGTAAGAGATATCAGAGTTATTAATATTGTAAAAGCTTGTTGTTTATTATTAGTGCAAAGAGGACTGGAGAGGTTTTGTGTTTTTACATATATACTCGTACATACATACATAACATCACGCCCATAATCCCCTAAAGGGTAGGCAGAGTCAATGGGGCAGCAACAATAAAAAAATGCAGGTAGAAAAAAGGTGTAATACCGCCCAAATTATTTAAATGCTTCTTGCTTGATACGTGATAATTTTGTGCTTTTCTTTTTTTCTGCATTCTATCGCTAGTAGAGCAGGCTGTAGGATCAAAAAACGATTAAGGCAATAATAGACAATATCATGTGATCCGGAATCCGAAACTCAGGGTTTTGATCTTTATAGTACGCACCACACTTATATTTCCATAAACTAATATAAATATATTTACATTGCGGAGTTCAACACTTGAGTTTAACCTAAACGACCAAAGAAGACTTACATGAGTATGTATTTCCAACTTAAAAGTCAAAAATCAGAATATTCATTATTTATATAGGTTTCAAGGAAACTCTTATAAATCGTCAAATACAGGTAAAGCCACAGCTATATGATTCTACCACCGGTTCGGAATGTTGTACCATCTACCGAGAAGAATCCGGCAAGAAACTTGGTAGTTACCTACTCTTTTCAATACAATTTATACAAGGTTTATGAATCATAATTAACTTTGAACCACGTTTTAGTGTGGGCCTGTTGTAGAGTATTAAAATAAAAATATATAAATTACAACCAAAAACTTGACCCGACCAGAGCAGACCAGTCCCCAAGGGCGGCACCTGTTCCCAAGCATGACGTATGTGTCAGCCATCGCTTCACTCAAGCATATTTTAGGGAATGTAACGACCCGCCGCATAGCGTCACCACCCCAGCGACAAACGTCATAACTGTAAAAGTTTTCAGCTTTTGCCATCCTTACTGATCTATCAGCTATTACTAACATCTTAATTTATGTCATGATTACATTGCACCTTGAAGAGACCAAGGTTCTGGCTCCTTAACCACGGGTTTGAAAATCTTATAAGTCAGGGCCAAATTGAGATCTATCAAATTTTGTATTGAATAAATGCATCAGAGTATATTAAATAATCGCATTTTTTTATTTAATATACTCTGATGCATTTGCGGTGGTAGCTCAATGGTAAGGACACGCGCTGAGAGCGGTGGTAGCTCAATGGTAAGGACATGCGCTTCTTAACCGAGGAGTGCGGGTTCAAACCCGGGCACGTACCTCTAAATTTTTCAAGTCTATGTACGTATTTATACCACTAGCTCGACGGTGAGGGAAAACATCGTGATGAAACCTACAAATTCAAACAAATTTGGATTTGTAACCATGATCCAAAAATTGTCTGGTTTCCCTATCTTAGGGTTACGAAGGTCAGACCGGCAGTCGCTTTAATGTAATTACCAGACTCGCTAAATCCTGGATCATGGTCTAAGCGGACCCCGTCTAAGCACGGGACATAACGCTAGGAAGATGATGATACTCTGATGCATTTATTTTGTTCTGTTACGTTTTCACATCTAAATCATTAGACCTATTGTGATGAAATTTACTATGCTATAAGTTTGAACTCAGAAAATAGGTTATTTTATCCCGGGAAAATTTATAAGCCCCGCAGGACACATGGTAGCGACTATGTTGTTACATAGATCGACTTCCACGCGGATGGGGCTGCGGGCAAGACCTAGTTATCTATACTTATAATAAATCTGTAGAGAGGTCAATTCTGTACATGAAATATATTTTCAAAATATCTATCAGGGGGTGATTAGTGATCGATACTGATGCCAAAAATGCAATCAGTAAAATTTTTGTCTGCCTGTCTGTCTGTCTGTCTGTATGTTCCTTATAGAAACAAAAACTACTCGACGGATTTTAACGAAACTTGGTATAATTATTCTTCATACTCCTGGGCAGGTTATAGTATACTTTTCATCACGTTACAATCAATAGGAGCAGAGTAGTGAAGGGAAATGTTGGGAAAACGGGAGAAGTTACTCCATTTTTTAAGCTTCCGTCGCGTGTGCAGCCTTAATGGTTAAAGTTACATAGAAATCATGTATGACGGAAATAGTCTTTATAATATTAACCATAAACACGGGTGACACCGCTAGCACAGCTAGTCCATAATATATCTTTACCATTACCCCGTTCCTTGCAGTCGGTTAACCCGGCCATTCCCAACACGTGGCTGTTGGCAGGTCAGGCGACGAGAACGCAATTTTCACAGGTAATTGAAAGCAAATCCTCCGATAACCATCCCTGTTCGTCCTTCCATCGTACGAACCTAATCAAAACTCTATGCCGTTAGCAGTAGATCCAGTTTACAATAGCAGTTGTTAGAGGAAAAATGTTATAGATTCCACGTGATAAAAAGTAAATACGATTGAAATGTCTATCACAGATATTAGAATGTTTACACGGCATCAATCACCTAAGCAAATGTACCCAGTTTATTGACTTAAACCCTATCCGTGTGTTTGTAGGTAGGGTGCGATATAATACGATGCAAAACGAGCAAAGCGTCTTTTCGAATTGTTGACTGAGGGTTTTTCATTTTCTCCTGGGCAAATATGTCTATATTTATATATACATACATACATAACATCACGCCCATAATCCCCGAAGGGGTAGGCAGAGTCAAAGGGGCAGCATGCCCCTTCAACCACATTTAGCCAAAAATAAAGTCGGGCTGGGTTAGATGGAAAACTGTTAAAAAGCAGTGACAAGCGGCTAACCTGTCGGCTACACAATCCCACACCCAAAATCCGATATACCATTAGTCGTCTTTTACGACATGCTAGGCAAGAACCACAGTTGGCATATTCTTTTTAAGTCCCAAACCAACATGGGACAGTGGGTAAACACAGGTATTCATTACACGAATGTTTGTTCTGGGTGGGAATCGAACCCACAACTCTCGGCGTACAGGGTAGGGCCACTATCAAATGCGCCATCTCGCCAGTCCATAGGTAGTCGAGACTCATACCAACTGTTGTCTCAATTACCCCAGTCCCATAAGTGGTTATACCTTACATATAGGTACCATGTAGGGCTTGTGAACCACAGAAACAAAGATAGCGTGATATTGTGTTGTCACAGAGTGGCAAATGCAACAACGGTCGATCGAAACGGTATTATAGAGGTCGTTGATTTGATTCGGATCGTTTCGCGTCTCTTGCGCAGACCGTAACGAAATTTGAGTGAAAGCCAACCAAAATGAGAATAAGTCGAGTATTTTAGTCAATTCACTCACCAGCCCCGGTAGCCGTGATCGTCTAGTGGTTAGGACCCTACGTTGTGGCCGTAGTAACCCAGGTTCGAATCCTGGTCACGGCAGTGTCTCACTGTCGCGGCGGGGCTATTATTTTTTGTTTTAATGATAACTCCTTGAATTATAATGTAGGATAATAAGAGGTGTTGAGAGGTTTATTAACTAGCATTTTATTAATTTAAATAATGTGGGAGACGACTGTTCTCAAGGAAATGTAATTTGAAACCTCTTTGACTTTTTTTTTTAAGAATTGTTTGACAAATTAAACATAAAGTCAAAAATAAACGAAGTCACAAATAAAGGAAAGCCCTTTTCAGTTAAATGTTTTTGAACAATGGGGTTATTATTTTTATAATAGATATGGTTTTGTTTTGGCAACTGTTGCTATTTTAAAAAACAATGGTGATTCATTTCAATGGCATTATTTTGTTCGCGACAACAATAGAATTCAACAATGTAATAAAATAGACTTAATAAATGTGGCATTCAGCCACATTTATTAAGTGTGTGATTTACAAATGTATTGCGGTGCATTTATTTTTGTTTGGTAAGTTTATTTACCCCGGACGGTAATATGTGGAGAATACACAACTGGTGTTTATTCTGTATTGTTTGTAGACATTAATAATAGCACAAGTAAGCAAATTTACGTTAAATCATTTAACGTAAAGTTGTCAAAGCATTATTGAATCATCATTTTCCTAGCGTTTTGTCCCGTACTTAGACAGGGTCCGCTTAGACCATGATCCAGGATTTAGCGTGTCTAGTTACTTACAATTAATTGAAGGTTTATTACATTGAAGTGACTACCGATCTGACCTTCGTAACCCTAAGATAGGGAAACCAGACAATTTTTGAATCATGGTTTTTATTAAAGATAAATAATAACGAAAAATATAACTCTTTTAATGTCGAGAACTAACGCTACATAAGATATTTTTTTTAAACAGTCGGCTATATATTTTTCTTAATAAGTGGCATAATTGAGTTCTTTAAGCTTTTTAAACTTTTTCCTTATTTAGATGTGCAAGCGATGTAGTTATACTTAATTTTTTCTCGCTTGTCAGTTATATTTTCTGGTGGTTAGATGTTACAACCGATTGCGCAGCCTAATGCAGCATGAAATGAAAGTGTTGCGCCCGCGCAGATACCAATCAAGGTATTTATCAGAATCGTCACCAGCCCCGGTAGCCGTGATCGTCTAGTGGTTAGGACCCTACGTTGTGGCCGTAGTAACCCAGGTTCGAATCCTGGTCACGGCAGTGTCTCACTGTCGCGGCGGGGCTCATTTTTTATTCATTAGTATGACAGTATAGGTCGGACTTGATGATTTCAGTCCGAAATCATTATTTAAAATTAAATTCAGTAACTTTATAAATGCGTTACCTATTTTTATTACTGTATGAAATGAAATGAACTAAATCCAATCATTTAATAAATTGCCCGTCTATCCATCTGCCCGTCTGCCCATCTATTAAAAACCCGTATTTCCCATGGGAACGGGAACTACGCGAGTGAAATCGCAGGGCGCTGCTAGTATATTATAAATGAGTTACATACATCATACTAGATACGTATGTACAACTTAAGAAGAAAGTGATAATGAATGAATTTATTGACCTAGTAAAATGTCATTTTATTCAATACTGACTGTGCCCGCGGTGTCACTCGCTTAGTATTATAGCCTATCTCGATAAATGGGCTATCCAACACTGAAATAATTTTTCAAAATTAGCACGTTTGAGCAAACAAACAAACTCTTCAGATTTATAATATTAGAGATTCGACTAATGAAAATGTATTTTCAAATGTTTCACTGTCATTCTACCTTAATACCGAGGTCTACGCAAACAAAAGTTAATATTATTCACTTGAATGGTATATGTTCTAGGGATTTCAATGCTAGATCTAACAATCTAGCTGCGTCCAGCATAATTTTAGCTGTGATGAATCCAGTGACATGTGCTGGTTGAATACCGCTGGATTTCAATCCCTAATAATTGGAGTACTGGATCAAGTAATCCAGTCGGGTCCAGCACAATTTTAGCTCTTCTGGATGATGGTGCTAAAAATGCCGCCTCCTGCCAACGACTATGGAGGGTGTGAATCTATAATAATAATCTTCTTCTAATATAAAAAATTCTCGTGTCGCGGTGTTTGTTCCCAAACTCCTCCGAAACGGCTGAACCAATTTTGATAAAATTTAGTGTGCTTATCGGGTAGGTCTGTCTACCTCATCTATCTATTGGTACCCCTAAATATTATGGGTAGTCTACTCTAAAGCTATAACTCGAGAACGGCTTTACTGATTTTGCCAATTATTTTTTTGTTGTGTTTGTTATTGTCAAGTGAAGGTTCTTATGAAATTAAAAATAAATTGCGCAATAAATAAAAAAAAATGGGTATTGAAAATCGGAGAACGGGGCGTAACGAAGTGCGCCGGGTCAGCTAGTAATAAATAAATACCAGTCTACATCACATACATTGATCTGACTCCGTGGTAAGTAGCTTAAGCACTTGTGTCACGGATATCAGAAACAACAGTAGGATCACAAAATACTTAAATATTGGATATTATCACCCAGACACAGAACAAACACAAGTATTTATCATAAGAATATTGGTCCTGGGTGAAGATCGAACCCTTAATTCTTGGCGCATGGGGCATGGTCACTACCGAATGCGCCATCGAGCTTGTCGAATGAAACCTTTAGTCACAACCTATAGATACCAGATACCACTATACCCAACTGTACGGTCAGGTAGCCAGCGACTAGTGTTACGATCATTGCAGCTTATTTCAGGACAGAATTTTAAAATATCTGAAAATTATATTTTCCAACAGATACAGCATAATGGCAACAAACAGCATATTGACTATTTTGTCTGTAATTTATTGAGAAAGTGTGAACATTACCTTACTGCTGTTAAAAAATTTGACTGTTCAGTCTAAATTGTTCATTATAGTAATATTTTGATCATTGGGTATTTTTTTTCATATATACTATAAATGTTAATAGGTTAGGTCCGGCCTGACGCTAAAAAGTAACCGTAACCAGTTAGAAGGCAACACATTCAGTATCACAAGTAATCTAAACTACTTATTGGTATTACCGTGCTGACTAGCGTAAAGCGCAATACACACAAAAGCCGCCAAGCCGCCGACCTGTGTCGGCAACTTTTAGTCGGCGGGTTAGTTAGCGGTTTCACTTACTGCAGTAGGCGCTTGTACGCAACTGAGCGCTTTTAGGCAAGCCGCCAACATGCCTTAACATGTCGCGCAGGCTTCTATCGCCGACATAATTTTGTATGGCTCAATGGCGCATTCGGTAGTGACCCTGCCCCATGCGCCAAGAGTTGTGGGTTCGATCCCCACCCAGGACAAACATTCGTGTGATGAATACTTGTGTTTGTTCTATGTCTGGGTGTTAATATCCAATATTTAAGTATATATTTGTAATGCCACTGTTGATTCTGATATCCGTAACACAAGTGCTTAAGCTACTTACCACGGAGTCAGATCAATGTATGTGATGTAGTCTGATATTTATTTATTTATTTTTTAATTATTTTGTTAAAGGCCGCTGGGTTGTGTCGGCGCCGGGTCGACGGTTCGGTTGTATTGCGCTTAAGGCGACGTGGCTGAAATTTATAAATAAATTGAGATGTCCCACAGCAGCCAGGACACCTGGCGACGCTATCAGCAACCCATTTAGTCCGCTGCAGCCGTAAAGTCGGCCTCGTAAAAACGCTGAACTATTCTACTCCAGGCACCTCCTTGGCTCCGGCTTTATAGCTCGGATGTCGTTCTAATAGCATGCCACGTGATTTTACTTATCGTAACTTTTAATGCCTTCGCTTTACTGGGCAAGTAGTATGTCGCGCTTCTGCCGCCTTAAAAAAAAAACTTAGCTCAAGTCTTGACGTATTATTTGATGTCTTCAGGAAGCATAATAGTTTTCTAACTGATAGATAATAATAATATTGTCCTCCTAACTAATATCGGCCACGTCTGCTAATCTCAACGAGGATTTGCTATCTGCGCAGGAGATATATAGTGCACAAGTGTGTGCGCAAACACAGGTGCACTCTCATAGTCCGGTGAGACGGCAATTCGACATGATCGGAGAGAGGTCAGGCTCAGGACCAATGGCATAACGTGCTTTCCAAGGCACGGGGGTGATTAAACTTCTTGATTTGGGCTTTTACTGAGTAATTTCAATATTGAAACATACATACATACATAGCATCACGCCCATAGTCCCCGAAGCGGTAGGCAGAGTTTGAGTTTATTTTTACTGATAATACAATGTGAAAATTTAAAATCATACTATTTTCTTACACTTTTCACAGCCACCATTCCGCAGCCCAACGAGATCCTCAAATGTTTCACTCTATTATTCCGCTTTAGAACACTCTTTGTACAGTTGAATGTTATTCCCTTTGTGAGTTAACTTCCTTCCTATGCTTCTGTTCGCGATAATCCCTATTTATTGCGACTTCGATAAAAGGACGCGACTGGAGGTTAGTGGGGCTTGAACACTATCGGCACTTCTATAGGATTTATTCGTGTTCAATAAAGTTCTCTTACTTACCTACCTACAGGAAAGGCAATTGAACATCTTCGTTGAATATTATTTGATTTGGTGAACCCGCTTTTTCCACTTATGAATCAATTTTCTTATTCGATCTATATGTACTTTTATTGGATTAAACAAATACCTATTCATCTCATCCTCTTGCCCTTCTCCCAGTTCATCTGGGGTCGGCGCAGCATGTCTTCCTTCTAAACACTTAGCTATTATTGTTATTCAAACACTTCGATAATAATTTTTCGAAAGCTTTTCGATATTTAGATTTAATCATCTTCCTAGCGTTATGTCCTGTGCTTAGACGGGGTCCGCTTAGACAATGATCTAGGATTTAGCAAGTCTGATAATATAATTACATTGAAGTGACTACCGATTTGACCTTCGCAACCCTAAGAAAGGGAACCAGACAATTTTTGGATTATGGTTACAAATCCAAAGTTGTTTGATTTTGCAAGTTTCATCACCATGTTTTCCCTCACCGCCGAGCTATTGTATAAGAGCTGTATAAATACGCACATTGATTTAAAAAAATTCCAAACGTACGTGCTTGGTTTGTTAGTGTTAAAGCATTCTTGTTCTTTTTTCCCTTTGGGCCTATGTGAAGTGGGCTTGGCAGCGTTCGACGCTGTGGTCCTCAAGCGGTCTATCTCTCGCTCGCAACTTTCTACGGGGACTCGCAAGTCGTATGTGCCGCATTGCCGCACGTAGTAAAATACAGCACGTACTCCACGTAGTTAATATATCATGAGTAAGCATACACTAACAGATTGAGAGATATATAAGCTGTGAATATGTTTTATTAAATTTAGACTTATACCAACTGTTGTCTCAATTACCCCAGTCCCATACTCGATTATATCGTACATAGATAGGGAACTATAAATAATTTTACATTAAAAAAACAATAAGTACTTGTGATTCTTGATATAATATTAATGATCCAAAGAGGCAAACAGATATTTCAAATATCTGTGGTTAAAACCCGCACACCGTTATGAGGCGCGTGTCCATACCATTGAGATACCACTGCTCTCGAAAATTTCAAAACTTACATACATACATATTGCCATATCTTTTTCCCCCGGGGTAGGCAAAGATCGAAACTTACAGTTAAGGGTATTTTTAACCGACTTTAAAAAAAAGAGGAGGTACTCAATTCGACTGTTTTTTTTTTAAATTACTGCTATACAGTTCTAGCATAAGCGACGTGAATAGTTATCACAGTATGGGCTAGCTTTTACATCCTGTAAAAATCTGAAATCATTTAATATAAATATATTTCTGTTTTATCATTTCCTCCCATAGACACTTTTTTGTTAATGTTTTATCATCTAGATTTATTAAAAGTGACGTCAATGTTGAGTAAAAGTGGCTTATCTGCTGAGGAAATACTGTCTACAACGGGGGCGGGATTTCCACCACAGCTGCTCAGGGATAGAAAAAAATTGGGTTTAAAAATGTATTAACAGAAGATGTTTTTTTTATCTATTTCAAGTCAACAATACTTGGATCTTGCAATGTAATTGAAAAAACCAAGCTTTTCACATTAACATTGTTAAATCTACGATTTTACTATGACATATTACATTAACGAAATGATCCCTAGTAGTCTAATATGAGACCTTAAATTATGACCTGCCTCCATAGTACCAAAATTCAGAGATTCCACGATGCACATATTCTTAGTATGAACTTACCTACTCAAAACTTAATCAATTCCTTTGATACAATTAGTTTTTCCAACATATCACGTCAAATATCCTATTATATGCTACACCCTACCGCTATTAACCCTTAGATCTGTCGAGAAAAATGAAAAACTGCCATGGAAAGGTCGTTTGCCATCAATTAAAGTACTCGCTCGGCGTGGGACGGAAAGCGCTTCCCGTATAAAGCCAAATGAGGCGAAAAAGTGCCTGCTGGACTTTCACATATCACTTCTTAGCGGTAATTTAATGCATTACTTCTAACAGTCTATAATCTAAGGTAATGGAGGTTCTTTATTCGGCTGCCTATTTTTCCTCCTGTATTTTCCTGTTAACTTAACGAGGTGGTTTAATGAGGCGGGAAATATGATGATGCGGTTGCCAAAGTGTATTGACGTGTAATAAAGAATTTATTCAAAGTAGATTATCGTTTGAATGACTTTATTAAGGTTTTTTTTTGAGACAGGCCGTGATGCCTAGTAATTGATTAGGCTGTAGATTCGAATGCTACTGGGGGTCATTTTTATACTACGCCTCATTTTTTTATCCCCGACCAACATAGGAGGAATATTAAGAGATTTTTATACATTTGTATAATTTTTTAAATAAAAAATAGCCCCGCCGCGACAGTGAGACACTGCCGTGACCAGGATTCGAACCTGGGTTACTACGGCCACAACGTAGGGTCCTAACCACTAGACGATCACGGCTACCGGGGCTGGTGACGGCGTTGACGAAAAAGTGAGTGAGTTTCGGTAAATGATCTACTTACAATATAGTTACCAAACAGTTGTTGCGCAAGCGCAGAATAAGTCCGCGCTCTAAGAAGTCAGGTTGCGGCAGCCAATCCGGTGCATATTTTTATACCAACTAATTTCTGCCTTAGGCTTCGCTCGCGTTGTACATCGATAAAACATAGCTTTTGTGATAATTCATGTATTATTCTCAAGTTACATTAATAATTTTCGCATGAAAGAGTAACAAGGAGCAGAAAGTCCCTTAAGCCACATTTAGCCGTACACAATGGATTAGTTGTTGCAGCTAAGCTGTGTCAGCCAGACTGCATTTACAGGGTCTATGCACCATGCAGTCTAGCTAAGGAGTGTGGATACTAGGTAGTCAGTTAATGCGTTGCATGATGACTCTTTACAGCCAGTGCATTAGCTCAGCGAACCGTTGTATGGTCATACAACGGTTCGCTGAGCCAGCTAGGCTGTCTGGCGCGGCCTATCTGAGTCCGAACCATGGCTGCTTAGCATTTGGACTACATAGGATATTGTAGTTCAGTACAATTCTTATATCCAGTAATTACTGACAGAAAAATCAGATTGGAGATTTCTGTGGATTGTGTAAAAATGTTGGGTAGTAATTTATTTTATATTATAGAGTTTCAAGATTGTTAAGATTTTTGCTTCTACATAAGCGCATTGATTAAGCATCCGTTTGTGGTTTGAGGGGTTTTACAATTTTTTTTATAGCAATAATAAGACTAAATTTTTTTGGTAAAATATATGTCTGAGTTTATAAAAAATCAATCAAATTACAACAAAACAATAGCCCCGCCGCGACAGTGAGACACTGCCGTGACCAGGATTCGAACCTGGGTTACTACGGCCACAACGTAGGGTCCTAACCACTAGACGATCACGGCTACCGGGGCTGGTGGCAGTGCTGAGAAATATCTCGATCGCAATCAGCGCAGTGTCATTTTCACAACTAATTCGTCACGGGCTGCGCGAGCGCACGTAATAAGTAACAGCAAATAAAGTATCTAAGTTACCTGAAGTAGCGCAAAAAGTAACTTGAAGAAAACGTATAAGAAGTTAAAAGTGGACGTTCCAAATTGAGAAGCATATCATTTGAGGATTTACAGGGATTAATAATTTAACTTTTAATACGCATTATTGGATGATAAAAATCACCTTTGTAGTTATTGATCACCCAGAGTTATCTTTATACATATTAATAAAATTTTAAAAATATATTAAATTGTAACCTAATTATCATGAAAGGAAACAATCTTTATTTCTACCTTTTAATTAAAATCAGTCATTATGAAACTAAGCACGAACAATGTGCAGTATATTGTAAGATTCATTTCTCAACACTTCTAAACTTAAGAGAAAATACTTAGCTCAATCTAAACTTATATTTTCGCTCCTGAATATTCTGGCGGGCAGGCAGAAATAAAGTTTGATAGTAAAAATGCAAACATACCTAAAAATAAACACACTATAAAAAGTCCAAAAGTCAAAATATTCTTTATTTATATAGATTTCAAGAAAACACATAAATCGTCAAATACAGGTAAAGCCAAAGCTATGTATATGATTCTACCACCGGTTCGGAATGTTGTATCTACCGATAAGAATCCGGCAAGAAACTCGGTAGTTACTCTTTTTAATACAATTTATACAAAGGTTTATGAATCATAATTAACTTTGAACCATGTCTTAGTGTGGGCCTGTTGTAGAATGTCAAAATAAAAATATATAAATTACAAACCTAAAACTTGACCCGATCAGAGCAGACCAGTCCCCAAAGGCGGCATCTGTTTCCAAGCATGACGTATGTGTCAGCCATCGCTTCACTCAAGCATATTTTAGGGAATGTAACGACCCGCCACATAGCGTCACCACCCCAGCGACATTTTAGGCTATCAAGCCCACTATCCCCGCAGAGGATGGATATCATTGGAGCAATATATTTACACCACTTTTAGCGAAAAATAAATTTAAGTAATAATGCATAAACAAAGTAAGCGATATTTGTATTTAAATAAAGTACCTATTCGGAATTATTTAAATGCCATTTGCATGAGACTCCGTCAACATGATCCTTAATCTCATTTCTATAATAGTGAATAAAATTCCTCACGAGTTCTCCAGTTCAAAGCCTGAAAGATTTACAATATTATAGTACAATGAGAATTCATTTTATATTTGTGAATTGAAACACTGCCAAATTGGGCAATTTTTCATCGGGATATAACTCAAAAATACTCATCTACTGTATTTTTTAAGCTCTTTTCTTATTTTATTTTCAAATATAAAGAGGTACCTACTACACATAACTTTTGTAAATACTACGTGATATAATAATAATATTACGTCCCAATATGGTTTTCATGTTGATATGATTAATACCGATAATCATTACCGACGCTTGTAATATCTTGACGATGGGAGCGTTAAGGAAACACGCTCGAGAATCGGTGAAGATTGCAAGTCAGCGGAGAATATTGCAACTTTAAAGCGATGCTGTAGCAGTTTTCACATACGATTTGTTACACCTGAGATGGTGCTTGCGGGCGGCCATCGATTTTCTGCTAAGCCCAGAGCATTTCACCAGAGTAAGGATTTTACTAAAAAAATCCTGAAAGTGCAAAGTCAAACTAAAGCAGCCTAATTGCTAAGAAATAGATTGAAGTATTCATTCAAAAGTACGCAGATTAAATCGCAAGTGTATAAATTTTATCTTCGTTGTGTTGATGCGCATTGCAATTTCTTCGCATATTTTAGTTTTAAGGATGTTATTGTTTTAGAAAAATATGACACACTTTATTAAATTATTCAGTCGACACTTCGTGGTCGCCATAAGTATCACGGAAACCGTAAATATCGAAACGTTGCATAAAATAAAAGTTAAACTTCACGCGTTCACACTCTTATGAGTTAGAGGTTCGAAAGCGCGAGGTCGAATAAAGCGCTTAACTTTGTTACCTTTTGAGAATATGAATACTTTATCCTACTCTTTCTTAGCTTTATTGGATGAAGGTGCTATGGTACTGTGATGAATTTGTTAACAAAACTATTATTTTCATAGACAGCTTTTAGTTAAAACCTTCAGTGCTACTGACTGGTCCTACTGACTACCTAGTCAGTTGGAACTCCAACCTAAGTAATCACCTAATTACTTGAGTAACTACCCAAGCTGCATTGATTACTTAGGTACCATGTTTAATCTTAATCGTATTGCAATTTGAAATATTGTTGATTCAGTGTTTTATTTAGTGTGCAATCTTATATTTCGGGTGCAGTGGTAGTAATGATGCGCCTCATATGCAAGGAGTGTGTGGAAGAGTGATGGTCTAAGCCCAGTCACGTGACTTTGAAGTTTTAAAATCTATATTTGCACATTTACAATGTCTTGATTAACATTGTAAGGAAATCTAAACATCAAAAAGCTGTCGATACGGTCATGATCCAATTTGTATGGTTTCCGTAAGAGTAGCTGAAGAAGAATTACAAAACGAAAACCGTAAAGAAAAACCTAAAAATATTTTACGCTTACTTAGTGTACACGACCAAACGTGCTAATATATCACGAAGATACCTCCAAAAACTCCAGTTTAGCTAAAGGCAGAGAACAAACGATCCAGAAGCCCGGTTTGTTTACGTTGCAAAGAGCTTTGCCACGTATTTTCATTTTCAGTTCAGGTCTGGCCGCGGTCGGGACCGCACGCCGCCCGCCCTGGAGCCGGGCTGACTCGAAACACGGGACAGACGAAACTTGATAAACAAACAATTGACGAGCGTTGTGTAGGATGTTAGTGAGTTTTGAACAAGTGAGGACGATTTGTTTAGTTGTTAATGAGGCGGTGTAGTTGCGACGCTTTGGATTTTGTGTAATGGGAGATTTGGAGGGGTCAGCAGAGGTCTTACATTTTGTTTGTGGTGAGTTAACTGCTAGTTTTATATTCATCACTAAACAAGCTTAGGTAAATAGTCTTCATAGAGTTTAAACAAGTCTTTTAACTTGTCCTTACATGCATGATTAATGAAAAATGCATTTTTATCTTGCTCGGAATACTACTCCAACTGCGTAATGTATGTAACTTAATACAATATAAGTGATATGTTTCCAGACATCTATTAACTTAATATATTTTATAATTGGGAATAGTTTTAATTAAAAGTTACGTTTATCGTACAATTATGTTTCCGTGGTACATACATGATAAACATCTTCATTTTTATTTTTATACTTATATACATACATACATAACATCACGCCCATAATCCCCGAAGGGGTAGGCAGTTAAAGGGGCAGCATGCCCCTTCAACCACACTAATCCAAAAATAAAGCCGGGCTGGGTTAGATAAAAAATTGTGAAAAAGCAGTGACAAGCGGCTATTTTTATACAAATGGCGTTGATACGATATGGCATGTAATAATATGTTTTAGGTCAGTGTATCTTCGAGAAAATGAATGAAAATCTTTATTGAAATAGAATAGCATATCGTCTATTGATATGGTAAAACCATTGTGTGTTTAGTTCATTTACTCTGGCGCTCTGCAAACATTTTATGCTGAGTAAGGAAATTTTCTCAGCTAGATAGTAATAAATATGTTCAGATCTCACAGATACGTTATTCATCATTGCTTATTTAATGGTGATGTATGATAAGATTTTATTCTTAATTTGACAACATCTGGCTTCTAAAAAGTGGCTTGTGTGAACAAATAAACGCTTATCTTAACGAGATTTTTATTGGTTTACCTAGCTGTATGTAAAGAGTAAGTTTACTATAATTGTTATGATCAAATCACTTTTGACGATTTAACAATTGCGTTGGGGAAATTTATGTTGCGTACAACAGGTTAAGGTAGAAACATCGGACCATTTTACACATATCTATGGAACACAAACGAATTCCGGCTTAGGTGTTTTAAATTACTTTCTTTATTACGGTTTCGAAGTAGTTCCAAATAGCCTCTGATTTCCGGCAAAAAAACTTTTTCTTGATGCCGGTAAAATTTTAGTCTGTGGGCAATATTGCTCCTTCTTTTTATAAGAGCCTCTTCAATATTGTTTGATATCGCCTTCTTATTTTTTCAGACTGGACACAATAGCTTATGTAGCAATTTAAGACGAGTCTAGAATGCTTCAATCTCAATTGAACCTCAATATTCATCTGTTTTGATGTGAGAAAATAAACTTTTGCTTGAAACGAGCCACAAGTGTTAGTTTCTATAGGTAAATATTACCTTTACATAGAGAAACTAACTAACATATGTTACCTTTAAGTTTACAATGCATGATGACATTATACAATTAGATATATCTAAGATTAAAGCTGTGACAGTTCGTAAAAACAGTTATCAATATCATAAAGAAATTAAAATTAAGCTAGAAAAATTAAAATCATTTCCTTTAATAGTTTTATCGGTCACTATACGACTGCCCATTATTTAAAATATCATATTTTTCATAGGTCTAAATACAGAAAGGCAGCTTCTCTGTTACTTTTAATCATATACTAAGTTTAAATAAATAATAAATCATAAACTTGATCATATTTATATTATTATAGCCTTTGACCGGACACAATTTTTCTAGAGGGATTCTTTAAAAAGTTTAAAAAAACCAGCTATAATAATATTATTTTATTATACACAAGCAGCGCCCCGCTGTTATACCCGGATAGTTTTCGTTCCTATGGGAATACGGGGGTAAATCATAACATATATTGCTCGTGAAGTTTAGTTAGTTATATATTGCTCGCTGATTCGTACCTTTCGAATGGTGAACGGATTCAAATTCAAATTATTTATTTGCCATAAAAAGGGTGTGGTTACATATTGTGGTAGAATATATTTTTTTTATACTTAAACCTATTTAGCTATTAAAAATAGCATGCATACATACATAACATCAGGCCCATAATCCCCGAAGGGGAAGGCAGAGTCGAAATAGCATGTAAATGTTACGAATTTTCTAAATCGGTTTGAGTGATTACGACATGAAAGCGTAACACATACAATCTCACATTTGCAATTATTATATTAGTTAGGATGTTTGCTATGTTATATAATATAAAAAAACTAATGACTTTTGTCCCATGTTTGTATGGGATTTAAAAATAATGGGCCAACTGTGGTTCTTGCCTAACATGTCGTAAAAGGCGACTTATGATATATCGGGTTTTGGGTATGTGATTGTGTAGGCGACGACGGCTGCCCCTTTGACTCTGCCTACTTCTTCGGGGATTATAGACGTGATGTTATGTAAAAACCTAATGAAGAGCCACATTCGGTTTTTTTTTATCGGGTTCAAAGTTTAAGAAATGTTCCGAAGAATTATAATCACAGTCGCCTGTGACACACACACTGCTACTGATTTTACTGAGCATGTAGGTATTTAGGTACGTATGTGTTCCTATATCTACTGTACTGTTGATAGATCACTGTTAAATAGAGGATTACGTGTTCGGGATTACTATACAGATTGCGATAATAGTATACGTGTAAACGTAATTATATTTCGACCTACCTGTGGAGTCAACTTACATCATCATCATCATCTTCCTAACGTTATGCCCCGTACTTAGACGGGGTCCGCTTAGACCATGATCCAGGATTTAGGATTAAGCGAGTCTGGTAATTACATTAAAGCGACTGCCGATCTGAACTTCGTAACTCTAAAATAGGGGAACCAGACAATTTTTGGATCATGGTGTTTAATCAACTTACTTAAGTTAAGGAAATCCAAGTTAAGTTAAGGAATCCAATTTTTGCATTTTTGTGTTTGTCCTAATCTACATTTAATACCAGTTTAAATAAAATTACAAAATAGAACTCATGTATTAGATATATAGATTTTATAAGTAGATCTGTTGATTTTTTTTATTGTCCAGACTGACCTATTCGCTAGTTCCAAACTAAGCTTATGCTTGTGGTATGGATACCAGGCGAACGGATAGACATACTTAAATACGTTTATAACATCTATAGCAGCGCCCCGCGGTTTCACCCGCGTAGTTCCCGTTGCCGTGGGAATACGGGGATAAATCATAGCCTATGCTACTTGCTGATGAAGTAGCTTTCCATTGGTGAAAGAATTATTCAAATCGATCCAGAAGTTTCGGAGCCTATTCGATACAAACAAAGAAACAATCAAATCTTTCCTCTTTATAATATTAGTAAGTATAGATGATTTGAGTACAAATGTCCATATTTATATTCATAACATCACTCTTGATTTCGTGACCAGGGTCTCTGACCACTCGACCAACGGGCCAGTTTCGTTACTATTGCTTAGATTTGTGAACTTATAAAAAAAAAAAAGTCTTATGGAACGCAAAAAGTTGACAGTGAAATAAGAAAATAAAGGAGTACCTGCCCTCAGAGGAATCAAAGATTAATGGAGTAACTCTTGCAACTTTCTGATTAACTGTCACCAACTTTTAGAGCCTAAATTTCAAAGTTACGAATTTGGACATATAATAGGACTGGCTTTCAGGCTAAGAATCCGCTGATTGATAGGCTTGAAATAAATTGAACTCGATAAGAATTAGGAATTCAAAGAATACCTCAGGTTATATTTTCTCATTGTAAAGGATATCGAAAATATTTCTAAATCAAAAGTGTACAGTTGTTTCATCTACTGTAAATAATCGTCAATTATTTAGGCACTGCATAAATATCTTGTGTATTGCAGCCTAACAATGAGAATCTTAATCATTCAGAGTCCCTCAATAAGCTAAAAAATAAAAAAAACGGTAAAAGAGTTGAATCGAGTATCAAGTTTTTGAAATTGTATCACGAGAAAGGCACTTCCTACTGCTTTCTTATAATTGTCCATCTAATTAAACGCAATTTTCTTTCAAGCTAAAATTGTTAAAAGATTGCTGCTCCTTGAACTCTGTCTACCTCATCGATGATTGCGGGCGCGATGTTATGGACGTAATCATTCTGAACATAGATATGTTAATACGCAAGGCTCATCAGTGTCACCGAATGAGTGCGTCCGTGCATACTGTCGGCAGTAATCTATGCATAGCGATGAGTTTAATTACTGCAGTAGTTAGCCCATATAAATGGATGTGCAGTTCGCTGCTTCGTTGCATACGCCTGGATTAGACGGCCTTGAGTTTATTTTAGTATTCACAAAAAAATTCCCCGCGCATGCCCCGAACGTGTTTATCTGTTCCAGATAAAAATGTCTTTGCCACGTTCGGGCCCACGACTTATCTCTTTCGTAAATCATTTCTATCGGTACTCTATTTCGATATAAAGGATAAATATAGAAATAAGAAATAAGCCAAAATCAATTAAGGCGTTTGAGAAAGAAGTATGGGCTATGTTTAACATTGTCAGAAAAATATATTATTCCCGTTAGTCCCACCAGGCTATATCCCACCAGTGTGACGAAAGAGAATTTAAATTTATTAATCTAATACTGGATCCGCAAAGTTTATACTGGAAAAAATCAACGCATATGAATACGTGATAAATATTTAGAAACATGTTTTATTATATGTTTTTATTATATGTTTTATTTTATTATCGACTGGCCCGTTGGTCGAGTGGTCAGAGACCCTGGCCACGAAACCAAGGGTCGCGGGTTCGAATCCCGCTAGGGGCAAATATTTCGTGTGATGAACATGGATATTTGTACTCGAGTCATGGATGTTTATAAACGTATTTAAGTATGTCTATCCGTTCACCTAGTATCTATAGCACAAGCTTATAAGCTTAGTTTGGGACTAAGGAATTGGTGTGCCAGTCTGAAGAATTTATTTATTTATTTATTTATTTATACATTTATTGACAGATATTACATATTCATTAAAAACGGTCAATAAAAAAAATATTGCTCTTATACGAACCCGGCGGGGTAGGTTCTCCCTATAAAAATATAAAGAGTATAAATTCAGAACGATTTAAAATTCCATTTGCACCATACTTTTACCTAATCTCTGCGATTACGGCGAATCTGCACTTTGAACCGGTGCTTTAAAAAGCTTAAGAGATAATGGCCAAAGCTATTTTCTCGAATTAGCCATATTTTCAGCGTAACAGCTATGATTCGTCGGTGATGCGGCACATGACGTGAATTGCGATGCGCTGTTACGCCTGAACTATGAGCAACGTGATGCGTGATGCGAGTTGCAGCGCGTTGCTACGGCTGAACTGAGAGCGACGTGACATGTGGCGTGAGTTGCGACGCACTATTACAACTGTACTATGAGCGACATGATATGTGGCGCAGGTTGCGACTCGCTGTTACGACTGAACTTTGAACGGCGTGACATGTGGTGCGAATTAAGTATAACGCGCCGGAAGCACTAGATATGCAATCTAACTGGCGCTATATTTTTTAGGCTCTTTAGGCCAAAGCTATCAAACGTTTTAATTTAAATGATGTAAGCTTGTTTCGATTTTCCTACTTAGGGACGTGAAAAATACTTTAGCGACTTGCGACGCCAATGGCAGCTTTTGCTTCACAGCGATATATTTCTAAGGCTCTTTAGGCCAAAGCTATCGAACATTTAAATCACGTAAGCTTGGTTTGATTTCCCTACTTGAGAAGAATACTCGAATGACTGGCTATGTAAAAGGCAGTTTTAACATCGGAAGTCGCTGTAGTATTCTCAACCTGGTAACTCATCCTTGTAATAGATTGTTACCTTTAGAAAAGTAGTTGTTTTCCAAGAATATTCTGAATTAATGTTATTTTTCCATCCGCGTCGCAGACTCGCTGCTGGAAAGGTACTCGGATATGAATGCAAAGGAAATACATCGTCTGTCTTCGCTTGTATTTAGATTCCATGTACTTGTTGTGTTGTCTATCATAGGACGCTATTGGTATTACTCAATACTTTACTCTATATGTGAATAAATTATTCCAGCTTTAATCATCATCATCTTTCTAGCGTTATGTCCTGTGCTTAGACGGGGACCGCTTAGACCATTATCCAGAATTTAGCAAGTCTGGTATTTACATTGAAGCGACTGGCGACCTGACCTTTGCAACCCTAGGATAGGGGAACCAGACAATTTTTGGATCATGGTTACAAATTCAAAGTTGTTTGAGTTTGCATGCTTCATCATGTCGAGCTAGTGGTATAAATACGTACATCGATTTGAAAATCTAGTGATACGTGCCCGGATTTGAAACCGCACTCCTTGGTTAATAGGCGGGTGTCCTTACCGTTGAGCTATCACCGGTCCGCTGTATTATTCCAGCTTTATGGATTCTGAATTTCCGAAGTTCATTTTTCAACTGTCACTACTAACACACGTCCAATTGAAAAGTATCGTCCAATCGGTGTTTTAAAATGAATTCGTTAAATTTACTAACCCAACTCGAGCAAAGCGACTTTAAGTGAATTTATAGTCATTTGTTTGAGAATAATTCCTTCAATCACATCCCTACTTAGTTCACTCACTTAATATTACATTCTAACTCATTGAAGTTTGAAAAACCGGCAACAAAACAAAAAAAAGTCTGCAATCGCGTAGGATTGAGTAGTCCAGCGCAGTTGTTGCGAACTGGGGTGAATCTGACATGAACAGGCAGCAAGCTCGTCTGTTTATATAGTCGAGGTATTCTGTACCTAACGAACTAAATATTAAACTACGCTAACAATTCTGCTTAACTGTATTCTGAGCAGACGTATTTAATGTTGCCAGTGTAGATCCGAATTGCTGGTCATGTCTGAGGCAATTGCTTATGTGGAGTGTATATTTATTATCGCAGAAACATTTCCAGACTCTATGTATATATGTCTGGAATGAAATTATCTTTATTTATATAGGCTTCAACAAAGCACGTATAAATCGTCAAAACAAATTCAATATCAACCGGTTCAATAAGTAGCTTCTACCGAGAAGAAACCGGCAAGAAACTCGATAGTTACTCTTTGCGAGGTCTTATAACTAATAGTTACAATTTCTTAATCAAGTTAATTTATACGTGCATCTACTAATATTTCTATCTATGCAAACAAAGTGTCCGGGAATGTTAGCATACATGGGCACAACATCACGCCCATAATCAGGCAGAGTCAAAGGCAGCAGGCCCTTTATTCACATTCAGCCAAAAACAAAACTGGGCTAGGTTAGATGGAAATTATTATCTACTTGTATAACAAATGTGCAAAAATATTATGTTTGAAATAAGAAATCTTGATATTTTTATATTTGACGTACAGCTTAGAACGTAATCTTATAAATACATGACATTTACCAATAAATAAAGCTTACAAAATTAAATACTACATAGTTTCAAATACAATAATTGTTCATACTTAATAGTTCTTGTCATACTATTGGTAAACGAAAGCGTGTTTAATTATAATTATTAAATTATCAAGACGCAAAATATTAAATAACGAATTTTCCAATACCCTTCTAACATTCACCTACATTACCTAAATAAATACATCGCCAATAATAGGTAACTAAATGGATGATCAAAGCGGTTATCCTTTATTTACAATCTATCTAGTTGGGATTCAACGGATATCTATGCTTATTATCCTGTATACCCAGGGATTAGAGAGGCTGAACGTCTCGGAGGAAAGCCGTCCATTAAAATGCCTGATTGAATACCAGATGACTGGTAGAATTTTTTTCAAAGAAAACCCAATCCAATTTTAGGAATGCTAATATTTTCCCTTGAAATGTTTTCGAGTTGAGAGCCTCGAAAAAGGTTTTAAATATTATCTTTCTGTATTTTTAAGTTACGAGCGCTGTGTAGCTGTTACCTGGGACGTTTCAATAAATGCTGTGAATTCACGAGGTACTTACTACAAACTTTTTTATAGGGCTGTAATTTTTACGCGACGTTTTTTACTAAATTCATGGCACCTATTTTATACGAATAATTTTACAATTTGCAGATATTTTAGTAACACTAACGTAAAGAGCGGTGAATAAACTATTAGGTAATGCAAATAGTGAGTTGAAATTTAAAATAACGTATTTAAACACGTGTTTGCTTTGAAAGCTTGCTCCATAACATCTGTCGTTTCTCTCTTTAAGTTTTTGAGATGTTACTGTTACTATTCTAAGATAATTTTATATTGAATATATATATTATACATAGATTAAGTTATTTATATATTCAGCTGATTTTATAAAATTAATTTTGAATAGTATTATAGAAATAGTCAGTGTATTGACTGATAGATGACGTCATATTAAACAAATATGACGTCATCAGTTCGTAGTAAAATCTTTTGACAATTCAAAAAAGGAAGTCAATTGTCTAAGTTGTCAATTACCACACGATGGATCGGGATCGAGGCGACGGGATCAGTTGACAAAACAAAAGTTATAAAATTAATTATTTAGCAACTTATCTTGCGGGATAAGTTTGGAGTGGGGTCAGCTGACTAAATAAACTAACTAACTAACTGAACTTCTCGCCACTTCACTGACTAAATAAATGAATAAAATCCGTCCTAAAGAGCCGACAAGTCACAATTACTCCACCGGACCAGCTTAATATTGTTAATTACCATTAATTATTCTCTTAACGAATTAATTCTGATCCCTCGGGCTAAATAGAATCGTTGCGTTGTTCCGTGACCAGGAGTAAAAAGAGGCTAAAAAAGAGTTGAAGTCCATTAGGTACTTGCCTTAGGGAATAGCTTTTCTTGTAACAATTTTCTCCTCTAAAATCTTTGCTTCATATTAATTTAGGGTTATATCTTAACTTTGCTTTCTGATTTGATTCGAATGATTTATCTAATTAATTTACATAAAGCAAATAAATATTAACTCATTGGTAGGCGATTGTTGTTATGAAGATTAATTACTTACAGTTCAATTATGTTGATTGAGCTGACTAGGATTAATTTATTATCTAGGAGTGAATACCTAAGTAGGTACATAGTAGGTACTGTTTCATTTTAACAAAGATTAATCTTGCGCTCCAAAAGTGTCGTATCATTCATAAAATAAATTAGATCCTTAGCCTCATTTTATTTTGATATATTTTATACTCTATATTTATTAAAGTACTTAATGTGAAGAATATTAAGTAATTTGATAAACTAAAATGCGTATTTTTTTGTATTAAAGCTCAAATATATCTAATAATATTAAAAATTCACTTCCAAGGTATAGGTAGGTAAAATGTGATGGATATTTTTTGGAAATGTATTTGTTTATTTCTTATTTATATAACTTTATTCGAATAGGTCAATTTTAGTTTTAATAGATTTTTAACCGACTTCAAAAAAAAGGAGGAGGTTCTCAACTCGACTGAATTTTTCTTTTGTATATTTTGTGAACACTACAGTCCTGGAGTATGATTGCCACTCTGATTGATCACATCGCTAACCACCAGTGATTGTTGAAATATACCATCGGCAAGCTATAAGCTTAGCTTGTCCTATGGATACTAGGTGAAAGGATAGACATACTTAAATATTTTTATAAACATCCATGACTCGAGTACAAATATCCATGCTCATCACATGAAATATTTGCCCCTAGCGGGATTCGAACCCGCGACCCTTGATTTCGTGGCTAGGGTCTCTGACCACTCGACCAACAAGATAAAACACATGAATTTAAGGATGACTGCACCCTTAAATTCATGTGATTTATCTTTGCATTTGGGTTAGGTACATATTAAAAGGGACTGATTCAATATTGCGCAATGGTGAAGTTAGCCCAGTTCACGAAGATATTAAGTAGCGGCTAGCGCACTTCCATGACTGTTCGTAGAAGTTTAGAAACCACTGCCACTGCTAACTTCGATTGTCTCGCGCGCAATTACAAACTTGTTGCATTGTCGTAATGCATCTCGTGCAATCAACATCCCCTCGTCCCCCAAATGAAGAGTTAACAAACTGCTACAGTCAGGACACAGATATACCAATCATAATAAGTTAATAACATTGAACTTCGACAAGCTCGATGGCGCATTCAGTAGTGACCCTGCCCTATGCGCCAAGAGTTGTGGGTTCGATCCCACCCAGGACAAACATTCGTGTGATTAATACTTGTGTTTGTTCTGTGTCTGGGTGTTAATAATATCCAATACTTAAGTATATATTTGTAATACCACTTTTGTTTCTGATATCCGTAACACAAGTGCTTAAGCTAGTTACTTCGGAGTCAGAACCAATGTATGTGATGTCGTCGGATATGCCAACTAATAATACATGAACACTTTATTCCTACTAATCACGAGCATTATATACATATACATATTTAAATAGAAGTCTACCTATAAGATTTTATAATTTTATTAATTTAATAAACCCGATTAGTTTATGCACGCGTAATTTTATAAAAGTAAATCCAGTTTGTCAAACAAAATGAAGGACATTATTGCGGTATTTATTTAGGTAGCTTTGCGTGGCTCCCGAATTATGTCCACAAGCGCTAGAGGCGTGACGTCACGGGGCTTGTCCTCCTAGCGCAATCACGGTAAAGATCGCCATCTTGCTGAATAGCTTTATTATTAACTTTCTCGGCCTCTGGGAAAGATACGTGATAACCAGAAGTTTCCCAGAATTACGAGGTATTCAAGCAAAAAGTGTGACGAGAAAAACCGTACCAAATTTCGGTACGAAAGACTGGGAGGGTAGAACGAATAACCTAAACGTTTAGGAATCCTTAGAAGATTTCTTCTTTTTGAACTACACAAGAGTTTATTTGCAAATTTTCTCGGAAAGTCACGATGTAATTTGCAATTCAACTTCAACGGGAGTTGTTGGAGTTTTTAAAGATTCCTTCGTTGTCGTAAATTAATGTTGGTCTTGTTTTCTGTTCGGCTGTGCATGGTTTCGCTCATGGATTGGATTATTCTTTCCTTCTACTTTTGCGCTGAATTAACGAGTTTGTTTGCTTTTTGTTTGTCGTACTTTCTTTTTCTTAACGATATTTTGCTTCCATATTATATTTAACGCACTAGCAAGTTTTATAATTTACTTACTAATAATGCCGCTATCAAGGATATCAATCGTAATGAGTCAAGAGGTGTGTTGAGTTTATTTTGTAACCCTATCATTATCATCATGACCTTCTCCCATCTGGGGTCGGCGCAGCATATCTTCCCCTTCCATACGTCCCGGTCAGCCGTCATCAAGCTATCCACTCCTATTTTACTCATATCGTCTTTCACACAATGCATTATTTTGTAATGTTTTGTAACCCCAAGGCACTATAGTAATCATACTAATTAAAATATATTTATATAAATAGGTATTATAGTCAAAAATTCGTCTGTTTATCTATTTTCTTTATTAGAAATGTTATAAAACAGAACAGTAACAATTTTACAATAGTTTCTGATACCGGTTTTTTTGCATTTTTTTTTGTATTTATCTGTTAAATTCACAAATAAATTAAATATACATGTTTACACATTGAGCTATTATTACTACGTATAGAGAAGCTATGTCAAACAAAAATATTATCACGAAGCATGGACTGAGCGTGTTTCTGCATTTGCAGCGCTAAAACTAACAATTGTCGTCTAATTAAGCTATTAAAACACGCAGCGCTAGATCGCTCATAGAGTACATTTTTCTCGCGACCAAAACGTCGTAAACGCCGTGAATTTCATGGCGCTTACGCGTGTGAATGCCGTGAACGTAGGCGAGTGAGAGACTAAACGAGTTGTTGCCGATCGGCAACAACGCACGGCGCAAAAAACTTGTTCGCTGCGTCGGTTCCATACGCTAGTAATAATAGTTCAATGTGTTTACATTCAGTAACGTTTTAATATTAAAAAGGAGATAGTGTTATTTTTACATGTCAAATGTCATAGGTATCCAAGGAGTTTGTATATGACAATATCATTTTGATTAAGTATATTTACAATTTTGATTTTGATTACGCTTTACCTATTTAAAATTAACGAAAAACCATTATTGCTTAAAATCTTCTAAAAGTTGATTAAAGGTTGTCGAGGCATTTCATTCCACTCATATTTACGCATATGTTCGACTGGCGTGTTAGATTAAATAATATAAGGCTTATTCGCAAGACGGAGTTATGCAAAACTTTTGTCATTAGTCCCCATGTATCTCGGCCTCATTTCCGACGCGTCTTCCCGCACACATCGCTGAACAGATACAACAAACATTTCAATAAAAGTGCAAACAAAGTCCGAAGCGGCATTATATTTGCCAACTAGGACATCCGCTTACATCCGCGCCGTCCATTAGCTCCGCCATGACACGATAACACAGCAAACGGAATATCCGACTCGGTTTGATATTGAAAATTGTAACTGCATTTTAGAGCTGGGAAATGTTATAAGTCAATCCCTTGAATTATGGAAGCGAATTAAAAGTTTAAATTCCGTTATAGAGGTATTAATTTAATTCCTATTAACGGATGGAGATTTAACGTTTTATGAGTACATATTTTAATAGACGAATGGTAAGCCGTGTTTCTAGCGCCTATAGACATTTGGCGGTAGGCTGGCCGTACAACTAATTTGAACGCCACCTTAAAAATTGTTAAATTCACATTTGTATTTTTCATTATAAGGTTTTCTCGGAACTCTGTGAACGGTTTGAGCATAAGCATATACAACTACATACTACATGCACCTACTTAAAACTATCAATAAGATAGTTCATATGTTACATATTAGGCACTGCAAAATTAAGCATCAGTTAATTCTACCCAACACATCCTCACCATCATTATTAGAGACATAGGATTTTTATCCTACTTTGAATAACAACATGCCCTGTAAACCAATAAAACATTTTAAATATTAAATGGTCTGGTATGGATAATGTGACACTTTCAAAATAAACATTATGTAAATCCTCTCCGGTTTCGCCCGGGTGTCCCCTGGGCTCACAGCCGGGTATCGGTAAGTCCGGTTCTAATGTATCTCTTTGAATTTACTCATTCAGACACTGTATTTCCTTGTATCTGGAACCAGTATTTGTTAGATTACTTTTCGTGTTTTTTTTCCGGGATTTTTTGTTAAAAAATATATCACTTGGTTCTTGTCCTGTTATCTGTATAACTATTATATAAACTACCTTTGCAACATTTTTTTTTATTATTAAGTGTGATGTGTCAGTGTTTACTTCAAATATTAGTAACTAGCTGTGCCAGCGGTGTCACCCGCTTTTATGGTTAATATTATAAAGACTATTTCCGTCATACATGATTTCTATGTAACTTTAACCATTAAGGCTGCACACGCGACGGAAGCTTAAAAAATGGAGTAACTTCTCCCGTTTCCCCAACATTTCCCTTCACTACTCTGCTCCTATTGATTGTAGCGTGATGAAAAGTATACTATAACCTGCCCAGGAGTATGAAGAATAATTGTACTAAGTTGCGTTAAAATCCGTCGAGTAGTTTTTGTTTTTATAAGGAACATACAGACAGACAGACAGACAAAAATTTTACTGATTGCATTTTTGGCATCAGTATCGATCACTAATCACCCCCTGATAGTTATTTTGAAAATATCTTTCATGTACAGAATTGACCTCTCTACATATTTATTATAAGTATAGATGTAACAAGAATACAGTATCAAAGTTACTCCCAAAAGTTTATATGACTGCCAAACGTTTAGGCAAATCACAAAAAGTTAATTAATTGGATAAGCTGTTGAATATTGTCTATCTCATTGTTAATCTCATCTAAGTCTATATGAGTATGAAATTAAGTTCTTTTTTATACTAGCTGACCCGGCGCACTTCATAACGCCCTGTTCTTGGATTTTCAATACCCATTTTTTTTCCGTGCAACTTATTATTTTTTTCTTTCTTAAGAGCCTTTACCTGCCAATAACAATTACAACTAAAAAAGAATAAGCGAAGTCGGTTCAGCTGTTCTCGAGATTTGCTTTTAGCAACACATTCAGCACGCAGTCAATCTTCTCTTAATTCCATTTGTTTTTTACGAACGTAGGAGTGAGTTGACGAGCTAATATATCATAGAACTGTTTATTTGTTTCAGCGGAAGTGCAAATAGATGAGGTAATATTTCATAACGCAATGGTTCCCTCTCGGATTGGATAAACAATTTGAAGAACAGCTTTTTGCATTGGTCATGATTATATATTGTGGAACAATCCTGTTTCCGAGATTTTATCTTATATCGATAGAATTACTGAAGAAAATTTATAGTGTTATATATTATAGTAGGTATAACATGTTTGTATTATTGGTATATTTTTGGATTCTATTGTTGTGTGTAATTTAAATTGCATTAAAAAGTATAACTTGTTTATATTTTTCCATCAAGAAAATGTGACGTCAACTGTACACATTTAACGATTAACAGAAAGTACATCTATTAACTGAGCGGTCAAAGTCTTATTGAATCTAGAATAGTCTAATGCAGTGCTTCTCAAACTTTTTATGCTATGGAACCCTTTTAGGAAGCGGAGTATTTGACGGGACCCTAGAACAAGTAATAATCGACTTTTAACGGATTTTCCCCCAGGAGTTATGATATTTATGATCAGTACCAATTTTCGTGGAACCCCCAAAAAGGCTTTACGGAACCCCAGGGTTCCGCGGAACACACATTGAGTATAGCTGGTCTAATGAATTGTATAAGACAAGTTACAAAAAATATATCGAATAAACAAAACGTGCATTAAACATTTTGTCGTGTGTTACCGAAAATAAACGCGATTAATGCAGTGCGTCGCTACGAGTAGGAAGGCATGTCTCGAGTTTTTCCGGAAAAAGCCTCTACGGCTGTAATGGGTATCCTTCAGGAGACAAATTACGTTTATTCCTTATTCTAAGAGAGGTAGAATAAGCGTGTTCTGTTGAATTTCAAATACATTTTGGCAAACAAATCGTACAAGGAGGATAAGGTGCGGTGTTCTCTCTGAAGAAAATTAAGAAACATGGGTAACGTGAAAAATAATTTCTACTTTTATATGCCCGTTTCGTAGGTTAAATTTAAAGATTTAAAACGTTGGATTGCCAACATTATTAAATGAACCCACGGAATTTATATACTTACATGTTTGATTATAAATAAAGGTTTGTTTTTCGACTTTAGGTTGTAATAGCAATTTTTATATTTTTTGTGATATTTCTAAAAACTAAACACTTTACTTGGTATTAAATATAGGTACATAATATAATATCTTTATACGTTTAATATAATATTCCTTTGACGTGTATAAACAACACAAATATGTCTGGCTGATTTAAGAGTAGACGCGAGCTGAAAGAAAAAAAAAATAGATTCGAAACAACCGTTGCTATCGCGCTTTGGTGCTCGCACCAGCGAGCCATGCAATAGGGATAACTGCAGCTCGAGTTTGAACTCGAGTTTGCATGCAATTTTTCAAATTTTTATTTTATATAATCGATATTTCTAGGTTAGGCTCTCGACGATTTTCTCTTTCAAAATTAGACCTATGCAAAAGAAATTTCACTCATGGAGTAATAAGTAGTTATAGTAGGCCTCTATGTTTTGCTTTTTTTGAATATACATACTGAATTTTCACACTAAACGTTTTTAATAGTAATAAAAAAAATATATTTTTGTGCATTTTTAGAGCTTCTAGTTGCTTGGAAAAACAAGTTATGAGAAAATAAAGACATAAGAGCATAGAATTAGTAAGTATTTATTTTTGTTTGAAAATAATTAGTGTTACAAATCAAGGAGGAATCCGTCGAAAAGTTTGTATGGAAAATAGAGTGCCCGTCTCCCCTCTTAAGTCCTGGCATACGAAGCTTTATAAGTACCAAGTTACATACGAGTCTTGCGCAAATAAGTACATTTGCTTCGAATTCACATGTGAATATTTGATATCGAGCAGATGGTATACGAAGCCCGGACAATCGGAGATTTCGAATCGGGGTCTGAGGTACTGTTATATTGTGTACTCTGTAGAAACTGATGTAGGTACTTTATCAATTTCTGGGTTTCGGACTACAAAAGGAAAATAGAACCTCGGATACGAATATTTTACTGTTTCTTATCTATTCGCACTTAGGTTATATTAGTAAGGTAAAAAGAAAGTAATGACTGTGTAATTTCCTTTCCTAGTTTATTGTAAAATGCGATTGGTGATAAATTGGTACTGGATTTATAGGCTACGAGCTAGCCACAGTTCCGAGTTGGTTTGGGACTTAAAAAAAATTGCCAACTGTGTTTCTTGCCTCGCATGTCGTAAAAAGCGACTAATAGTATATGGGGTTTTGGGTATGTGATTGTGTAGGCGACGAGCTAGCCACTTATCACTACTTTTTCACAATTTACTATCTAACCCAGCCCATTGACCCGTGTTGGTCTGGGACTTAAATAGAATGTGTCACTGTGTTTCTTGCCTAGCAAGTCGTAAAAGGCGACTAATGGTATATCGGGTTTTAGGTATGTGATTGTATGTGATTGTGTAGGCGACAAGCTAGCCACTTGTCACTACTTTTTCACAATTTTCCATCTAACCCAGCCCAGTTTTATTTTTGGCTAAATGTGGTTAAAGGGGCATGCCATGCCCCTTTAACCACATGCCCGGCATGCTGTCCCTTTGACTCTGCCTACCTCTTCGGGAATTATGGGCGTGATGTTATGTGTGTTATGAGCTAGCCACATTTCCCTAGAGTTTCACAATTCACCATCTAAACCTACTAAAATGTTATTATTGTGTTTAAATTTGCTTGGTTATCTCTGGAATCCACCTACCCCTTTGGGAGTTGCATGCAAAGTATGAACGTCTGACATCCTTCATGTCAAATCACCAACAATATGTTGTTGTTCATGGGGTTTGGTCTGAGTTAAAATAAAAATACACTAACAGTATTCTGAGTTTGGTTCTACCTTGCTATAGGGATCTCATCCCTTTTTTGTCATAGCGTCTTAAATGTAGGTGACGTATCTTCTAGCTATCCGTCACGTTACGTTTAGCAGGGACGGAAAGTGGACCTCATCCATCAAGCGGAAGGATGTGGTCTCTCCTTAAAACTACTGCGGAAAATCTTTCTGTCTACCCGTAAAAATAGACATCTTGAAAAAAATAATATGTAAGCTGATGTTCCACGTTGGATCTCGGTCGAATACAAGTCATTTGCGACAATTTAGTTATGATAAGGTTATGGTTGAATTCTTATAACTAGTTGCTACCCGTGATTTCGGCCGCGCGTACCGATATTGAGCCACATTACTACTATTATCATCATATTATAGGACTATTATTATTATACTATACTGAACGAAGCCGCGGGAAATAATTAGTTTGTAGTTGTAGGTATTATACGAGAGCAATTCACTTTTGCCACAACTAACACAGAGTCGGCCTTCATGCTTCAACAGAACATCTCAAACGCGTCTAATCTTTCCCGGTTCTCTTAACGATTTTATCCTCATCTGCAAGAGTATGTACACATCAACCTTCAGATGTAGGCACTTACGACTGGCTTAAGTTGGTTAGGGACCCCAAAAAGGCCTTATTTGAAGCGAAATGCGTATAATAGCGAGTGAAATCCGCTGTGTAAACGTGCCCGCATATGCAAATCCCACGGGATCCCGGGAAAAAAATTGGGACCGAATTAATTTGGATAACAAACAATTTAAACTTATCTAGAGCGCGGACCATGCGCGACTTTGCACTTTTTGCAAATAATAATTTTAGACCTAATCCTTTTTAGATAAATACTTTTTACAATGTGATTTTTTTGATGATTCATACCCTTCATTGGATTAAAACGAGCATAAAAGAGGAAAAAGAAGTAGAGGAGAGCTACTGTGAAATATGTATATTTAGAGACTGGTAAAACAAACGAAAAAGGATTAAAAGGGTTTGTTTTCGGATCAAACACTATTTCTACGCAAAACAAACCACCGAGGTTAATATTCAATCATTTTAAAATGTCAACCGACTTCATCATCGCTCACCGAGCGATATTTACATTGCTTGTCCGAACGCTAATAAATCTTTCTACCTCCATAAGTCTGAATCCTTAACTAAACAGTAGGTACACGTTCTGACGGATTTTCTTCATTAGTCTTTGGGCTCATTTCCTTCCATCATATTTCCTTATCTGTCCCGGGTAAAGGACTTTCTTTGACAAAGCTGTTTTATCTTGCGTTTATCAAAGATTCAATGGTCAGCGATTCCTTTGTGAGCCGTTTGTTGAAGAATAATAGTTCGTCTTTTGTTCGGAAACGTCACGAGGAATACTTCGTTAGAACGTTGTTTCTGCTTTTCAAGGTTGCTTTTTTGTTCTCAGGATATAATCACACGAGTCGGACGTGTGTCATAATTTATTGTGTAATTCGTAGTAAATGTATCGTATTCGCAGGTGAAAATGTATGGGTAATTGTAAAATTTTAATTGTATTTTATTTAGGCAGTCATAAAAAGTAAAGCTAGCTTTCTACCATACACTTATGATGTAAATTAAGAAGACTAATAAACTTTGTGAATAACGAAAACTATATTTGTTGCCAGCTTTCGTCTTTGTCCCATATTGGTCTGGGACTTAAAAATAATATGCTATCTGTGAACCTTGCCTAGCATGGCGTAAAAGGAGACTAATGGTATATCGGGTTTTGGATGTGTGATTGTAGAGGTGACGAGCTAGCCTCTTGTCACTACTTTTTCACGATTTTCCATCTTACCAAGCTCAGTTTTATTTTTTGGTTGAATGTGTTTAAGGGGTAAAGCTGCCCCCTTGACTCTGCCTATCCCTTCGAGGAATAAAGGCGTAATGTATGTATGTATGTCATCTCAAAACATCAACTTAATCCACTAAGATATCTGTCTATAATTTGACCCAAATGATAATTATGATTATGATTTGGCGAATCAACTTGGTGGGGTTACCCGCGTAAGTGATTGGTCGACCAGAAATAATCCACCGTCAGCCTCATAACGTATCGATGGCATAGATACTATAAACTATGGATTATATTATCCTGACACAAACACAGGTATATAAGTATAATGTCGATACTATCAATAGTTATATGGATTGTCTCAATATTTCCGGACTTTATATAGTCTAAGATCAGGTATCATATTAATTATCCTAATAGTAATTATGATTGTGATCTGGCGAGTTAATTGAGCAGAGCTGTCCGCTTGAGTGATTGGTCGCACGGCAATAACCCACCGTTACACGTCGATAGCATCGATGTAGGTAGATACTATGGATTATATTATCCTCATACAAACACAGGTAAACAAGCATAATGTCCATACTAGCGATACTTGTATGGTTAATCTCACTATTTCCAGACTCTAGATAGACTATCCGCAGAACAGATACAGACACAGACTACAAGTACATATAGGTACCTGTCAATAATTGCCCTATTGTTAATTATGATTATGATCTGGGGAGTAAATTGAGCGGGGTTGCCCGCGTGCGTGATTGGTCGGCCGGAAATAATCCACCGTCAGTCTCATAATGTATCGTACGCATCAATATACTATAGACACTTATCTGACACAAATAATATCAATACTATCGATAGTTATATGAATTGTCTTAATATATCCAGACTATAATAGTCAATATCAATTCCATATAGTCTAAGATACCTGCTAGTAATTAGCATAATGGTAATTATAATTGTGATCTGGGAAGTCATTTGAGCGGGGCCGCCCGCGTGAGTGATTGGTCGGCCGGCAATAATCCACCGTCAGGCTGGTCGCATGCATCACTGATTTCTACACCTCATCGATCCGGTAATGTAATTAACTGTTCCGGACTATGCTTTTATAGCATAAAATGTCATCTAAATGCTATTTTGTTACTGAGTCATGTCTTATAAGCTCAAATTGTAGAGTAAAACATTTAATTCTTGTTTTAAATGTAAATGATGATGTAAGATTTGGAATTTAAGTGTCATTATCAAAATACATTTATAAAATATATTTCTTGGCCACTTTTTTTTTATTGTAATACCTAATCTGTTGTAATAACTGTTTTTGCAACAACAATAACAACATAAAATCACACCCATAATCCCCAAAGGGGTTGGCAGAGTCAAAGCGACAGCAGGCCCCTTTAACCATATTCAGCCAAAAATAAAACTGGGCTGGGTTAGATGGAAAATTGTAAAAAGGAGGGACAAGTTTCTAGTTTGTTGCCTACGCAATCACATATCCAAAACCATAATCATATACCATTAGTCCCCGCTTACGTCATGCTAGGCTGTTTTTTTTCTTTTAATTAATCATATGCCCCCAATTTCCTTCTTATCTTCGATAACAATACAGTCATTGTGTGTATACAGGACTCGATTTCATTCGCACAGCATTTCATTATAACGAACTGAAAACACCAATACAGCTGAGTGAATGGAAAAATACTGAATAGTGTCCGATGTTCCATTGTATGGTTGTATCACATTAACATATTGTGTCAAGCGAGGCGAGTGTCAGCATGACCGAGCGAGACCGTCAGGCAGATCGCCAAGAGTCTCGAGCGAAGAGGCCCTGAAGTCGAGCAAGCCTTGAGGCCCATTGTATTGACGGCTCTCGACTTAGCAGCCCGAGAACAAAGCCTAGCGCTTTCAGCGCTCTTCTTAAAACTATTTTATATGTATAATGTCGCTGGAATACTGGAAAGTACTTTTTGGATAACTTAAATATATAATATACTAGCTGTCCCGGCGCACTTCGTAACGCCCCGTTCTCGGATATTCTTTTATTATTTTCCTCGCCATATTTCCATATTTTCTTACCGTACAAACCTTTCCTAGAAGATTACCAATATTTTGAAACCAAAATCAGCCAAATCGGTCCTGCCGTTCTCCAGTTTTAGCGAGACTAACGAACAGCAATTCATTTTTATATATAAGAAGAAGAAGATTCAGATTAGATTTCTTGTTATTTTTTATGAGTTTTTTGACTCATTCTTTATGTATGTCGCCTGTTGCATTTCCCATCAGGTGACATACAAAAATAATGGGTGAGATGAGACATCTCGTCATCCACAGGAGAGTGATATTATGGAAGTGCTAACAATCCTCAAAATTAGAGGATCCTTATTTTTTAAATCGGATCTGGTTCCGACCAAAACTGTCTACTCTCTAATCTCCAAGGACCCGAATTGTGATTCTGTGAGACTTATGATGAAAGCTACCACAGTTTTTTGTTGACCAAGTTTAGATTGAAGTTACACAAAAAATTATATTTCCGAAAAACCTAAACAATGTAGATTTAATTGATACAGACTCTTTACAGACTCCTTAGGGGCTGTATTAATTAAATCTACCTTGAATACCTAATGTTGAATATTTTTTGCCGAAAACATTTCAGTACTCATTAAGAAAATCCAAGAAAGAAATTGCTTTTGGAACATTCAGTGGCGTTATTAATTCTGTCCCGCAATAAGTACCGTCCTAGTTGTAAGTACCGTTGGAAAATAAAATATATTTGGCTGTATGTTTACTTATTCTGAATGCACTGGCTTCAAGTGCAAAATCAAGTGGAAATTTATTTGCTTATGTCCAAACATGAGATAAATAATATGAGATAAATACATTCCCTAGCCCAAACTAACCATAAACATGTGCTAAGCATAAACATACTAAATACATCATCCTGCGAACATGCTGCAAACGTTTTGGCATTCACTTTTACAGCCGGCCGCCTGCCTGACGCCAACCCTCTTTGGGAATGCGTTCGTTGGTAGTTTACCCGCCACCATACGGGTGCCCTACGGCGCTGGTTTATCTGCACCGGGCTATCGCCCATAACCGGCTTATACGGCACCCCCATGATATGGGGCTGGCACATGCTAAGTTTTTCTGTTTCTCCTAAGCCAACATGGAAGAAACTAAATACGTGTATAATAAACAGGTACTGCCGTCTAACTGGCATTCGAAACCGTGGTCTTGTTTCCATATCCGAAGTCTCTAACCACCAAGATCAAGCGATAGAAAGCGACAAACGTATTGTAAATTTTATCTATACTTATAATAAATCTGTTGAGAGGTCAATTCTGTACATGAAATATATTTTCAAAATAACTATACTAACTAGGTGATTAGTGATCAATACTGATGCTAAAAATGCAATCAGTAAAATGTTTGTCTATCTGTCTATCTGTCTGTCTGTCTGTCTGTATGTTCCTTATAGAAACAAAAACTACTCGATGGATTTTAACGAAACTTGGTACAATTATTCTTCATACTCCTGGGCAGGTTATAGTATACTTTTCATCACGGTACAATCAATAGGAGCAGAGCAGTGAAGGAAAATGTTGGGAAAACGGGAGAAGTTACTCCATTTTTTAAGCTTCCGTCTCGTGTGCAGCCTTAATGGTTAAAGTTACATAGAAATCATGTATGACGGAAATAGTCTTTATAATATTAACCATAAACGCGGGTGACACCACTGGCACAGCTAGTACATAATAATTGAATAAATCATGGCCTTACAATCGAGGTTACTTAAAATAAGAATACGACTAATTGTAAACCTCCTTTTAGAAGTCAGTTAATAAAAATGTTGTGTTCAACGAAATCTTCGAAGCAATAGGTTTTCGTCTCTCGTATAATGTATTCCAATTGACTTGTCAGACATATGAACAGACCTAACGTAATCCCACAAAGGTTCGGTTCTGAGATACAACAGGTAAATAATAATAAATCTAATCTGGAAACGGCAATAAATCCGATGGAGAACTGGGCATAAATCTGGAAGCCAATTTGAAAACCACTCGTGCATTGGTATCGAACAAATCGTTTTCAGCTAACAGATCTAGATACATGGTAGTGTGTTAGCCTAGTTCGAAAAAAATTAACTCCAAAAAAGTTGCAAAAACGCAAACCGGCCGTGGTTTGGATTACACGAGCCATTACCAGCACCTTTTAAGTAGGTATATTCAGTTTGCCAGGAAAGTAATATGGGTATGAACGCAATAAAGATAACTTATAGATCCTTTTATAGACGACACCATTAATTACTTGTATCTGATTTAACTCCGAAAAAAGTTTCAAATCGAATTGAAATTTTGTTATAATAAGGTTTCAGTTTAATTACGAATGTGTTTAAAATGTAATTAGACGATATCAAATTTAAGATATCTTGTGATTTGATCAGAGGTGTGATCTGTAACATTCGACGTTATCATAACACAAAAAAGATAAAAATAAAAGTGCATTCCGGACCGAAAAAAAAAAAGCACATTCCAAAGACTGAATATTTTCGAACCGTATCTCGACGTTGTATTTTCTCTAGCGAATTTATTTTATCTGTTGCTGACCGTACGCAGATGTCCCGCGGCGTACAACCACCTGGCGATGTTTGTGTTACGTCAAAACGGAATAACGCAATTCTTCTGCGGGGGCAGCGCTTCTGAACAAACCTTGAGTTATCATTTAGTTAGAAGAAGCAAGTAATCATTTAGTTAGCGAATCTCTATAAATGAATGTACATATATCCATTTAGCAACTATTGAGTGGCAGCATCGGCTGTCAAAAAGATGGCTTTGATGGATATTTTGTACGGACGATTCGCACAAACAGGTAGAGAGGTAATTTATAACTGAAACCAAATAAGAACGAACTGATACACTTTTCGCTTAGTGGGTTCAGTGTTATTTACACCAAAACGGAATAACACAAGTCAGGATTAGATTTTACATTCAGAACACGTTTCGTTTATTAAAAGAAGACATTTCTTAGCAGATATTTTTATTCAAAACATTTTCTTCAAAGCCCTGGCTGTGCATGAATAAATATATGATTGCTACATTTATCGATAAATATTGACTTATCAAACTTTTTCATTAAAAGAGACACGTATATAAGTGTAATGTGCTTATTCCAAGAGAAATACCAAAACTCATGCTTTCATCTCTCGTTCCACAAATTTTAGCAGCCATTACAACGCCGCTTAAGTGGAATAATAATAATTAATAGTACATAATTTAACTGAGCGGTAATCCCGCGAAGAGAATGCTCGTACTAATTTTCCGCTGCGGCTGCTATCTATACTTGTCTATCGGATACGACCCGCGGCGAACAAGAATCTCACGATGTTTGTCTTATAACATCTAAGGGAATAACGCAGTTCATCTCGAGCAGCGCTTTTGAACGGCCCTTGTTTCTTTTGTAGGAAACGCTTCTTGAAAAATCAGAAATGGAAATAGAACGATTTGAATTTCGAAACCAACTGTCAGTCAAATGTAAGTAACATTGATGGCAGCCGTTCGCTGGGGTTTGAAATAATGTACGGGACTATAATATTAAAGGCTCGTGCAAATACCTAATATTATATTTTGATATACTAAAGTATAAGGCCAGGAATGCAGTGTAAATTATAACTAAATATCTGATCCTATTCATTTTTAACCGACTTCTTTCGTAATAAAATCGATTGCAAGAGAAGAGGGTGGGACAGATGAAGATTATTGATTGCCATTGAAAAATCAAATACTAGAAGACTGACAATCATCAAGTGTATGACTGTTTAAAACAAATAAAAAAAAAACTGTACATACGTGTCTTTATAAAAATGCATTCTTCTTATAAAAAATCATAAATGAAAAATTAATATAAGACAATTCTCCTATCAGTCGATAGCCGTCGCACTAGTGTCGTAGGTATTACTTTAATCAAAGGCCAAAGATCGCTACAATTATGGACCACACAATTCCCTATAAAAACACTCTACTTGCAGTTACAAAAACAATCTTATGAAAACAGTTAATTACCCTTGTTATTCTCTTTATCTCGCGTTATCTTTAGAGAAGATGTCCCGCGGCGTACAAGCACCTCGCCATGTTTGTCTTACATCCAAAGAGAATAAAGGTTCTTCGGGAATTGTGTCTTGATTATGTACTGATTATGTCTTAACAACACACACATAACATAACATCACGCCCATAATCCCCGAAGGGGTAAGCAGAGTCAAAGTTTAGACCATTTGTTAAGTATTATTTAAATAATGAAAATGTCATTTACGTGCTAGGGATGGTAGTATGTTAAAAGTTTACTAGCTAGACCTACTTGGAGAACAAATTTTAAACATGGAGATTCTATTAGCTTTCGCTAGTGTCTTTATCGATCTGGTCCGGTAAGAGCTTTTAAGGGTACATAGCTTTATTAGTTAAAAAAGACTATAGCTCTTGAAAGGTTGGATGATAGTTTATATAATTTTGGTAGTTTGTTTGAATAGTTAATGGATATATTTTACCCGGTTTTCTTTTCTTTTAAGAAAACCGGTAGAACTTTTTATGAAGCTTTTTATGTATTAACATAACACACAAAAAAAAATTGATAATTTACGAGAAAACTTGCGCTCATTCCCGAGTGTTCGCTCGAAACATAAAATAGAAACATATTCTTCCTCCCGTTTAAACGAGCAAACGCATCTATGCGCTTCTAAAAACGAGCTTTTATGCGCGTATAAAACACTAGAATGAACCGCCTTAAACATTTCTCTAGCGCGCTAAATTCAATGCGGGCGGAAGCTGATTTGGTATCAGATGAAATTCTAGTTACTTCCATTAGAGCGGTTTATCCGGCGGAGGTTTCAATTAATCTTTCCGTTGTTTCTCCCGATTCTAAATTAATGAACCGGTGTCAAGCGATAGTATTACAAATGAAGTCTCAAACTGGGCGAATTGAAGGCGTGAAATAGCATGTTTAATATTTTAATTATTTTAAGCGTTATCTCTTCTTGTTAGGAACTCTATCACCTAACGAAGTATAACATTTAATATTCTAGGTATAAGTCAAAGATTAGAAGGTATGTGCTGTATTTGTCAATTCTCGTGCATTTGGTAAGAGGAGCGGTGGTAGCTCAATGGTAAGGACACGCGCTTCTTAACCGAGGAGTGCGGGTTCAAACCCGGGCACGTACCTCTGGATTTTTCAAGTCTATGTACGTATTTATACCACTAGCTCGACGGTGAAGGAAAACATCGTGATGAAACCTGCAAAATCAAATAATTTTGGATTTGTAATCATGATCCAAAAATTGTCTGGTTCCCCTATCTTAGGGTTACGAAGGTCAGATCGGCAGTCGCTTCAATGTAATTACCAGACTCGCTAAATCCTGGGTCATGGTCTAAGCGGACCCCGTCTAAGCACCGGACATAACGCTAGGAAGATTGTGATGATGTCAAAGGTTAGAAGATACTTTTAGATGGTACATACATTAGAAGATTGGCAAGAAATTCCATTTGTTACATAAAAATTTTGACGCATTGTTTTTTATCAAACATTAAATATAAACTTTAAAATTATAAATGTTTAAATTTTATTTTATCCGTTTAGATATTTATAGTTCAATCACTTGTAAACCGCGGAACAGATATAATGAAAGATTCAGATCCTTCCCTATCAGTTTCATCTTTTTTTCCGGATGAAAATTTCCTCAAACAAAATGGACGTCGCGATTCCATCGTCAGCAATTAGTTCTTCCAATTAATTTGCTCCATTTCACGAAGTATTTCGACAAAATGTCATGATTTATAGCTAAGTCCAGTTGTGGTAGTGGGTTTTGTATGCACATATTTATATTATTTAAAATATGTAATTTTTTTTATTTAGAAATTTAAAAGATTTGTAAACAATAATAAAAAAATTGCGAGGATGTTCGAATATTAAGGAGACAAAATGCTAAGAATACTTCACACCTGTATTCATTAAATCAGAATCTGATGGTATACAACATACAGATTGACTGATTTGTATGGATTTTCATATAAATGCATAGACTGCCGATTCCAATACCGTGAACTTTTTCCACCCGTTGATTCCAAAATATCTACATCACTGCTACACACCACTTTGCATTTAACGTGTCAAAGCGTCCCACTCCGGAATTTTGATGTGCTGTGTTTGTCAATTCTCGTGCAATTGGTAAACCAAAAATGCGTGGTCAATATTTGTTGATAATCTGTCGACGGACTAAATGTATTCACTTTTTACCCAGGAAAGTTAACTATTGTAAACATAAACACACATTGTATTTCCGCCTCAAATACGATAACGCTGAAAACTATGCCAATTAAGACTAGTATGCTGCAACCACACACCGGACCAAATAACCCACAAATGAGATATGGAACAGACTCACATAAACATTAATTAAAACTTGAAAACAAAACATGGTTTTAATTAAAATTACTTTCCTGCATATCGAACAAAACCTTTTTGCTCTGTAAGCCAATTCCTGTTCATTAATAGTAATGCTATGAATGATGCGTAGTTTAATGTTTCCGTTACAAAAGTAAATATTAATGTGCATTTAAAAGTTTATATAATTTTAATATTCAGCTTATTCAGCCAGCAGGAAAGGTGCAATAACATTTTGATATCTGGCAATCTGTCTTCCTGTACTTATACAATTTATAATTGTTTAGCGAAACGAATAAATAGTTAAAGTTTAATATTATAAGTAAAAATTTTTTGAGCGGTGGTAGCTTAATGGTAATGACACGCGCCTCTTAACCAAGGAGTGTGGGTTCAAACCCGGACATATCTCTGGATTTTTCAAGTCCATGTACGTATTTATACAACTAGCTCGACGGTGAAGAAAAACATCGTGATGAAACCTGCAAATTCAAACAACTTTGGATTTGTAACCATGATCCAAAAATTGTCTGGTTCCCGTATCTTAGGGTTACGAAGGTCAGACCGGCAGTCGCTTCAATGTAATTACCAGACTCGCTAAATCCTGGATCATGGTCTAAGCGGACCCCTTTCTAAGCACGGGACATAACGCTAGGAAGATGATGATTATAAGTAAAATTTATCTTTTATCTTTATTTGACAAATATACTTCCGAGACTATATTTTTCGCGAAAAATTTGACAAGCTCGATGGCGCATTCGATAGTGACCCTGCCCCATGCGCCAAGAGTTGTGCGTCCGATCCCTACCTAGGACAAACATTCGTGTGATGAATACTTGTGTTTGTTCTGTGTCTAGGTGTTAATATCCAATATTTAAGTATATATTTGTAATACCACTGTTGATTCTGATATCCGTAACACAAGTGCTTAAGTCCGAGCTAAGTAATAGCTCGGAGTCAAATCAATGTATGTGATGTAATCAGATATTTATTTTATTATATTATTATTATTTATAAAATTGCTCTACTAAACGCTAATCTGCTGAGTTTTGTCGTCATGCAGACCCCACATCACACAATCACAAAGTTCCTTAGTTAAGATTTTAACCTCATTTTTTACAAAAAATTGTAAACACGTACCTATATAAAGAGCGTTGAAGGATATACCCCAAACACAAATTAGTTATTCTGGAGGTAACGGCGAGGAGTCTTATCGCGCGTCTGAGATAAGACGGCTTTGCCAAGTTGACACTGAATGATTGAGCCGGGAGTCATCGACGAACCCTTGAGTTCATCCAATTTTCGCTAAAATTTTATATTCATGTATTTTTGTAAAACTTTTATTGAACTAAGTCGTCGTCTTCCGTCTACGAGTTTTCAAGAACTTTGTTTTGGCGATGTTAATCTATACTTATAATAAATCTGTAGAGAGGTCAATTCTGTACATGAAATATATTTTCAAAATAACTATCAGGAGGTGATTAGTGATTGATACTGATGCCAAAAATGCAATCAGTAAAATTTTTGTCTGTCTGTCTGTCTGTCTGTATGTTCCTTATAGAAACAAAAACTACTCGACGGATTTTAACGAAACTTGGTACAATTTATTCTTCATACTCCTGGGCAGGTTATAGTATACTTTTCATCACGCTACAATCAATAGGAGCAGAGTAGTGAAGGGAAATGTTGGGAAAACGAGAGAAGTTACTCCATTTTTTAAGCTTCCGTCGCGTGTGCAGCCTTAATGGTTTAAGTTACATAGAAATCATGTATGACGGAAATAGTCTTTATAATATTAACCATAAACGCGGGTGACACCGCTGGCACAGCTAGTTTATTAATATGAGCACCAAACGTTTTTCGTTTGTCTGTCTATCATTGAATACTCTAGTATTTTGAACATTCGCTGAGATCACGGGCTCAGATGAGAAGAATTTAAGATACTTGTCATAATCTAGTCTAGACAATATTATAAAAAGGAAAGATTTGATTGATTGTTTGTTTGTATTGAATAGGCTCCGAAACTACTAGACCTATTTGAAAAATTATTTCACCGATGAAAAGCTACTTTATCAGCGAGTACCTAACATAGGCTATATTTTATCCCCGTATTCCCACGGGAACGGGAACTACGCGGGTGAAACCGCAGAGCGCTGCTATACGAATAGACTCAGTCAGTGTTTTCAGAGAGAGCTTTATATATCGTCTGTCGCATACTGAATGAAATTCAACTTGTATAAATCTTATTAGATTCAATAGCTAGAAATTCTAAGTTCAGAGCCGCATAAACTTATAAATGATAAATCAGCGAACGAAAGTTACTGAACCCCTAGATTTTGTTGAGATTGATGTTTTACCAACGTTTTCTAACAGTGAGACAGTGGCTAAATAGTATAAATGACGCACTGAAAAGGGTTAAAAGGGCTCTTCAATATAAACGACCTTTAAGAGACAACCGTGAAAAAGCAGCTCTTTCATTTAAAACAAAGAGGTTTGTATTTTACTGAACGCGTTTTAGACGTTGGTGCTCAAATAGAAGCTCGTGTAATTACTTTTGGTCTTGTTATCTTTGCAACTTAAAAAATACACTTACAGAAACAAATTTCAGAGACCTGTGGCGTTATATTATATCGCTTTATAACCATGATCCAAAATTGTCTGGTTCCCCTATCTTAGGGTTACGAAGGTCAGATCGGCAGTCGCTTCAATGTAATTACCAGACTCGCTAAATCCTGGATCATGGTCTAAGCGGACCCCGTCTAAACACGGGACATAACGCTAAGAAGATGATGATGTATGTATATATTATAAATACCAAATATGTCCGATCTAAAATAATGAGCGATAGGAAGAGTCATTGTAGTTGATTAAAAAGTTTCATTATGTTAGACATGGGAATTCTACCAAAACCATTGCGCTCAATAACTCACTCAGTTGCGTCTCACTGCGGCTTTTCGAGTAAACACAAAACAACAGAATGAAACGCGATACGTTTAGAATCTTCATATTTCTACGTAGTGCTCTGCGCATCAACAAATTTTGTGCAAGTGAGTTAACAGACCTCATTATTGTTGACCTCATTGTTGATATGTTACACATTATTTTCTCGCTACAACAAAAGTCAGGTACCGCTCACTCGTCATAACTAAGTTAACGATGACGAACAATTTTCCACCTTAATCCAAATGGTTCCCGTCTGGATGTATCGATGGTGCCACATGATTGGCACTCAAGTGTGTGAGCAAAAGGAACGAATTACAAATTTATACTTAAATATTAGTTAATAACACCCAGACACAAATCAAACGGAAGGCCCAGGCTCACCTACCACGACCAGATTAAGAAAATAAGGTAATGTTAGGAGTCATAAAAACCGTAGAGCTTGTATGAAAAGGATTATGAATGTTGAAGAGGCGAGTGAGGTGTGTCAGGATCGTGCCATATGGCGTTCGGTTCTCTCTCTGCCTACCCCGCTAGGGAAGTGGCGTGAAGTTTAGTTAGTTGTTTAGTTAGTTACAAATCAAACAATAAACACACGAATATTTATCGTCAATGGGGATCGAAACCGTGACTCTTGGTGCATAGGACAGGATCACCACTGGATGCGCCATCCAGCAAATCAAACACATGTACACGTGGCTACATCATGCTGTAATAAAAATAATATGCTGCAATAAAAAAAAATTAGCACTGCCCTGGGAACCGACCTGTTAACGATATCGTAAAATTTTCCGCCTTCATTTGTCCCAGTTTGTTCCCATCCAGACGAGAACTCTGGATGTGCCGATGGTTCTCGACGGACCGCTGAATGCGCCCACGTGATTAATTGGCACTCAAGCGCATGAGTAAAAAGAACGAAGCACCGCTCTCCGCACGAGGACTCGCGAGGTTTACATTTCATTTTTACGAGTAGGTAAATGAACAAAAGGTTGGATGAGTTTAATAAAGAGATCTCGACCGTCCAGAAAAGATTGTGCTTTTTCTAGCTCGCGACTCGTTTTAAGAGTAAATGTTGGATAGCAGATTCCTGTAAGTGAAGTAACTGAAGAGAATATCGTATATATTACGCTAAAATACAGTAAATATCCGAATCACTGTGTATTTTTAGATAGAATTTCTACAAATGTTATATTTCTATAATTATTCTAAATAAGATTATAATAATTAATATATAAATACATATAACATGTTTGTTAGAACATTTCAGTCGCTGCGCTCCGATGAGCTCGCTAAATTTGAAGGATCCATTAAAGCAAGGCACTGATTGCTCAAAGGTCTTAGTTTGGTCCCGATTGGACTAAAACTAAAATTTTATCCGTGACAAACCACTCACTTGTCTTGGAATCTTACTGTACCTTTTTACTATTCATTTATATATAAACTATTAGATGTGTTAAAATACCCACCTCAATAAAAACTCATTCCATCAGCTGATAAACTCATCCAAGTTGCAAAGTTATTTCAATATATATGGGTGCTCGGGAGTTGCTGCAACGTGAGTCGAACATTGATTAATTGGGTACCTATTCGCTCTGGGCGAACAAGCAAAAAGTGGATACATTGACGGTACTTGTCGCTTCGCTCTTTGCAGGCAAATTGCCATTCGACCCTGGTATACACGATCATATGATCGTGTATACCTTTTGGCGAACTTTTGAAACACCGTGTCAAAGAGCTCGTATATACAAAATTGCATCATGGTTTGTCCAGAATACGAAATTGGCTCACGTTATTTAATGACATGCTTGGCTACAATACATGTAATTTAAAAAGCATTATGTTAATCAATCTTCTTTTATATAAAAATGAATTGCTGTTCGTTAGTCTCGCTAAAACTGGAGAACGGCAGGACGGATTTGGCTTATTTTGATTTTAAAATATTGGTAATCTTCTAAGGAAGGTTTGTACGGTAAGAAAATATGGAAACATTGCGAGGAAAATAATAAAAGAAAATCCAAAAACGGAGTGCGCCGGGTCAACTAGTAATGATATGAATTTATTCTTTATAATCTGTTATGCAATGTATATTTTTGAGGAAGATAATCCTAGGTAGTATACATAGATGTAACTCCTTTATGGCACCTATTTACAAATAATTTAACAATGCCACCTCGGTGTACACCTTCTACAGCATTTCAGCTTATAAGATTTAGGAAATATATCAGTAATTTTGGAGGAATAACGTCTAGATTTTCCTTTTACGATAGACTTTCCTGCTTCTACGTTCTACTCCTTCAATTTGAAACTTTGCCAAAGTTTATTTCAACAGACCCAAGTCAACTCTTCGGTTTGAATAATCAATTTGTTTAATCCCGACTTATTTATGTATCGTCGGCTCCAAAACTTAGCAACAGAATAACTGAATGGGAACTTTGTTAACAATGCTCCTCCAATACGCCATTCAAAATGCATGGAACTTTAGTTTGAAGCTTGTGATTTAACATTAAGTTTGTTTACGGAGATTGTTTTCGAAACTATTTTTGAAGCCAGCTGTTAATCTCCAGGATTATGATTATAAATCGCAGCTGTCGATAAACATGCGAATAAAATTAAAATATTGCCCCAAGTAACAGTGTGAACTTGGAAATCTGGCTGGAGTACTTTTGCCCTACGCACATATAATTCAAGGCTTAGACTACCTTATTCCAGAAAAGTTAGAACCCAGTTTATAAAATAGTCGAATAGTTTGAAATCTTGTGACTGAAAAACAAATTAAAGTAAGACCTTAGGGTCAGCTTTACAAAATAGGTCTAACAGTATGACAGTAGTCCGATGATGATTCATCGGACTCTTTTTTACTTGCCTCTAATTTAAAAAATGGAGACAAGCTATTTATCAAGAGATTGTTTGTATAATAGTGTGAACGCAAATTCAATATACTTAACCAAATATTAAAATTGCCGTTTTCAGCATAAACTCTGTATATGAAATGAAATGAAATGAAATGAAATGACATTAAAGCGACTGCCGGTCTGATCTTCGTAACCCTAAGATAGGGGACCCAGACAAGTTTTGGATCATGGTTACAAATCCAAAGTGGTTTGAATTTGCAGGTTTCATCACGATGTTTTCCCTCACCGTCGAGCTAGAGGTATATGTTTGAACCCGCACTCCTCGGTTTAGAGGCGCGTGTCCTTACCATTGAGCTACCACCACTCCGCAAACATTTCACCTACTCAAAATACTATTTACTTAGTGCATTACTAAGTAACAATAAACATTAATAGAGGTAGAAATTTTGCTATTTCAACTTCGCGCTAGTGCAGGTTCGTTTGCTTTAGAGCATTCGTTGGATTAAAACCTCCTGTGGCTATTACTCTGATGCAACTATTGCAAATCCTAGTGGACGGTACGACGCTCTCTCGCGTAAATAATAAATAGCTCGGTTTGTTAAATGTTTGTGCACGCTAGTGTTGCTAAATGAAAAACCTGCTGCACAGCGCTAATTGAGCATCACGGCGGGGTATGTCTGAATGATAGGGTTGCGTATCAACGGTGAGATCAAAGTGTAATAGTAACTGGCTCGATGGCGCATTCGGTAGTGACCCTGCCCCATGCGCCAAGAGTTGTGGCTTCGATCCCCACCCAGGACAAACATTCGTGTGATGAACACTTGTGTTTGTTCTGTGTCTGGGTGTTAATTTCCAATATTTAAGTATATATTTGTAATACCACTGTTGATTCTGATATCCGTAACACAAGCTGACGCTACTTACCTCGGAGTCAGACCAATTTATGTGATATAGTCTGATATGAACTGTTTCAATGATAATCAAAATTGCACTCATTGTTCTAAATTACTAAATCTTTTATGTTAGTTATTCTAACTAACTAAAAAAGTTCTTGTAAAATTTAAAACTGTTTTGTCTATTTTCGATTTTCAAACGCATACATTGCTTCACCGCAATCTTGCTCAGCTCTCTCATTTAGTATATAACGTAAAAATCATTCAATGATAATGTAGAATGTTTTCATAAGGTATTCAAATCTTTACTTATATATACGTATTATATTATAAAAGGCAAAGCGACTTCCGTCTATCTCTTAAGTTTTTACGGCATTTCTTAAGCACGAGTTAAATTCTTATGAAATTTGGCACGCTAACTGTTTCAACCTAAAAAATTACATAACTTATTTTTACCAAAATCAAAACTCCTACTTAAAACACGATAGAGATTTGGCATAGAATTTCACGCAGGTGGAACCGCGTGCGAAAGCTAGTTCCCGTTTTTGCTCAATCCTATTTACACTTTCTTTTGGGCTATAAAAGGAAACCAAAAATTTCCCCATTCATAATACTAGGATAGGTATTATAGGCACTAGAAAAAGTTTACGCCTACACAGTCGATCAGGCTACCCTACGGCGCGAACAGTTTTATGTTTATAGGCCTATAAACGTTGACCGTGGCCTGATACTACAGCTCGATTTTCTTTACGTGAGGACACAACATACGTTTCAGAAAACGCGTATTCTACTTAGCCCACTAGTAGAAAGATTTTGTGAGTAAACGCCTTTGTTTTTAAAAGTAGGTCGTAGGTAGGTTTTTTTTGCTATTTTGAATTGAAGTGATTTTTTAGGCTTAAAATTTCTCGCGCATCCGGTTTCATGGCAATAAATCAAGTAGTTTAAGCGTTAAAATGTGAAGGAAAGAGTTATTTTTTTTCTTTTTATAATATTAGTAAGGATTATCAGAAAAGCAAAACATTTTTATAAAATGTTCTAGAGTACGATTATCATGAAATATTTTAGAATATAAAAAATGGGAACCGAATCTCGAACCTAGGAACTGAACCCTCTTTGATCACATCCTTAACCTCTATGTCTCACCATTGTTGATAATTTTATTCAGACAGACTGTTACAGGTTAAAGTATATTAAAACTTTACCTTGATACCGTCATAACAAGTTCAGCTCCCATTCCACGCAACATCACACATTCCAATTTTCATGTTCCTATTAATAATACAATACTATTATCTCGTGTTAAAGCTTTGAACGTCTATCTACAGTTATTAGTCCTCTTTAATTACGCAGCGCATAAATCTTATCAAATACAGCTAGGTAACATCTAGAAATACTGCGGCTAATTCTGCAATCTGTCTCAAGTCTAGAGAGCGAGCGCTGTGCACTAATTACTCTTTGCATGAAATCTAATATCAAACAGGTTCCATAAATTCCATTACCGCTATGTAGGTACTTTGGTCCACGATGCGAACTAGGATGAAATAGGTAATTCCGCTAAGAAGATCCTAATTAATTGTGTTGAGCGTGCTTTGTACAAACCAGTCTGTTAAGCGGCGCTTAAACAGTTTTGCATACACTTTCAAGAGTAATCTCGAGGAAATGCACTTATGTACGAAACGAGTTCTGGATCCTGAAATACACCTCGTCGTGGTTTATGTTAGCTCTGAATTACTTCATTTACATGTGCCTGCAGCGTAATACTGCCCACGTGGTGGTGAAACGAGAATCTAACACGAGTTTCGCAGAGAAAAGGAGGGATATCCTACCTTACCCTATACATTCAAATCTTCAAAAAGAGAGCGCATCTTCACCTTAAAGGCCGGCAGCGCACCTGTAAATAGACCCAAAGAAACGATAACGTCGCGCACCCCCAGTCCGCTTGTGACCACGGTCGTTGCAACACGGCCGAAACGTCAAGCTGTAAGTACTCATGTACTACATAATGCATATCGCGTTTAGTCCCGTCAATATTATTTCCATGTTCTAGATATGTTTAAAATCACAATCACTTTAAATTTAATTACTTTCTGGTCTATTTCCTTTGAACTTGACCATTGCTGAAAACCGTTTAGGTAAGACTGGGTGTGAGAGAGAGAATTCCTATGATTAACAACGATCGTCAATTGTTGTATATGTTATCGGCAAAGTGATTAATGAGGCTAGTCACTATTCATAGGGACTAGCTATATCAAGTAAACTGATTAGTTATTATTTAAACGTCATTATGTATCACATTTTCTAGTCATTATGAATATTGCTACGTGACCATTGGGCTATATGATAATAAAGCTACATTGGACAATGTGCGGGGAGGGAAACAAGCTCGTGATACATTAACCAATCAGAGACCATTGAAATTCATATTGTCAATAATCATACGTTTGTTATATACTAATATTTATTTTGATATACTTAGTCAGGATTGTAAATGAAAAAAATAACAGGTATTAGTTAAAATAAAATATTAGGTACGATGACGAGCGAAGCATGGAGCAGTGTAAGGTACAACTGCGACACTACAGCGCCAGAACGAAAGAATTTTTTTTAACATTACATGGTTACAAATTCTGGATCATGGTAGATCATGATCCAAGAATTAGAGAAGAAGAGAACCCTGAGCAAGGGACATACCTAAATATCTTATTTGATAAATAATCCAGTAAATAAGTATAATGGAGAGAACGATTATAATTTTTTAGGGAAAGCACTTCACGTCCTTCAATTCAATCCAATTGAAGGTAATAATTTATGGGCACATTTGGGATTATGTTCCGAGTTCATGGAATATTCCAGTATGTTCCTATTTCGAAAGGTAAATAGAGCTTTAAACTACTCCCGAGAGCACAAATGATCTAGAACATCTGCATAAGCCGCACCCGATGGGCGCCGAGTTTGTTTATAAATACCTGAGTGTTGGGCTATGAAGTTCGTGTCGTCCGAAAAACGTTGCTAACGATCAGTTTCCGAGTTTCTGAATAGAGACTTGCAAAATACATTATCAACACAAAGTTTTGGAAGAAAACAAAAGAAGAAATAATATGAGTAGGTACATATAGTTTTTATTATTGAGAACCAAGTAAAACATAATAAAAGAGAACCAAGCAAAATCCCATTAAAAATTGCTAGCAAAATACATTTCCCGCGTCAAAAAAAAAAAAGGTTACAAAGTATAAAGAATTTTTTTATATTTGTTCCTACAATTTGACATAGGTAAGGAATAAGTTGGTACCAAACGGTCTTGTATTCACCCTTGATAGACAATTTCATTGAATAAAGTTGAATCATATTTAATAGTTATCAACCGCTGATGTAGTGGGCACATGCGACCATTTATGACCACAAATCGCTGGGAAAGGTGTGATTACAATCCCTTGGGCGCAGGTGACGGGAGCGTATGCGCAACCCACAAAATTACTGCTATGGAATTTTGTGGACTTGAGTCTGACGAAAAGATAACTATGTATTTTTATAAGTTAAACCATTATTTGACAGGTGGAGAAAGGAATGTTTCTGATGCCACATAATCTAGGATAAGGGCAAAAAAAAGCATTATCCACTACACAGCTTAAACTTCTGTCGTGGCTTATTTTTCAACTTAGTTCATTCAGATGGTATTTTCTATATATATGTATATAGAAAATACCATCTGAATCAATAAACTAACCAAGTTTCACACGCATACCGTCGGTTTTTTTCTTCCATCAACAAACCAATTATGTAAATACACATAAATAGATATCTGTTTAATTGATTTTTTTTTAAATGTCAGTAGAAAACATACGAAGCACAATTTGAGTGTGAAAGTAAAAATCAAGTATTTAAGAAGCAATTGTTTGGCCACGCAGATCAAATATTTAACAAAAAGTATGTTTTGTGTAGATGTAAGTAACGGTCAATCGACAGAAGATTGAAAATGCACAGAGGTTACCCTACTCCAGTGAGGTGAGGTCCTCAAAAACGAAACCGAACCGAATAGATGGGATGCGCTTTGAGTGGGCTCATGTTGTTTTTAGCTCGCGTCTGTTTAGTTTCGCTTCATCTTTGGAGTGCATTAGCCCATTGTTGCACTCGCACGTGTAAAATTAACATGCGAGAACGTTCCCGTTGGACAAAGCATGGCCTCTTTGATAGCATCTTCATCATGATCAGACGTTGTTTGTAGATCTCGATTCCTGCACCTGCGCCAAGATCCTCCCTCTTTCGGAAAACCGTTCTCTATAAGTAAAGTTTTTTTGAAGTTTTGACCGCACCTCCGTTTCTTTAGAATACTTCTTATTTATTGCCTAGAAGTTATATAATATTTTGAGCCTGTTTAGTGAGACTAACGAGCTTCAAAAGAATTTCAATTATTTGATACCAACATACATTTTTGAATAACTCAAGCTCATCGAAAATCATAGCATTGTAATTCCACCTTTACTTTGCGTATCTACCTTTAGTATCTACTTGTTTCGGTGCAAGCCTTTGATGTGAATCCAATCCGTGTATTTATTAACGAAACATAATTCAACCATTAAAATAAAAACACTCCATCGTTTTGCAGACCACTTGTTAAATAGTTTCACTCAATATTTATCGAGCAAATTGGATGACGCCGGCACACAATATACAATTTGCGTTGTGAGGGGTTTTGTCAGCTTTATTATATTAATAAAGCTTTTCGAGTGTATTGTCTGTAAAAAAAAATATGCGCTTTAAACTTAGATTGTTAGAATATTAAAAAAGTAATGATGATGGTTCAGTTTTAGAACGGTGTGGTTTTTTGTTAATTAATTTAGACTGGTTTTTATGTTAATTTCTGACAGTGTCGAGAATAATGAGAGTTTCAACACTGAAACATAGGAAGTAGGCACTTAGTGCTAAAATATTGGGTTAGAAATTCCATGTAGAGTCCTGTAGCAGGTTTTAAACATCATAGGGGCAGACAAATACTCACGAATAAGTGACTTCACAATGGACTTAAGTTTCGTGTCATTTTGACATTTTAGTCCCCTGCAAATCCTCCTCCTGACTATAGACCTTAATATTTTCAGTTTGTAGGAAATGTATCAACTTTAGAGCTGCTATGTAACGCTAGTAGCCTCAGAGTTGTCCTACCCTGGTCGATTCAAACTAGTCATGCTAAAACGAATGCAAACTGCATCTTCGTCACTTAACTATCTATTCGTTCAAAGATTCAAAATGGTTTAGTACCTACAGGACAGCACTAAAGTAAAGTAAACTAAAATATTTAACTATTTTCACAATGGCTGAAAAGTTTTCAACTTGTCTACACATCTCCTATTAGAGGAAATTATAAAGTTTAGCGATTTTCCCCATTTCAAGAAATTTCCCCATTTGCACGATTTTCACGTACATTTGGGCAGAATTTGGACCGAGTGAACCTGAATTTGTGCCTTTCAGAATTAGTTTCTCTTCGACACCAGTTGAATTGAAAATGTCTAGTTGTGATCTTGTTAGGTTGTTAGGACGAGATTGGATGGAGGCAAATGCGATATGGAAAGGAAAAATTGATTCCAATTCGCACGAAATCAGATATCATATCTGATTGCACGGTAATCAATTCATGAGGTTTTTGTGAACTAGACTAGGTCTGAATTTAATTAAATTACGCAACGTTAAATATATACAACATACATGTAGATTGTAGGTAGTTGGACCAGATAAAGATTCTACGATGGTTTTTGACAAATTTAAGTACCTAACTCATTCGTGACAATTGGGTATTTTATCCTAGTTAAGAGTGTAGCGAACTTTTTATTTAATGTTTTATCTAATGACGTCACGAATTTTACATGTTATAATCATAAATTGTTTTACTTTGAAGTCGGCCATCTTTGCACCCCTGCCGAGTTACCGAGGATATGGAGGCGAGCAACGAAACACTCAGCTCCTCTTCTTCGGCAATCCTCGTCCGACCGCAGACAGAGCCGCGGCCGGTGCCGCGACTGGTCCGTCCTGACTCGAACAGTCGCGGCCCACCTCGAAGTCCCTCTTGGCTTCGGCCCTGTCCCGATAAACAGTTCGTACAAAACCCCCCGGTACGGCAAACCGAGGACCCCGGCGGGGGTGAAAGGAAGACATGCTGCACCGATCCCAGATGACCTGGGAGAAGGGTAAGAGTTAGTAGCATACGTATGACAAGTGTATTTGCCTAAATATTCGCAAAGAGCAATAGCCAATTTCTTCTAATCATTCTAAAAACAACCAAACCCAACACATTCACTGATTATTTTGCCAAGCTCGATGGGGCATTCGGTAGTGACCCTGCCCCATGCGCCAAGAGTTGTGGGTTCGATCCCCACCCAGGACAAATATTCGTGTGATGAATACTTGTGTTTGTTCTGTGTATATTTAAGTATATATTTGTAATATAAAAAAAAACTTACCACTGTTGTTTCTGATATCCGTAACACAAGTGCTTAAGCTACTAACCTCGGAGTAAGATCAATGTTTGTGATGTAGTCTGATATTTATTATTATTATATTCACAGATAGAAACCCAGCGACTTGTTTGGTTTCAAACCCCTCCGATGTTTCACCCTCCCGTGTTTATATAATCGCTGTACCTCCATTTCAATTAAAAGTTGTGCCAATTAAGACACAGTGTTGTCTCGGCGATGTAAATCTATCAGCGAGCACGAACTACTTGTAGTTAGTAACTTGCAGTTTCTAATTTGTCTCTAAGGTCGGTCTTACGCGAACTTTGGACTTTGCTTACTCATTACGATGTAGAAGTATGTAATTAGTCTCCAAGTAATCTTTTCGCGTCTCTGTACTAAGTAAAGTTTAGTCTAGTGTTATGTTGAAGGGAAGAAGCATCTAATAGACCTGTATATTACAAATTGTATATTTATTTGTATTTTTTTATATATGTACTCGATGTACTCGTTTAAACGACGACTACATTTTCATATTTATTGAAAAATATACATACATACATAACATCACGCCCATAATCCCTGAAGGGGTAGACAGAGTCAAAGGGGCAGCAGGCCTTTCAACCACATTCAGCCATGGGCTTAAGATAGAAAAATTGTGAAAAAGTAGTGCCAAGTGGCCAGCTTGTCGCCTTTACGAAATGCTAGGCAAGAACCACAGTTGACTCATTATTTTTAAGTCCCAGACCAACATGGCACTACGGGCTGAGTTAGATGGGAAATTGTGAGAAGTAGTGACAAGTGGCTAGCTCATCGCCTACACAATCACATACCTAAAGCCCCAATACCATTAGTCACCTTTTACGACATGCTAGCCAAGAAACACAGTTGGCGCATTCTTTTTAAGTCCTAGACCAACATGGGACAAATAAAAATATAATAAAAATCAATTGAAAATAATAAATTAAGTAGGTTTTACCCTTTGGGTAGGTACGGAACCATAAAAAGATATCTACTAGCGCACTGGTTCGTTCAGCCTTATAAGCTTCTATATTATTCTATATACAGCAGTACCTTAGTGGAGTTTGCACGATTGAATCTAGTTCTACTCCGTCTTTGAGTTGGCTGCAACTTTTTTAATAACACTTGGAGGGCGTCGAAAAGCACTTTCTTCAATGAAAATGCATTGTCATTTCCAAGTTTGCAGATACGGCTTTCTAGGGAGCTTGGAGCTGTATACAGTTGGATACTTTATTTCGTACTTAGCTATTATATTCTCATTTTAGTTTGCTCAGTGATTACTTTAAAATGCTAAATGTGCTTGGTTTCAAAAGTGTAGTGTATTTATATGGATTGGCTCGATGGCGCATTCAGTAGTGACCCTGCCCCATGCGCCAAGAGTTGTGCGTTTGATCCCCACCCAAGACAAACATTCGTTTGATGAATACTTGTGTTTGTTCTGTGTCTGAGTGTTAATATCCAATATCTATTAAAGTATATATTTGTAATACCACTGTTGTTTCTGATATACGTAACACAAGTGCTTAAGCTGCTACCTCGGAGTCAGATCAATGTATGTGATGTCGTCTGATATTTATTTATGTATTTTTGTTTTCAGTAGATTCAAACTTAGATAATATAGTGTCCAAACTTGTAGACGGTAATTATACAAACAAGTAGTGTAATATATTAAAGAGAAAAAGTTTTTAGCGAACAAATTGAAAAAGAAGTTAAAAATCTAAAACTGCTTAAGTTTTGCTGAAATAGCCAAAAAAATGCGAAAAGTTTTTTGGCGACAAACATTGTTTGGTAACTGGAAAGATTTATTTAAGTTGTTTTTTTGTTATTTGTACTCGATTTTAGGGTAATTTATAGAACTACTTCCTTATACTTGTGTCTTCCTTCGCGTGTATAAAAAAAACATTAATTAATGTCAGTCGACCATGTAAGAATCTACACTTTCCTTGGTAAACACATTTTTTGTTATATTTAAAGTCGTATATATTAAATCGATGATCGTTTGAGAATGAGACTAAAGGGAAAGCGTAACAAACAAACTAAGTTAATTTCCTTTTTATAATATTAGATACTATAAGGTTTTAAGACTTTTTCAAAGATTATTATTTAGTCCCGTGCTGGTCTGGGACTTAAAAAATAAAATAAAATAAAAAAGAATTTGCCAACTGTGTTTCTTGCCTAGGAGGTCGTAAAAGGTGACTAATGGTATATGGGGTTTTGGGTATGTGATTGTGTAGGCGACGAGCTAGCCACTTGTCACTACTTTTTCACAGTTTTTCATCTAACCCAGCCCAGTTTTATTTTTGGCTAAATGTGGTTAAAGGGGCGTGCTATCTCTTTGAATGTGCCTACTCCTTCGGGGATTATGGGCGTGATGTTATGTGTGTGTGTGTGTGTATTATTTAAATGACAACTGCACTAATTATACCGGCATATAACCTTATTTTATCATTTTTATAAGTAAAAAAAAAATTATAAGTTTGTTATAAAATTTTGTCTTATTAAATAAACGTACGTAATAAAATCCTCGTCTTCATTCAGATAACGTGTCCCTTATCTTATTCACCCTCATCACTCGTTACAAAATTGGGTTGAAAGGTCAGATGAGGCGATAATTTCCAAAATGACTTGCATAATGGAGTTTTTCTTTTTCTATTTTGTGTTTTATTTTTCAGTTTGTCAGTTACGCTATTTTTTGAAAATTTCACAAACGAAGTATGTATTTTGATAAAGGACATATTTTAGACCTTCGACAACCTCATTTAGTTCTTGGCGTTCAACACACGATGTCCGAAACAACTAACCGTTGATAGAATAGTTATTTATGTGTGTGTTTTTGGTATTGTACCATCGTTCAATCTGATTTTTCTACAACACAAGAGCTTAAGTTACTTACTTGGAAATCAGGTGCTATTTAATTAAAACTTTGTAACTAGTTCAATGTTCTTATTTGATATTTATATCTGTGTGTAGTCAGAAATCAATAAATAAATATCAGACTACATCACATACATTGATCTGAGTCCAATGTAAGCTTAAGCTACAAGCTAAGCTTAAGCACTTGTATTACGGATATCAGAATCAACGGTGGTATTACAAGTATTTACTTATTGATTGGATATTAATACCCAGACACAGAACAAACCAAAGTATTAATCACACGAATGTTTGTCATCATCAAAATTAGTAATATAGTATATCATAGTAACAAAATTAAGGCTACCTGGAAAATTATTAACAAAGAGACTTGCAGAAATAAAATACAAGATCACACTTATTCACTTCTCATTGACAATCACTGTATAAATGCTGATGCTGAAGTAAGTAGCAAATGCATTCGAATCATACTTTTCGAACATCCCTGTTAAAATTACTAACGATTTACATTATTTCCCACGTACTGCTCAATCTTACCTCAAAGACAATGTAAGGCAGTGTCAAAGCTCCTCCAGTTTCTCCCATATCGATGAGATAACTATTTTGAAGAATTTAAAAGAATTAAACCTAAAAAAAACTGAGGACTTGTGGGGAATATCAGTGGATATTTTAAAAACTATTATATATACCATTGCCCCTCATTTAGCTGTCATCTTTAATAAATGCGTAGACACAGGCAATTTTCCAAATTTAATGAAATTCAGTAAAATTATACCCTTATTTAAGGCAGGGGATAAAAATGACCCTTCCAATTTTAGACCAATATCTATTTTGCCAGCACTTAGTAAAATTTTTGAAAAAGTAATATTAAGCCAGTTACTATTTTACTTTAAACAAAATGATCTGTTACATAGCAAACAATTTGGCTTCACCAAAGGCAGATCCACCACTGATGCGGGAGTAGCACTTGCTAAACATATCTTTGATGCTTGGGAACATAAAAAGGATGTTATAGGTATTTTTTGTGATTTGTCTAAAGCTTTTGATTGTGTTAATCATGAAACCTTGCTTTTGAAATTGCAGCATTATGGTATCTCTAACGTTGCATTAAGTCTGTTAAAGTCATATCTTAGTGACAGAATACAACAAGTTAGTATTAATGGAATTAATTTTCCAGGTGCTCCTCTACTTATGGGAGTGCCCCAGGGCTCTATATTAGGACCATTACTCTTTTTAATTTACATAAATGACCTTCCCTATTATACTGAAGGCCTATGTGAGACAGTGTTATTTGCGGATGATACGTCCTTAATTTTTAAAATCGACAGACACAAAGGTTCCTATGACGATGTAAATGATACTCTCTCACAAGTTTTGCATTGGTTCACTGTCAATAATTTACAACTAAATGCCCAAAAAACTAAATGCATTAAGTTTACAATGCCTAACGTTCGACAAATTAACGCTAATATACTTATGAATAACGAAAATATTGAATTCGTTAATTCCACAATCTTTTTGGGCATAACTATAGATTCTAAACTCCAATGGGGTCCTCATATATCTGCCCTGGCGGGAAGACTTAGTTCAGCTGCATACGCAGTTAGGAAAATAAGGCAACTGACTGATATTGAAACGGCAAGGCTTGTTTATTTTAGTTATTTTCATAGTGTTATGTCATACGGTCTGTTGCTGTGGGGCACCGCTTCTGACATACAAACAATATTTGTGTTGCAGAAGAGGGCTATTCGATCCATATATGGCCTCAGACCTCGTGACTCACTCAAGGCATTATTTAAAGAAATAAATATACTCACCATAGCTTCTCAATTCATTCTCGATTGCATCATCTATGTGCGTAGAAACATAGATGAATTTCATAAAAAATCGGATATTCATAGTCTTAATACACGAAATAAACACAAACTTGCCGTCCCAAAACTCAGACTTGGTAAGATAAGTAGCTCATTTGTGGGCCTAAGCATAAAAATATTTAATAAATTGCCACAAAATGTAACTGAATTACCTATAAATAAGTTAAAGATTTTTATTAAATCACGTTTAATGATAAAGGGTTACTACAAAGTAGAAGATTATTTAAATGACAAAAATATTTGGACAAGATAGTCTGCTCGCACGCACAGTGAAATTTATATTTTTAATTTATAATGTCACTAAATTAGATATATAAGTAGGTACATAAGAACGTATTTAAAAAAAGGCCATCTGTTGAGTTTCTTGCGGCACCTCTTCTCAGCAGGCCATTCACGTCGAGGTGCTGGTAGGGCAAAAAAAAAATGTTTGACGTGCAAAAGAATTTGTTATGAATCCACTTGCAGAATAAATTATTTCATTTCATTTCATTTCATCAACCTACAACTCTTGGCGCATGGAGCAGGGTCACTACAGAATGCGCCATCGAGCCAATCAATTAAGCCTGATTTAATTATTTAATTAGGTCTAATTTAATACTTTTTGTAGTCAGTCTTTACTTTTTGTAGTTATATCTAATGTCGTGCAGCCCAAACATTGGGCAAGATTCGTAAGTGAATTTCTATCGTTAATTTTTTTTACTTTCTATTGTTTCAGTTTTGTGTTTCTTGAGAAGTAAACACCTCAAATATTTACGAAGTAATTTGGCTTTTTCCTCAAAAGTAGCCGAGCTTGTGTTTGTTTCATATTCGTCAATATTGGACCTCGTATTTTTTTAATATAACTGAGGCTCTATTGTGATTTATTACCAACAATTGGGTCAATATTATCTAAAATCAATAAATTAATTATATTTTGAAGGAAAGGAAAGCAACCTTGAACTTTTACTACAAAAAACAACGTTAAAACTCATATATATATACTAACATAGAATATACAATACGTAGTTAAAAAAAATATTGAGAACATATACTTGACACATTCGTATCTAGGGACCTCGTACGTCGTACGGCTCTTTGCTGTCCCAGGCCTCGTTTATTTCATTCACATTCATTTCGTACGCCGAAGAGTAATTTTTTTAAATTGAGAAATAATTGTAATGTATTACTTTTCAATTTTCCTTACTTTTTCAAATCTATTTTATCTGTGGGCCGTGAGGCCCTTTGCACCGCGAGGCCGTGGGCGGTGGCCCAAACCGCCCCTGGTTATAAATGATCAGACGAAATAATTTTATTGAAGGTAGTCAATTGACCATACTTTTGTTACAAATGACTGGTACAAGTTTGATACAAATACTTAAGAAAATACCTTCTTTATTTCAAACTGATGTAAATATACCACTGCAGTTTCGAATGGAAAATGGAAAGATGCTAAAAATAATTTGAAATTCAGAAACATAAACGCTAAGAACAGTCGTTTAGAAGAAATCTTATACTGAAGTCCCATAAAGACCTCGCATTCTCTAAGTTGCAAGGAGAATTCGGTCCGTTAGAAAATGTTCGTAATGTATGCAATGTATGCTGAGTTTTATAGGACCTTGTCTGCATAATGGAGCCTGCAGGACCAACGTGTCTTCTCTAATAGCTTGTAAAAAGAGTATAAAATGTTTGATGGCGTCAAGCGAAACGAGACATTTTATTGTAAAATTTTATTTCATGTCTGTCTAACGATTGATTTCAAATAAAAAGGAGTTAATGCGTTTACAAGTCTTTATTAAAAGTTATTCGGTAGAAATCAAATGTCTTTGTCACATATTGGGTAGATGTTATATAACAAAATTAAATTTCTCTCTTCTCGAAAATATCTACAATATAAATAAGTAAATACTAGGAACATCACGTACAAAGTTCTGGGTCCAATTTAAGTAGCCCATATTCTAGTAGTTCAGTAGCTCTTGTTGATGGTAATGAGAAATAATAGAGCCACTCAAATCCAAGCTCAAGATACATTTATTCCATCCACAACCTTTGATCTGAGCCCCTTACATCCAATACAAAGGTGCAATAGTTCAGCTTAGTTCATTATTATGATATATTTACCGTCAAACATACATCATCATCCTCCTAGCGTTATGTCCCATGCTTAGCCGCTTAGACCATGATCCAAGATTTTGCGAGTCTGGTAATTACATTGAATGACAGCCGATCTGACCTTCGTAACCCTTAGATAGTGAGACCAGACAATTTAAATCATGGTTACACATCCATAGTTGAAGGAATGTGCAGGTATCATCTGGATATCTTCCCTCACAGCTGAGCTAGTCGTATAAATTCGTAGATAGATTTGAAAAATCCAGAGGTAGATGCCTGGGTTTGAACCCGCACCCCTCGGTTAAGAAGCGCGTGTCTTTACCACTGAACTACCACCGCATGGTTACCGAATTGAATTACCGTCAAACATACATCAGTTGCAATTTAATAACAACACCCGTTTGTAGGCAACTAGAGTCTATGTCTGCCAGCTGGAAACGTGTCAATTATACTGCAATAGTTGGATATGTTGCCGCTGTAAATCCTGAACACGTGCTCAGCGCTTAGAGCTCGGGATGTGTGGGAGTTGGCCTCGAAATTTCCTACTAAATGTCGCTGTGCCACAGTAATCATGCTATAGTAGTGATAGCAATAAAGATTATTTTAGATTGTAAATCTATCGTCCCATGTTGGTCGGGGACTAAAAAAGAATGTGCCAACTGTGTTTCTTGCCTAGCATTTCGTAAAAGACGACGACGACGATGGAAAATTGTGAAAAAGTAGTGACAAGTGGCTAGCTTGTTGCATACACAATCACACACCCAAAACCCGATATACTATTAGTCCCCTTTACGATATGCTAAGCAAGAAACACAGTTGGCACATTATTTTTAAGTCCCAGACCAACACGGGACAATGGGCTGGGTTAGATGAAAAATTATAAAAAAAGTAGTGACAAGTGGCTAGCTCGTCGCCTACACAATCACATACCCAAAACCCCATATACCATTAGTCGCCTTTTACGACATGCTAGGCAAGAAACACAGTTGGATATTCTTTTATAGTCCCAGACCAACACGAGACTAAATTACGCCGAGAGTTTAAAGTACTTAAATAAGTCATTATTAAAGCAACAGGGAAAAGCTGTTTATATGTTTCGGAACTTTGATTTGAAGATAATTTAAGATCCAAGTTAAACCACCCGTGTCTCAATTGCAACGGGAATCGCGGAAGTTTTGAGCTTTGAAACCTTGGGACTACTCTACAAATCTTTCCTCTAATTGTAAACAAGTTATAGAAAATATAGTTATTGCCTTCATGATATTCTAAATACGTATTTTGATATGCATTAAAATATTTCTAATGACTAGATGGCGTTTTCGGAAGTGATCCTGTCCTATGCGCCGAAAGTTGTGGGTTCGATTCCCACCCAGGACACATGTTCTGGTAAATATTAATTGTGTTTATTTTGTGTTAAGGCGTTGATATGTAACTAACTAACTAAACTTCACACCACTTCCCTAGCGGGGTAATATCTAATATTTAAGTATAATATACATATTTGTGATATCACTGTTATATATTGTTTGTAGTGTTTATAATTGTATTAAGTGGGAGAATATAGCGAAACTCACAATTAAATTACAGTATATCGTAGGAAAGACAAGGATTTAATGTTATAAAAAAAACACTTTAAATAATAATTATTTTTATTCATATCAAATAAAAATCATAATAATAACTAAGAATTGCCCAGCTGGAACTATATTACGTTGGTAACACGGCTTGGTACCTTATTTATTGATATTACATATATTATGTGCGCAGCAGCCTAGAGACAGTTTCAGCAATGTCGCAGTTACAGTAATGTTTAAGGATTCCTTCCCTACCTCTCAATCAGCTGTTGACTAAAATGTATACAAAATAAGATTTTCGAGGGAAACAAATCATTAAAACAATTACTGGAAACACTCAAAACGCAAATTCATTTGACAATACGAGTCGAGTGATCATAGATTTAAAGTCAGTCAACTGTCACTGTTAGCACAAATTAAAAAAATACAGTAATAAATCTATTTAGAGAATCTATTTAAACGTTTATTTTTATTATGTTTTTTTAAGCTGTTGTTATTATGTAATTCATTTATTCAATTGATTGAATCAAACATCCGGTGCAAATGTTTCTTGTTTAAATCAGTCACAGCAATCCATGATAGTATTCGATATTCTATTTCATTAGTGAAATAAACTTGTTTTTAAGATTTCTCATTTCCCAGATTGTGAATTGAGCTGATGTTTTATTCTTTTAAACAGAAAAAAAACGCTTTTTTAAACCATAGGTATCTCAACTTATTACAATCGGGCCCAGAGATCCCCGTCTCCTTTCCTTGTAGCTATAATCAGTGACGACAGCTATAACGTCACACCAAAATTAGGGGCGAAGTGAACTGGGAAGCTTCCAATTTAATTATGCTAAGAGGCTGATCAAATGTTTCGACAAACTCCGAAAATATATTCTCTTTTTGCTGGGAAATTGATCTTTGTTTATCCAAATAAGTCGTATTTTCTTTACAAATGTGGTAAAATAGGTTACTGCGCCTCAACCTACATTCTATATCTAGTCAAAGTAGGTTTAGACCATGCTAGCACCTCGTCCGAGCGCATTGATACAATAGTTGATATGTTTGAAAGAACAACCACATCCAACCAATAACCACAACACACACTTTAAACTAAGAAAGAGAGCCAATAGTCGCTGAAAAATGCGCGAATTCATAAAATCTATACGCGAATTTATAATCTATTCTGCTCGCGTGTAAAGCTTGACAAGGTCTTTACTGTCAAATTAATTTAAACGACCCATAAAGGAGGGGATTAAAGGATTTGGTTACGTCACAATTCTGTCTAAGGCGGGGCTGATTACAAATTCAAATAGGTTCACTGGGTAAATAAATACATCGATCCACTGTTGATAGCGGGTTTTGCTGAATTGTCTATATACATACATGTATGACAATATATTTGCGGTGCGGTGGTAGCTCAATGGTAAGACACGCGCCTCATAACCAAGGGTTGCGGGTTCAAACCCGAGCACGTACCTTTACCTAACCTGCAAATTCAAATAACTTAGATTTGTAACCATGATCCAGTATTTGTCTGGTTCCTTTATCCTAGGGTTACGAAGATTAGATCGGCAGTCGCTTCAATGTTTTTTATTTTTACCAGGTCGCTTCAATGTTCATAATTACCAGACTCGCTTAATCATGCTCTAAGCGGATCCCGTCTAAACCCCGGACATAACGCTAGGAAGATGTTGATGACAATATATTTACCTAAGTCATCAATTGTATTTATCCTTGAACATATGTATAATGGTTTATATGTAAAAAGCTAATATAATAGCATCTACAATCCTTGAAGGTATAAGAAGCGTCCCAGTTGCAATATGTTCCTTTACTTTTAATTTCTTATCGGTAATTTAAGTATCAATACATAAATACATAACTTCACGCCCGCATTCCCCGAAGGGGTAAGCAAAGTCAAAGGGACAGCAGGCCCCTTTAACCACATTCAGCCAAAAATAAAACTCGGCTGGGTTAGATGGAAAATTGTGAAAAACTAGTGACAAGTGGCTAGCTCGTCGCCTACACAATCACACACCCAAAACCCCATATACCATTAGTCGCCTTTAACGACATGCTAGGCAAGGTACACAGTTAGCACATTCTTTTCAAGTCCCAGATTACCATGGGATAAGTAACATTAGGTATCAATTCCACTTATGTTCCTATAAGAATTTCAACCCCAAACCTTTGAGGTCTTCCATTAGATATAACTACTCAACATTTCTAGGCTGCCTATTAATCTTGAGGTATTTGACGACCCAGTTCTGAGGGCAAGTTTAAACAAGCGAAGTGTCTCAATGTTTATGTAAATGGACAGGCAGTCGCCGTTTGATACCCGCCTTCGGTAAACTTGGCCGAACTCTGCCAGGTCGGTTCAACCTCTAACTATCTACTCGTTTTCTACCTTTGATATGTAGGTATGAAGACCTCTTCTCCAGCGTTCGTTCACTTAATTGTAGAAATAGATTTAAAAAACAACAACAAAGTATTATTATCTAGTTAGATAGGTAACTGGCCCGATGGTCGAGTGGTCAGAGACCCTGGCCACGAAACCGAGTGTCGCGGATTCGAATCCCCCTAGGGAAAAATGTTTCGTGTGATGAACAAGGGCATTTGTACTCGAGTCATGGATGTTTATAAACATATTTAATTATGTCTATCCGTTTACCTAATATCCATAGCACAAGCATAACCTAAGTGTAGGACTAGGGAATTGGTGTGTCTAGAGAATTTATTTACTTATAGATAGTCTTCAGATTCATGAAGGTGCGTAAGAAAATCTGTGCAGGAACATACTTTTTCAAATTACCATACCTATGCCGTTTTAATACGTGGTCTACGGCATACCAAAATGCATTTGTTACAAAGCATTCAACTTATAAGTACTTAAGTATAAATAATATTGCCGTTGTTTAAAAGGCTTGATTTTGACAGCGGTACTCAAACAAACAAAATAGAATAGAATTCTTTTTTTTATTTCAATTGGTGCATAATCCGCCCCACATTTAAAGACATTTAACAACAGACTAGTTCTACGATTTCTTCCCGTAATACAATGGAAGAGGGTTCATAATCAAATACAACTTTTGGCCGGAAAAAGACATCAAGAGCCACATTAAACGTATTACTAATTCACATTCAATCTTTTCCTTCACTCGATATTTGGCAACGTGTGTAAAGCTTTACTAGCCAAAATATACTGGCAGCTCGTAAAAATATGTTAGTGTCGGCATTTTAAAAACTTTTACTTTGATTTAACGTTCGAATAAATGGAGACATATTTATTTGTTAAATTATTTAATGAGTTACGATTATTTTTTTTGAAATATGCTGGTATTTAGATATAGGCAATTACTACATCTTGTTCTGAAGTGCATCTACGCAGGAATTGTCGGATAATATACTCTTTAAAATTTCACATATGCGCCATTTTAGACCCAATTCATTATGTTTGGTTTAAACTAGCATACATAAACCTGCTTTACCCCGAATAGAGTCTTCTAATCCTGCCAAAATACTTAACCTAATAAAATTCATCGTCTAAAGCTCGTTGTGCACACCCGGCACAATGTGCTAGATTGGGCAGAGTGTCCCCAATTCGTAAGTTATGCGGAAAACTAAAGTAGGTACACTTGAGTGCGTTCCATCAACCCGCCGCTGACCCAAGCTTTGGAATGCGAAGGGAGCGCTCAGAGAATAAAGTGGTATAGTTAATAAAACCTACTATTTTAAGACTGGCTGGATGTTTTTTTTTTGCCACTTGCAAGTTCTGTAAAAAACTGGCGGTTAAAATTTGAAAATCGAATCTTTCGTAAAAAAACTAATAAAATACTCGGTAAAATCTATTATTACATGCAAAAACTTTGTAGGTACCTCTTTTTTTTTATGACCATTGTGCGGACGAAGGAGTATGAGATTTGGCACAGTTAAAGTTTATATGGAGAAGGAGTGCAGAAAGCTAATATGTCAATGAATAATGTATTAGCAATACTTTACAAAAATAAAAAATCTAACTAAAAACGGTCGAACTTTTAATAATATAATGTTTTGATTTTCGGCATGAATCAAAATATCTCTGACGTTTTCTTTTTATAAATCTCATTATCAAAATTTTATGAAATTTATTGGTTTTAGGTTACATTTGAATAAAAATATTTGGGAAAAGATGCTACACACTCTTCCCTATTTTTTCAATTAATTTGAATTACTAGTTTTAAATGGGTAAAAACAAGTAAATTCTAGTAGAGGAAAGAGAGAAAAATTCCGACTAAAAATAATATTACATTACGAAGCAAAGCACTTATATCTGCCCTAGATGTCTAAATTCAAACGCACGTAATATAATTGACTAGCTCGATAGCGCATTCGGTAGTGTCCCTGTCCCATGCGCCAAGAGTCGTGGGTTCGATCCACACCCAGGACAAACATTCGTGTGATGAATACTTGTGTTTGTTCTGTGTCTGGGTAATATCCAATATTTAAGTATATATTTGTAATACCACTGTTGATTCTGTTATCCGTAACACAAGTGCTTAAGCTACTTAGCTCGGAGTCAGATCTATGTATGTGATGTCGTCGGATATTTATTTATTTATTTAATACTGTTATAAAGATAACAGTATTAAATAAATAAATAACAATAATGATAGCTCGCGGACGCGGCACATTCTCCGACATTCAAACAATTCCGCTCATCTATTGAAAACTTGACCATAACAAAGTGCATCACTTAGACAATGTCAGATTGCGGAAAGTCTAACACATCGCTTTATTTGAGCGCACTAACTCCCGGGCTTACGCAGGCTAAGAGCGAATTTGTCTTAAATAAGCTCTTTGAGCGGTAATCGAATCGCGTCTATCATTCTAACACGCTAATTTATATTCAAATAGTTACATAAGTATGTATATCTATTGGGCTTGTGGGCCTGAATTAAATAACATGAGGTTTTAAATAATTTTCTCGCATATTTGTTTTTTCGCTTTCGCTATCAATTTGGTTAATGTTGATTTTGTTCTTTTTTGATGTTTATATGCGTTTTCTTTAGTTCTTAAAGTGCCATAATTTATATATTTATGAGTAGATGCAACCATGATTGAACCATAAAATGTGAAATTTTAAAATTTGTGCAATCGACAACTTTATCCCAAGTTAATTAAGAACTTAACGTGAATGCACCAAATGTGGTTTTATCTAGCAAGTCGTTAATGCATCTAATGTAAATGTAAATTATATGGGATATTATACATAATATCCTATACTTATAACCAACATGTCCCATGTTGGTCTGGGACTTGGCCATGTTGATCTGGGACAAAAAAGAAGAATATGCCAACTGTGGTTCTTGCCTAGCATGTCGTAAAAGGCGACTAATGGTATATCGGGTTTTGGGTGTGTGATTGTGTAGGCGACAGGTTAGCCGCTTGACACTGCTTTTTCACAATTTTCCATCTAACCCAGCCCGGCTTTATTTTTGGCTGAATGTGGTTGAAGGAGCATGCTGCCCCTTTGACTCTGCCTACCCCTTCGGGGATTATGGGCGTGATGTTATGTATGTATGTATGTATGTATATCCCATATAATTTCACCTTTGCTCCAATTATGTAAAAAAAAGTATTCACTATGGGAACAGCGAGAGTAGCTGTATATATATACATACATGTATATATGCAAAAACTTTACGAGGCCGTCGTTAGTCTCCAAAAGATATGATGGTTCGAAAATACGACTCGGTCGAACGATCCATACCACTGTCGTCAGGTATGGATCGTTCGTAATCACCGCCCACGAAGCCGCGATATCGGTTATATCGATACCGGTGGAATCGAGCGGCGCTTAATCACCAATCGAGATAATCTGTCTCTTAATTGGCCCGCGAAATCAAGCTGATTCGATAATGATATGTGCAGTTTGGTTCTACTTATGTATTGAAGAACGATAGTAGATGAAGGACACATGCCTTATATGTGAGGGATAGAATCTAAGCGTGCAAGGCAACTCTACTCAATTGAATTATGTGTTTAAATATAAAAATGAAATTCGGTGAAATCTTACGTCGACTGTATACGATTTGTTAGTTATAAATAATATATAAATACCTAAATTCTCTAGACTGACACACCAATTCCCTGGTTCCAAACTAAGCTTATGCTTGTAGTATGGATACTGTGAACTGATTGACATACTTAAATACGTTTATAAACATCCATGACTCGAGTACAAATGACCATTTGTACTCGAGTCATGGATGTTTATAATGAACGTTTCATCACACGAAACATTTGCTCCTAGCGGGATTCGAACCCGCGACCCATGGTTTCGTAGCCAGGGTCTCTGACCGCTCAACCAACGGGCCTGTCACAAAAAAGTTAAATGCATGTTCGGTGAAATGAATTTCGGTAATAGGTTTTTTGGTCAATCGTTAGATACATACATACTTAATTAAAGCTGAGCTACGTAGAAATGAGGCATTGTTCGATCGAGTGATCGATAAATGGTTTTCGGTGAAACGAAAATCAATCAAACGGCTTTTGGAATTCCGTAGTAAAACCATTGCAATTCGTTTAGGGAATGTTTGATAATATACATAAAAAAGATATACCCATCGACTTAAGAATCTCCACCGTTTTTTTTTTTGTCGGCTAAAGAGTAATAAACGTGCATCCTCATAAACTTTCATAAATATAAAATTATTAGGGTTTAAAATTAGCTATGTACCTACTTATTAATAACTTACTACTATTTATAAATCAGATTGACAATTTACTTGATTAAATACTCAAATAACAAATATATGTTGATCTACTTAGACCGGTTTCACTGGGTAAGTTTATACCGCAGCGATGCGCCATCCATTTGCTAACTGGACCAGTGTTTCATTTGTCGCAGTTTACACAATCTATTACATTGATTCGCTGCTACTTAGGTTTGTAATCCGATCGGCAAATTAATTAAGCCCAGCCACGTGCGCGTAATAAGAGTTTTGATTAATTAAAAAAAATACTTGTTTATTTTCTATAGATATGTACATTATGATTCGAAAAACAATTGTTTATATTATAAATGAGTGGAACTGATTATGAAACTTACATAACTTGGTGAGGGTGCCGACCCACCGCCTGGACACCTTTATGAAGTAGACCGATGATGATGAGGACTTCTGGCCAGAGGGAGTCGTGTTTCGCAAGTTCCGAGGTCGACTTTTCGCTGACACAGCGCGCATCACGTCACCGTCACAACGTGTTATTATTAAAAAGTAGATTAAATTGTTTTTATATGAAATGTATGTTAGACTTAAGGTATATATTATATGAGCCGATATTGTTGTATAATAATTTGTTGCCTGAAATAAATGAATGTATTATTATATTATATAACACTAGGAAGATATACGATAATAATGAATCATAGCGACAAAACCATGATGCTTAAATCTGCAGGTTCTAACAGTTTCCTTTCCCGGCAAGCTAGAATTTTCCAAATCAAAATAGGTATTTAGAGTTGAAAAATCATAGCCTGGATTAGTTTGATTCAACACCTTACATCTGGACCACGTGTCCTTACCATTATGCTTCTGTGTTTGGAAGATAACACTCACTGACTAAGAAAAACTCGTCGTCAGATGTTTTCTAAAGCAAACATGGTTTTCTTAATCGAATTAGGGCCTAACAAAACAAGTAAACTGCGCCGAAGCGTCGCCGGGTGAGTTAGCGTCGTCGAGCGAATTCGGGTCGATTGTTTTCGCGTCTATTATGTTAAGCGGATTACGTGACGTCAGCCACGTAGATTATGCGAGTGACGTTATGGCGCAACAGGTCCGTGACGAAACAGGAAGACATAAAACTATAAATTGCAGCTTTGTCGTTTTAATGTCATAACTATATGATCTTTCTTTATAGATACAACTGCACGTTAGACTTTGCATCCCTCTCCGAAATTGCGTGCGTGATTTTTTCATTGTTTTTTAAGGAAATTATACTGACTATTATAAAAATGGCGTTATGTCTTTAAAAGTACTACTACTACTAAGCAATCCAGATGGTATTCAGATATAATTTTTGATTTGAGCATCTTACATCTATCTACATATTATAAAGTGATAACATACATACATACATAACATCATAATCCCTGAAGGGGTAGGCAGAGTCAAAGTAGCAGCATGCCCCTTTAACCACATTCAGCCAAAAATAAAGCCGGGCTGGGTTAGATGGACAATTTTGAAAAAGCAGTGACATGCGGCTAACATGTCGCCTACACAATCACATACCCAAAAGCCCGTAAACCATTAGTCGCCTTTTACGACATGCTAGGCAAGAACCACAGTTGGCACATTATTTTTATTTTTGTTCCAGATCAACATGGGCCAAGTCCCAGAACAACATGGGATTTTACTGTAAAAGGAAATATTATTAACGCATAGGATTTATCCCTATGACCGCCTCTCTAATAATGGCTTACTTATATAACATCAGGCGATGACCTATATTAAACCGGAACTTCGTCTCGGCGTAAAAAAAAAACATTGAAAATCGAGCACAAAACTGACAATTAGAGCACAATACCCAATAGAATAAGTAAAGCGGGAAATAAAATATAATCTCCACCCACACAATCGTCACCCTCACGTTGCTGGATCAAGTTAGTGAATGAATAGCGCCCTGATGGCGAACAAATACTCGTAGCAGGGCTACGATTGCGTAGCCGAGGAGTTGTCGTAGTCGACTAATGACGTCACGTGCCGCGTAGGAGACGAACTATATTTTTCCCCGTAGTCGGATTGTAGAGGACGCAACTATATACCTATAGTTTTATAGATTTGGAAATATTTTTCTTGTTTAGACTCACGCCGATTATCTGGTTCTAGGCTAAGCAATTATGTTTGATACCGATTGATATCGGTTGCCATCAGTGCATATCTACTATAGTTGAATATGACTCTGGTACTGGTATTCAAACAAAAATTTGCCCCTAGCGGTATTCGACCCCACGCACGAACCCAGGCTTCATGGTCAGAAACTACAGCGTTGTACAAGTTAATCTGAAAAAAAATAAAATGTACAGACATTACCTTATCTCATAAATGAATAGGCTGAGATTTTTTTTTTTAAATATCCGATGACATCACATTCATTGGTCTGACTCCGAGGTAAGTAGCTTAAGTAGGTACTTGTATTACGGGTATCAGAAACAACAGTGGTATTATTACAAATATATACTTAAATATTCAATATTAACACCCAGACACATAAAAAACAGAAGCATCACACGAATGTTTGTCCTGGGTGGGATATAACCCACAACTCTTGGCGTATGGGGCAGGGTCACTTCCGAATGAGTAATCGAGCCAGTCAAGTTATAAAAAGCTAGTGGAGAATTATAATATAGGTACCTACTTACCTTTTTAATACACTGTTTTAGACACATTGTCAAAATGTGAATACGGTGAACGCTAGCATCAGATACCTTTGCAATGGGCACCCTACTTTAACCATTTGGGTAGGCATGTCTGCACTTGACGTGACTTCACCGACCGCAACAGGTGTGTTAGCGAACTTTGTAAACTTTAGCTCCACAGAGAATAGTTCATAAAGGTCAATTTGTATTTACCGCTGGCTTTGAATTTGTTTGCAGCTTGGAGCGTCTGCTAACTTTCTACGTGAAAATAAAGATTATTTGCTTTATTAGTGTGTATACATAAGCGATTTCATAACATTGTGTAGATAATGATGATTTCTGGGATAAAAACAAGATGCTCGATTATTTAAATAATGGGCAAGTATTTTTGCTTACATCAAATATATAAAATTGACGCATCAAAGTGGGGGGTTTTGATGAAAGTAAATACAAAATTTTGTACTGTTTCGTTCATAACTTTGGTTTACTAAGCAAAATCAAATTTTTTTTTAAAAACAATACGTATGCAATGTTTTTGACTAATCTTAAAAAGAAACTAAAAAAAAATTGTTTTAAAATCGACACGATTTCAATCTACATTGAATTTGGTAACTTTCAATATTTTATATTTTATAAATATCTATTTAAAAATAATTAACACGACCTCATAGTACCCTTAAGGATGGTTAAAAATGCAAACATAGTAAAACTTCCCAGTGTTACCAAACGTATCGTATTCGACATAATCAGTAGAGAATTTAGATCTAAATGTCCGTGTTATTCTTGAACAGATTGCATGTGATGTCAGCAAACCGCAACATAGCCAACCGTGTTCTGTTTCGCTATCACAAATGAAACGTAAGATATATTTTATCTATGATCGAATAATTTACTTTAAATTCAATAATATATTGTAAAGTAATTGTACATACTTCGGCAGCATGCTCCTTCAACCACATTCAGCCAAAAATAAAGCCGGGCTGGGGTAGATGGAAAATTGTGAAAAAGCAGTGACAAGCGGCTAACCTGTCGCCTACACAATGGCACACCACCAACCACAGTTGGCATATTCTTTTTAAGTCCCAGACCAACATGGGACATAGCTAATGCAGTCCTGATACTATTCCAGTATCTATCCATGTTACCATATCACAGATACGGTGGAAGTAGACAGACAAGGGGCTTCATTATGCGTTTAATTCTCCGTTGGAAGCTAAACAGAGCTAGCTTAGTGTTCGTACGTACAAAGGGATAATCGCTTCAGATGTGACCGCAAAGCAACCAAACGCACAATCAACTAGTGTTGGAAATCAGTCGATATTTTCAGTATCGATATCATGATCCTCCTAGTGTTATATCATGTGTCGTTCCTACTCGGAGCCGATCAATATTAGATTTAGGTTAAGTAGGATCCTAGGTTTATTTTTATAAATTGATTCAGTTTGACTTTCAAAACCATGTAGAGAGTCAGAGAAACTAAAAAATACTTGTTTGGTCGAATAAAACAAACGAAGGTCAAAACGGCATCCATCATTGGGTGTAACAAGATGCGCCAAATCTGGGATTAAGCTTGATACTTGTCCCATGTTGATCTGGGACTTAAAATGAATGTGCCAACTGTGTTCTTTATGCCTAGCATGTCGTAAATGGCGACTAATGGTATATCAGGTTTTGGGTGTGTGATTGTTTAGGCGAATTCTTCGGGGATTGCGGGCATGGTGCTATGTATGTATGTATGTAAGCTTGAATCTATAAGTTATATGAATAATATTATGGTTATTAATATTATGGTAATGTTCATGGCCTTACCTAATCCGTATCTATTTATTTTAATCCTTTGCTTAAATCTTGGTTACTAGTAGCCGTTATTATATATTTCAATGTCAACCAATAGTCTCAAAGCTAGATATCATTATCAATGCTGGTACATCGATAGATTCCCTTATTAAGCAACACTACAATCAACTTACTGGTACGTACCACACATAGGACTACCTATGTAGGTCGTTTCAATCAGTGATAATGTGATCATGATGCAAGCAAATGGATTAGAAGAGATTAAGAAATTAAATGAAGACGAAATACTTAGTTCATATAATAATTTGGGTAGGTATCATGTGTCAGTGTCGGCAAACTATAAGAAAACAAATATTTAAGACGGAAATTTATACGTAATATAATGTAGGTATAATATCTATATATTAAAGTGTGATTCCGTATATTCGTTCCCCTAACGTTAGGGGATTGGATTTTTATATCGCACTAAGCCGCAACGAAGCGTGACCGGGCTTAGCTGGTAAATGAAAAGAACCTTTTGTTTGCAACTAAGCTACTTAATTGCATTGGAATTGGTTCAAAGCTAACAAATATGAAACGCCATTTTTAATCAACGATGTCACGAACAATTTTTTGTTTTGACAAATATGGAATAGCATTTTTTATCGGCACAAAATACTTACTATTATCAATTTTTTTAACGCTATCACACCATTCTAAGTCCAAATTAAATATGCGTATAGCATGTGCTATGGATACTGGACAACAGAAACATATAATTAAATAAATAATATCATCATCATCATCTTCCTAGCGTTATGTCCCGTGCTTAGACGGGGTCCGCTTAGACCACGATCCAGGATTAATTAAATAAATAATATATAAACATCAAATATGACTAGCTCGATAGCGCATTCGGTAGTGACCCTGCCCCATGCGCCAAGAGTTGTGGGTTCGATCCCCACCCAGGACAAATATTCGTATGATGAATACTTGTGTTTGTGTGTTAATATCTAATATTTAAGTATATATTTGTAATACCACTGTTGTTTCTGATATCCGTAACACAAGTGCCTTTAAGCTACTTACCTCGGAGTCAGATCAATGTATGTGATGTAGTCTGATATTTATTATTATTATTTATTATCAAAGATTTTAGTGTAAATTCCACATGAATTTCCGCTAGCGAGATTTGTAGGTACTCTCCGCATTTGGCGTTTCGTGGCAATCTCATATCACTAGATTATATTAGTTAGAACATCTTCATAAAATAAATACTAAATACAGTTAATTATAAAGCGAAAGTAACTTGATACATTCACATATGCTATCATGTTTTGCGCGGTAAATGATAGTGATGGAAGCCCAACTGCCTTAAAAGCTGGCAACACATCAACAATTCCTCTGGTCTTACAGTTATCCATAGGCAATCGTAGATGTTAATCGTGTTTAAACCAACTCTCTCTCATGAAGCGCGAGTCCACAACCATTAAGCTATCACTATTCGCAAATGAGTTCGAGTAAGTATTATAATTAAACTTTTTATCCTGGATGCAATGTTGATTAAATACTCGCGAGAAATAATATACTGGTGTGTGCGTGAGGAGATTAATTGGGAACATTCATTCGTTCATTCATTCGCAGAGTGTTCGAATGTAATTTCGAAAATTGGAATGGAAATCCGTTTATCCATTGTCTAGAGACCATAGTGCGAGCATAGATACTTGGCTTTGTCTTAAAGATGCGCTAATATGGACAATTGGTTTGTTTCAATTGATTTGAACCATTGTAACTAGTTAAAACACAAAAGAGCCGTATAGCTGGTATAAGAAATGTTACGGGCCCCACACTTTTGTTTTAGTTTTTAAAGGGGGCCCTCTAAAAGAGCTTTTTCTTTTTTATTAATTGAAAAAAAAAACACAAAAATATGTCATTCTAAGAATTTTAGGCACGCATTTGTTACGTGGCTCGCGCTGGTTTTATCCGGCCTTAGATAGGACCTTCTTCCTCTTCACCGATTTCGATAAGGAAACTTCAGACAAAGAAAAAGGTACCATACTATATACTATACTAGCGGCCTGGTACGTAATTCGCTACGTATAAAGTTAAATATTAAAAAGTTTCAATTTGACAGCCAAATCCCCATTAACAAAATTATCCGCCATTTATTCAATTCATTTGTTACATAAAATGTGATAAATGAAGAACCGCTCTACCGATTTTATGCAAACTTCACATAAACCATCTACTAAGCCTTAAACAAAGCCTTAAACATTTGGTTTGAATAGGTGAGCCCGTTCTTGAGTTATAAAATTACAACGAAAAGTGGCATTGATTTTTATATATATTGATGAAAAAGTTAGGAGCAAAATAACTCACTTTCACATTTATAATTAAAAAAATCCAAGCTATCTAATTATAAATGCGATAGTAAACTGCGTGTAAACCGCTGGAAAAAAGCTAATTAGCTTCAACTAACTGTAGTAAATTTAAATTAAATTTAGCTACACAAACAATTGGGCGACCGCATCGGAACTAATCCCATTCTCGGATGCAGATAGATTATAATTACGGGCGCTACGTGACGATACGCGACCGCACCCACCACGACACGTGACCGTGACGATAGCGTAAATCCATTTATAGATAGCAGCGCCCCGCGGTTTCATCCGAGTAGTTCTGAATCCCATGGGAATACGGGGATAAAGTATAGCCTATATTACTCGCTGATAAAGTAGCTTTCCATTGGTGAAAAACCTTTTCAAAACGGTCCAGTAGTTTTAGGAGCTTATTTTATTCATCATCATTATCATCTTGCCCTTCTCCCAGTTCATCTGGGGTTGACGCAGCATGTCTTCCTCTTCCATACGTCCCGGTCAGCCGTCACCAAGCTATTTCGGAGCTTATTTTATTCAAAGAAACAAATAATCTTTACTTTTTATAATATTAGTTTGATTGATCCTATATTTCGTCCCATACTGGCCGGGACTCAAAAATAATGTACTTGTTTTCCTTGCCTTGCATATCGTAAATAGCAATTAATGACGTTTGGTTATTCGATGTGATTATGTAGGTTGTTACTTGTGACAATTTTGGAAAAAAATCCAGCTAACCTACAGATAGCGCGCGAGTTGAATGCAGTCGGGGCCTTAGATGAGACATACCTGAGCTCTGCATTCAACTCGCATACTATCTGTAGCTCAGTTTTATCTTTGGCTAACAGTGGTATTCAGGTATTTGAACGAAAAGAGGAATAAAAATAATATAAGTATCTTACCCTTGATCCAGGGGTAGGAACAGTACCTTGGCTTATTAAACCAATTTAAATTAAAATTAGTTTAATTAGGGGGAGAATTGTGAAAAAGTGGTGACAATTGACTACATCCACACAATCACAAACTCTGCCTAACCCACATTAGTTTGTTTACACCTTTTAAGACCTACTAAATAGAATCTACGACATGCTAAACGAAAAACAGTTCTTTCAAAAACAAAAATTTTATAATAAATTCTCCAGACTGACACACCAACTCTTTAGTTCCAAACTAAGCTTATAAGCTTGTGCTATCGATACTAGGTGAATGGATAGACATACTTAAATACGTTTATAAACATCCATGACTCGAGTACAAATGTCCATGTTTCTCACACGAAACATTTGCCCCTAGCGGGATTCTAACCCGCGACCCTTGGTTTCGTAGTCAGGGTCTCTGAGCACTCGGCCTGTCAATATCTAAGATTCCATTTCCCCGTCCATACGTCCCCACTCCAAACTACACAAAAAGCGGATCAACAGGCAGCTAACAACACCGATACAACTTCATGAATACTTGCGACTTGGGAACTTATAACGAATCCCGTCTCTGTTGTACCTGCGCAGATGCTAACTAATTAAAAACTTCGAAGTTTGCGACTAGGAACGGGAATTTGTTAGACAATGTCGAGTTTTTTTGCATTTCATATAAACACTTAAGCCTCAACTTCTATCAAAGATTGAGGCTTGGCTATCAATCTTGGAGGATTTACACTTCTCCGCTGAGATTTAAAAAGATTGCTTGCTGGTAAGTCGTTTTATATAAATAAACCCCGACGAATTATTATTTAAATATGTTTCACATGTCAGATTAGATTATCAGAGCATCATAGTTTCAGAATATAGTGACACTAAGTATTATTTAACGAACTTCCAACTTGTTTAAATCACTAACTGCATTTTTTTTATACACGAATATTTGCCCTATTGTAACGATTTTTTTGTTTATAATAATAATCATCTTCCTAGCGTTATTTCCCGTGCTTAGACGGGGTCCGCTTGGACCATGATCCAGGATTTAGCGAGTCTGGTAATTACATTGAAGCGACTGCCGATCTGACCTTCGTAACCCTAAGATAGGGGAACCAGACAATTTTTGGATCATGGTTACAAATTCAAAGTCGTTTGAATTTGCAGGTTTCATCACGATGTTTTCCCTCACCGTCGAGCTAGTGGTATAAATATGTACATAGATTTGAAACATCTAGAGGTACATGCCTGGGTTTGAACCCGCACTCCTTGGTTAAGAGGCGATAATAATAAAAAAAGTTTATTTCCGAACATGGATACATTAAGGTTGGTTATGTAGGTATTCGACTTACGAATACCTACATAACAAGCAAATCACGAAAACAAGCAAATCTCATCATGGCTTATAAATAATCAGCCATGATGAGATTTGCTTGTTTTCTCTATTTAAAAAAGTTGATGGCAAGTTTTATTGTTGATTATAAAAAAAAATATATATATATTAATCGCTTGATAGCTTAGGTTCGAACCAGCAGCCTTTGGGTTCGATAACTCAACTCCACTCATGCTCATGCACACGTTTTATGTTCCATGGAATCATACAATTGTAGACACTATTCTCAACGTTTATTCTAGTGTCTTCTGCACATAACAACAATACAAAAATTGTCGGTGCGTATTTTTACACAAAAGCTGCAGCTTCTAACAAAAGTCGGTTTGAATTTTTAGATGTGGTGTAACAAAACTTTTGTACCGAATACAATACGCGGTTTTAAACAACTATGCGGTTTCTTATTCAACTTTGTACTGAGTTAGTTCAGTTTTCTCTCGTTTTCAGTTTGTGTCGAGGTATCGTAGTCTAGTTGTCGGATATTATTAAAATATTTTATACAATATAAAACATAAGGTTCGAAATATTGACTGTATTATACGATTTTAAACTTTCGCGTTGCATTATCACTAGAAATAATACTGACGGGACTAAACGCGATATGCATTATGTAGTACATGAGTACTTACAGCTTGACGTTTCGGCCGTGTTGCAACGACCGTGGTCACAAGCGGACGTCCGCTTGTGACCACGGTCGTTGCAGTATTATTTCTATTGACTGTATTGACAAGGAAACTGGGTAGGAAGTCTCGTTACCCTTTAACTATAAATCATGCATATAGTTTATACAGTTTATTAAATCGTTCTTCAAATTAAAACTAATTTAGCGTTGATTTTGCTTTTGAAAGAATCATAACGGTTCTGATTTTTAAGTTTTGTTCGCTTCATGATGATGAAAACGACAAATTTTGAGGCGAAAACTCTTCTTCCAACAGAGAACTATGCCTTAGACGCTGTTAACTCCCCCAGGTATACTGGGATGAAAAAATATCATTTCTAACCGAATTGTAGCTGATCATAGCGCCGCTGTGGACATATAGTATATTACTTTTAGCAGATATTAGATGTGCTTGCGGTTACAAGCTTGTTTATGGTTAGCCTTCCTAAATAAATTAACTATACAACACAACAATATTTTTTCAATTCGGACCAGTAGTAGTTCCTGAAATTAGCACGTTTAATTTGCCTACAATACATTACATTAGGTTTTAAGCAGTAGTTCCTGAAATTAGCACGTTTAATTTGCTTAAACGTGCTGATTTCAGGAATTACTACTGGTCCGAGGTAGTTAGACAAACTCTTTAGCTTTTTAATATTAGTATAAATTATATAACTTTATATTTACGAGCCAATTAAGAGACAAATAACCGGATCATCTTGAAAGTAGGTACTCATTATATTAAGTTTCCACAGGACGCTACATGACCTGTTACACTGACCTGGTATGTCAGATGAATCTGCAACAATTAATCTAGTCTCAGATTTCCCGCAAAAGGTTCGACTGACCTTTAGGGTCGTTTAACGTTAACCTCGACGTTAGTGACATGTGACGTAACTGGATCGAATTTACCTTGATGTAAATAGGGCAATGAGTTTGGAACTCACCTGCCCTGCCTTTTGTAAAATATATAACGAAGTGGTTTTAGTATTCTAAAACCACTTCGTTATATATTTCTACAAAATCCTCTGCATTAATTAACACAACCTTTACAATTTTTCGGAACAAAGACTAAGGAAAAAGTAATAAGAATTTAAGCCCGTGTATAATTACTTACAAAAGTTGGCTCAATAAGCTACAATATGGAAATGTTGCCTGGCACACGAAACCAGGCCTAGATATTTGTTTATTTACTCGAAGATTGCAAAGCAAACAATGGACAATACACAGAATTGTTTGAACAAAAATGAAATTGGGAATTCGGAAATGGAACCGAACGGAAAAGTCAATTTTACTGGCTTGACCGCAATCGAGTAGATAAGTAAAATAAAGTCTTACCCAACTCAGTTTTATTTTTTAATAAAAGTGGTTAAAGGGGATTGCCTCCGCTTTGACTCTGCTTACCCCTTCGGGGATTACGGGCGTGATGGCTAAAGTTCTTTTTCGGAGTTTAAACTTGAGTCGTGCCAAATTTATAGCAATCGTTAAGTAGTTGCGGCGTAAAGAAATAACAGACAAACATAGTACTTTCCAATTTATCTTTACATAAACATGAACAAACATAACCTCACGCCCATAATCCCCGAAGGGGTAGGCAGAGTCAAAGAGGCAGCAGGCCCTTTTAACCACATTTAGCCAGAAACAAAACTTTTCACAATTTTGAAAAAACAAAATTGTGAAAAATTGGTAACAAGTGGCTAGCCTGTCACCCACACAATCACATACCCAAAACCCGATACACCATTAGTCGTCTTCTACGACATGCTAGGCAAGAACCACAGTTGGCACATTATTTTTAAGTCCCAGACCAACATGGCATAATGGGGTGGGTTAGATGGAAAATTGTGAAAAAGTAGTGCCAATATTGTCAAGTGAATTTATTACGTATAATAAAATTAGTGTACAAAATATAATAAAGTATTTTTTTACAATATTCATTTAAACAACGTCTCTATATATTACGTTGGTAGTCCTTTGACAAGTGCCTGCAACCCTGAGCTCTGCTATGACAAATGGACTTTAAGAACATGACAGATCTTTTGGGTGATACGGACAGATGAATCTGGCGGGTGTCCAGGGAGATATAAGTCCACCGAACCTTCTATTTGTATCGTGATATCACCCGGTATTTATGGCACTATTGTTTCTTCAATCATTAAGTAGTTATGAGTTAATCTTATTTCGGATAGCCGAAACGTGATATCAACTAAAGGTTGAATATTTAATTTATCGGTTGATTGAAAGCTTATTTTTTCCTTCCAAATTTAAAGTAATTGTTGCCGACACTGGCCTCATTACTTGTGTATTAATACTTTTTACACCTTTTATTATTTTTGTATTCAAGTTTAGAATTCTAATTTTATTTTGATATTGTTTTTCTAGCAGTCTCTTTTTAAATAATAATATGTGTCTATTAACACCTTGACAGTCTCTATCATTTATAGTGATTTTCATAAAATGTTCTTAATTAATTTTTTGGAGCAGTGGTAGCTCAATGGTAAGGACATGCGCCTCTTGACCGTGGAGTGCGGGTTCAAACCCGGGCACGTTCCAAAAATTGTCTGGTTCCCCTATCTTAGGGTTACGAAGGTCAGATCAGCAGTCGCTTCAATGTAATTACCAGACTCGCTATATCCTGGACCATGGTCTAAGCGGACCCCGTCTAAGCACGGGATATAACGCTAGGAAGATGATGTTCTTAATATTTTTTTTACTTTACAAGTTTTAATATATCTTGTAATACTATCCAATTCAAATAACTGAATTCTTTGTCAGTGACAAGATAGCAGAGGTTAAATCGCGCACTCAAGTTATATAAACGTATATAAACGCAATCATCCTTATGTGATATGTATAATACAGACCCAAAAATCAGTTTCATTCTTAGATAAGGCTGCATAAACCACTTCAAGTTGTAACTGGTCAAAAAATTTTCTCTTATAGAACTAATTCCATCGCGTTTGGACTTTGACAAATAATGTTTGAAGGCCTTTCTCGAGATAAATCCGAACCTTATACCCAACCTACATTTTTTCCCGATAAATCGTGGCATCAAGATTAGCCTCCTTGAAACTCCCAATTAGGGATAGCAATCACGTAATGGGAAAACTCCCATTATTCTTAGTACGCCCTCAAGTTCCTGTTTTTTTTTAATTCTATATCTCACAGTTTAAAATCTAGAAAAATAAAGTCTTAACCACCGTTAATACTCTATGTTGTAAGGTTGATGTTAGGAGTCAAGATTACGTTCCAAATAGCATTATTATCAATTTACTTTTAAGTTAAATGTGAACATAAACTTTGGATATTATTATACTTCTAAATGTTACTTAGATATGTGATATGATATCAGGATTTTCTAAGCTATGAATTTTTGATTTGTTCTCAAAAATAAATAAACTGATCCATTATAAAAGGCAGGAGAAGAGGCTAGAACCATCGCTCTCATCAATTCCCGCAAGGATAGGCAGATTAAACGGAGTTATAAGCTCTTCAAACCACATTTAACCTACTATAACATTTAGTTGAAGAAAATTTCTTTTTCTATTGAATAAAAGTGTTATACATCACACACATGAACACACAACCGGGTAGAACCTAATCACACGCTCATCTCGTCCCCACAAAATCCATTGTAAACCGCTGAGTGAAAATAAGGGATTTCATTTACACAATTTTCTTTCGCCGGTAATAGAGTTTCGCGGGGAAGCGACGCGGCCACTCGCTGCGATTGCGGCCGACCAATCAAGTTTGCCAACTGACCTTTGTTGGGGCTAGATTGAAATCGCAGACACGCTATTGATGGGAAGAATACTTAGAAGTCTAGGCTCCAACAACGCTTCTCTCCGCTTCTGCTATTAAATCTGTTGAACGGAGGTCTATTACTTAACTTAACTAACTGAGCCAAATTAACAATGCTACGACTCAAGTTTGTCTAAAACAGGGGACGACTAATTCATTAGTCAATTGATCCAAATGAAAACTATGCTAACCTAGGTTTTACATCAAAAATGTTGCCTATTAAAAAGTCCAGGAAAGAGCACGATTTGCAGATTCAGTCCAAAAAATGCCCCCTTGTGCCAAGAGCCTCACCTTAAGTATGAAGTAACTAAGAATAAAATAGAAACACCATTAGGCTGATATACACCAGGCTATGGTTACCGTCAACCATTGTAAGATAAAACTCAGGTCGTAGTAGAAAGATCAATATTAGATTGGAAGGCTCACATAAGCATAGTGTCTCTTAACTCGTGTGATAGTCGGGAAAAAAAATGGACAAAGTCTAACTCTTGCGACTGCGTGTCACTCCCCATTGCAATCAAATGCTTCGTACTATCGGCGGGTCGAGATTGAAATACAGCAGCGTCATTCACGCAGAACCCATTTCGGTGTCTAGTAGCGGATTTTTTTTTTCGATATCTGTAATGGATGCTGTTTATGTATATTTATATATGTATATTTAGCGATACCTAAATCGTTCGTACATCGTCTTTTCAATTTTCAAAAATCTTCAAAACAATTCAAATTATATCTAAAAAGACGACAGTAAATAAATAAATAAATAAATAAATATTCAACGACATCACATACATTGATCTGAATCCGAAGTAAGTAGCTTAAGCACTTGTGTTACGGATATCAGAAACAACAGTGGTATTACAAATATATACTTAAATATTGGATATTAACCCAGACACAGAACAAATACAAGTATTTATCACACGAATGTTTGTCCTGCGTGGGGATCGAACCCACAACTCTTGGCGCATGGGGCAGGGTCACTACCGAATGCGCCATCGAGCTTGTCAACAGTATGATGTAAGATTTTTAAAACATAAGATACGTAGAGTTTATAACCCTAACACGGAACGTTCTTTATGAATGTTCCCTAATTTGATTACAAACATCAAGTATCGCTACAAGGAGCCACATATACTATATGAGCGGACAAATTGAATACTAACTATACCAAAGTTATTAATTTGGTCATACACAAAGTTAAGTAACAAACACACCCACGCGCCTTAATGACGTCACCACAAATTAAGTTAATCAGATAACTTAAACAAGAAAGTCGAGAAAACTAAGTGTAGGCGCTTCAGCAATAAAAGTAAATCGCTTAAACTTTTGCCCGAGACCACCCCTTAGAACATAGTACTGGGATCAAAAAGTAAGATAGCTTTATAAAATATTTTTTCTTTCCATACATAAGTTGATCAGCTGATTGTATAAAAATTGACTGTTTTGTATAAAAAGAAATATTTTTTTCTCATTTTCCAAAATTCTTTAAATTGATTCCTTAGAATATTAAGTTAAATAAGTAGATAAGTGGTCTCGTATATACTAAAAATAGCCTTGTTTAATAAAATGGTGCTACTTTGCTTTCATATATAATGTTCCAAATTGCTGTTAACATCATCTAACTAAACCCACAACATCCGTGTAAAATACTTATACTTACTGTATTATAAAACCTAAACCAAGAACGTAGCAAGCAAAATATAGTTAACAATATCATTTATCTGCTCGCCATATCACCAAAACTTTCCTGGCCTGGCTGTATAATGTAATTTAACCGACATACTTTCCAAACTTGTACATTTCTAAGACTTCATCCTTGCTTCTCACTAAAGGGTTCGGACTTAGAACTTAATTAAAGTTCGGGAGGTTAATCTACTTCCAGTTACAGGGATCTCGAAGGCGAGGCAAAACGCCGAAATTATCCCATAATAGCCTGTTAATATCGTTGTCGCGAAATGTTTCCGGGATAGGTGTTATCTACCGGGAATCTGCGAGGGAGGGGAGATATTTGAAAGGGCTGTTAGTGGCACAAAGGTCTTTTTTTGACGTGTTTTTAAATACGCATGGATTGAGAATTGTGAACAAGTATTGACAATTGGATAATTTTGCCGACTCAATCACACACACAAAACCATATATTTATAATGTCATTTAATGCCATATCATTATAATGTCCTCCTAACCGATATCGGTCACGGCAGTCAATCTCAACGAGGATTAGCCATCTGCGCAGGAGATATTATGGTGCACAAATGTGTGCGCAAACACAAGTGCCCTCTCTATTCCTTCAGTCTCATAGTCTGGTGAGACGACAAATCGTCCTGCGCCTTACCTCTCTCCGGTCATGGAGAGAGGTCAAGCGCAAGACCAACGGCTTAACGTGCTTTACGAGGCACGGGGTAGATTAAACCACCAACTTTCTGATTTCGGGCTGTTACTGAGTAATTTCAATATTGAAATAACCAGCCACAAATTTTTGGCCCGACCCGGGCTTCTAACCCGAGACCTCTTGGTCCTTAGGCATTTAGACCTTTCATCACATACTAGCCAAGGAACACATTTGTCACATTCATTCTAAGTCCCAGAACAACATTGGACGTTTGAAGATGTTTTTTCTAACATCTACATAGCGCCCTAAATCGGAAACAATGAATGGAGTAGCCAAGTTAATTATCAATCTGACTCGAAGCGGAATATTCATGATCGGCCTACGCGCCAATTAATGAAATACGATTTTATTGTTCATTCCGCTTTTGGGGATCCCTACTGTCGTTGACAAAAACAGGCAAAAGGAAATAAGAAATTGTCTCCGTTTAACGATATCCAGAAATAAATCGGCAAAGAATAATAGAAATCGAACAAATTAATATATAATAATATACTTACAATATTCCAATAAAACAACAACAAAAAATGTTATTGTTTAATAATCCAATTTTGATTCATAACTTGAATATGCAAGTACTATAGAAGATGCTATGCCACTCATACAATAAAAAAATTAATTGACTATGCTTTTACTTACCTTTAAAATTTCATATAGTGGCTTATTCAATTTTTATTTTAGGTTACATATCTCTTATGTTTGTCGTTAGGGGTTTAAGATGGGGCCCTGACGGCACAATTTTCCATCTAACCCAGTCCAGTTTTATTTTTGGCTGAATGCGGTTAAAGGGACTTGCTGCCGCTTTGACTCTGCCCACCCCCTCGAGGATAATGGAAGTGATGTTATGCATGTATGATTAACGAGTGCATTCTTAAAGCCTTAATAAATAAAGACACGAGACATTTTGGGACTGAACGATTATTTTCTCATAAGGTTTAAGACATTTATTTCTCAAAACAGAATACAACTTATTCACTTACATTGAGAAACATTGGTTTACATATGAACATGCAAAACAAACAACGAAACAGACGGTTAAAAGTTATATAAGCATAATATTTTTTAATTAAACGACATAGAATTAAATTAGTTGACAAAAAAGAAATCTTATTCTAATAACTAGATACTTTCTATGGAATTCTCAGTAGAAAAAAATTCAAAATAATAACTTTCATCACGGAACCTTTATATACAAAAAGCGAAACGCTTGACTGGTTTTTAATTAAATATTATCATCATCCGACGAATATCGGCGAAAATCTCGTTCCGGATTAAAACGCGCCAACAATTATTAAAGGAAATTTTGTAATTAGTATCGATGGGAAAAAAAGCAGTTAATTAAAGTTATTCTCGTATAATTACGCGTCTACTAATGACATAACTTCATTTTGATCAGTGCATTTATTTTATTAAATTGTATTAATTGTCCCATCTTGGTCTGGGATTCAAAATTAATGTGCCAACAGTGATCCCCTCCTGGCAAGTCGTAAAAGGTGAGCTAGCCACTTGTATACTCTTTCACAATTTCTAATCTGACCCAACAGCAGAACATAAAACTACACCAAATATAAATATTTTAATTGCCAATGAGAGTGATGAGTCTAAATGTTAGTGGATGGAGTGGAAGAGGAAGGCCAAATAAGAGATGGATGGATTGTGTGAAAGATGATATGGGAGAAATGGGAGTGGATAGCTTGGTGACGGCTGACCGGGACGTATGGAAAAGGAAGACATGCTGCGCCGACCCCAGATGAACTGGGAGAAGGGCAAGAGGATGATGAATTGCCAATGACTAAACTACACTATGACGAAACTACATTAACCCGAAAAAACATTTAATATTTGTTCCGTGGACCCAACTCAGTTTACTTACTTATATTTTTAACAAGGACAGTATTTCGATACTACCATGTCATTAATGTTTACTGCATGAGAATTGAAATTTTATTTTCGTAAAAAAGGGCCTACTGAACTATTTCGACTTACTAACTCATTAATAACATGATAAAAAATTGTCGCTCTTAAATGGTGTTATTAAAACCTTCCATTCCATATTTTTTACCTAAGTACCTTATAAAAGGGTAATGTTATATATCTATCTATAAGTATGGTACGAAATAGTTGCGCCGAATTCCGGTTTTCTCAAAAGTCGCTATCACGCATTCCCTCAGAACATATTATTTCCGGGACAAAGAATATCTTTGCGCGAAAAATCAAACCGATTCGTCTCTTCGTTGTAGCGTGAAAGAGGGTCCAATAAACAAACACGCCTTCGCACTTATATTAAATATGAATTTGGCACGTTTTTAGTTTGGGGAGCCGTCTGTTATTTTATTTAAGTTCCAAACAATAATTCAAAATGGCAAGCTAAGATTAACAACAAATATTTGATTTAAAGGTAAGTACCTACGTCACTTCTCCGAATCGGAGTTGTACTATCCAACTACAATAGGTATAATAATCATGTTTTGGTATATAAGTGAATTTTTATATAAAAATGGAATTTTGACATAGAAATAAAAACAAACACTATTTAAATAAATTTAATTCCCCAAAATAAAAAACATACATCTTCAGACTCTGTGTGTACATATAGGTACCTACGTATATTATCACATTTAGTTGGTAGATTTTTTTTAATACATTATAAAAAAATACAAAATACGAGTTTAGTCCCATGTTGGTCTGGGACTTGGCCCATTTTGATCTGGGACAAAAAAAAGAATGTGCCAACTGTGGTTCTTGCCTAGCATTTCGTAAAAGGCGACTTATGGTTTACGGGCTTTTGGATATGTGACTGAGGAGGCGACGAGCTAGCCACTTGTCACTCCTTTTTCACAGCTTACCATCCAACCCAGTCCACTGTCCCATGTTGGTCTGGGACTTAAAAAGAATATGCCAACTGTGGTTCATACCTAGCATGTCGTAAAATGCGACTAATGGTATATCGAGTTTTGGGTGTGTGATTGTGTAGGCGACAGGTTAGCCGCTTGTCACTGCTTTTTTACAATTTTCCATCTAACCAAGCCCGGCTTTATTTTTGGCTGTATGTGGTTGAAGGGGCATGCTGCCCCTTTGACTCTGCCTACCCCTTCGGGGATTATGGGCATGATGTTATGTATGTATGTTATGTATGTACAAAATACGATATAAATTACCATCTCCTGAAATTAACAATGTGTATTTCAGAAACTAACCTATTCTATTTAAGTTAATCCCATTAATTAATATAACGTACTCATTAAAACTAAGCTAAAAACCTTCCGTCGGTACTTCCATGAATTACGACCCCTCCTACAACCCCAATTAATATCCATTAGCAAGAACCAGCCACTAAAACATTTATCACAATGAACCTCGCTCTATGAAATTTTAATATTAATAACAGACCGAAAACAGTTCTATAAAACTAAGTCCAACTGCATATGAACAGAATCTAGTATTTCCAGATGCCTGGTGTGAAAATAAGGGATAGAAGGCTAAATAACCTGGAAAATAATTTCAATTAGTCACCATTCTTGACTGACTCGTGGCGCATTTGGTAGTGACCCTGCACCATGCGCCAACAGTTGTGAGTTCGATTCCTTTTATGGAATGTTATTATTAAATATAGTTTCTTAAACTACTAGTAACCATACTAACTACTAGTAGGTAGTTTACCTACAAGTAGTTTAAGAATCAATCAAGACCGAAAGGTTCAAAATAATTTTGCCCATGGTTTTCTTTAGTTAAATAAATAAATTCTCTAGGCTGGCACACCAATTCCCTAGTTCCAAACTAAGCTCAAAGCTTGTCCTATGGATACTAGGTAAACGGATAAACATACTTAAATAAGTTTATAAACATCCTTGACTCGAGCACAAATGTCCATGTTCATCACACGAAACATTTGCCCCTTCGTACCCGCGACCATTGGTTTCGTGACTCGGCCAACGGGCCTGTCAGTTGGTTATGAAGACACAAAATGTACAAAATGTTATGAGTGTGATCGAAAATTGGCATGTGACGAAGAATCGGGTCATGTTCATTGCGGCTTGAACACCAATCGTATATCAATTGTATAGTAGGTACCTATACAATTTACTTAGTGCAGGACTACAGATTATGTTACTAGGTCAATGGCTCATGAATCAAAGACTTCTAATCGAACGAATTCTCAACATTTAGTTCCGCGACCAGAATTCGGAGCTACTAAATCACTCGGTCAGTCCAATGTCAATTTAAACACAAAAATAAATGCCTATTAGTATCTGTAACGCAAACTACGGAAAAAGTTGAGTGAAGATTGAGACATTTGGCGTTCCAGAAAGAAATTGGAGATTGACTAGTCTAACAGTAATAATAGTGTATCGGGACATCATCATCATCTTCCTAGCGTTATGTCCCGTGTTTAGACGAAGTCCGCTTAGACCATGATCCAGGATTTAGCGAGTCTAAAAATTAAATTGAAGCGACTGCCGGTCTGACCTTCGTAATCCTAAGATAGGGGAACCAGACAATTTTTGGATCATGGTTACAAATCCAAAGCTGTTTGAATTTGCAGGTTTCATCACGATGTTTTCCCTCACCGCCGAGCTAGTGGTATAAATACGTACGTAGGTTTGAAAAATCCAGAGGTACGTGCCGGGTTTGAACCCGCACTCCTCGGTAAGAGACACGTGTCCTTACCATTGAGCTACCACCGCTCAATAGTGTATCGGGACATGTCCCGGAAAAAACGTTACCTCTGGCCACCCTAGAAGAGACCGAACATGTTTCGTGGAACAAATTCGCTCTGGACTTTAATCCGACTAGCTCCCAGAATAGGGAAATTGTGTTTTATTTTAGACGAAAACTCGAATGAGTACCTACTCTCTTTGTGGGGATTAAACTGTAATTTTCGCGGCGCACTGTACAGGGGATTTGGAAAATGATATATTAAACTGGAATGACCTATTATGGAATTGTCTTTGTGTACGGACATACTGTTTGTTTGTTTATAGTACTACGTACCGAACATACTGCCACTATGACTATACTTGACTTGACTAGACTGACCCGTTGGTCGAGTGGCCAGAGACCCTGGCCACGAAACCGAGGGTTGCAGGTTCGAATCCCGCTAGGGGTAAATTTTCGTGTGATAAACATGAACATGTTGTCGACAACAGCTGAGCGGAGGCCTATTTGGCTACATATAGTTTAGTCTAGTTATAGTTTTAGTTTGTAAGCAAATTTTGTAATGTGCCAAATAAACATTTATTCTATTCTATTCTATTCTACTCGTGAAAGTTTATAAACATATTTAAATATGTTTGTCCGTTCACCTAGTATTCGTAGCACAAGCATAAGCTTAGTTTGGATCTAGGTAATTGGTGTGTCAGTCTGAAGAATTTATTTATTATTTATTTACTTACTTACATTTAAAGTAAATGTGAAAGTGAGTTTGTTTTTTATACCTACTTCTTTCACATTACTAGGGCTAACATGAGTAAAGTATAACATTTTTTCTTTTGCATAGCAAAGCATTTAATATCAGACATTTACTCCATTAGTAGTTTATCGAACCCGTAGTATGAAGTTGGGTACATAATTATATTTATAAACTGAAATTAACAAATTTTATTTTTAATTTTCAGTTCAATCCTGCACACGAAAATTATAATTTATCGAACAAAATATAACATACATTATTATAATAAATGGATTCATAATTATATCGAACTTTATTCTACAGCTAAGTCGTATTTGTTTAGGTACTAAATCAAAATTGAGATCACAATCGCCCATCGACATACCTACATAACAATGATCTGTCAACAATGCTGATCGCAAAGATTAACAGTTAATTCTACTACACATCAATTGCAATATCACTTGTATATATCGTAACGAGTTAATACATTGTAAGAGTAATTACAGCCAGCGTCTTTACGCAATCTCTCGCGGACGCCTCGGGCGGCGAAAGTGCTCCATTTAACGGCAAACCGAGCAAAATTGTGTACCACCTCATAATACACTCGTTGGTACAGAAGAAGTACTTTTCAAATCACCACAGTTACACCACTTTCGATATACAGCTGGCTATTTTGCTCGTATTAACACCAGCCCCGGTAGCCGTGATCGTCTAGTGGTTAGGACCCTACGTTGTGGCCGTAGTAACCCAGGTTCGAATCCTGGTCACGGCAGTGTCTCACTGTCGCGGCGGGGTTGTATTTTTTATGTTTTTTTTAAGCATGTTGGGATAATTAAATCGGTTTTTATCCACTTGTTACGATTTAAAACACAGTTTTAGGAAATTTCTAAAGAATAATTTCCTAATGGAAATTTCGAGATAATAATTATAATAGATCTATAATTTATGGTCTTTTAATGAAATACAAGGATTAAAAGTCAAACAATCGAATATTTCATTTAGTCACCAGTGTATTTTAATGTTGCTGCATTATTTCTTGATTGTTCATTAATTTCCAAATATTATGCTTGTAAAAATAAAACTCCACGTTCTGTTTATACAGCTATCATACATCTTCATTGAAATAAATAAAAAAAGAAATATTTATTTTACCTCCAGATCATTTCAAAGCGAATGCTAACCATTTTCTTCAAATGGTTGGGTCTATAATGTCAGTTTCTGTATAAATTATGTCCAATAAATAATATTTTTAAACAGAAAATATTACCACTAAAATTCAAATTTCATACTTCTCTAGCTGGAGCGATAAAATATATTTCAAATAGAATCATAACGAAAATAAAACTTCTACAACGTGGCTCCGACAAAGACCATTTGTATTATTCCAGCTTTTATTCCGTTTCAGCTACTACACCCAATATTTGCAGCGTAAACACTTTTAGAATTCATAAGAACTGCGTCTTTTGATGATATTTTTTTAAGATAAAACCTAAAATTCACATTCGTCTTTTTTATGCGAAGTGTTTTGACAAAAAGTGCTTTTTGTAGGTACAATAAAGATGAATCACAATGGTATATTCGCACTTCAAATAAAATGCAAAGTAAGCAGTAGGGACGAGGTCTTGATACTCTTCAGATCAACTTAAAAGGTCATGTGGCTACACAGATACCTACATACTTACCATACCTTACTTTAACAACAATTACCCTTTACCACTTACACGTACTTACCTGTTACCTTAGCTTAAAAACAATTACCCATTACCATTTAGACATACTTACCTGTTACCGTACATAACCTCAAAATCATTCCATTACAAACCTTCTGATCTAGAGTTTTCACTTAACTACGCTCTGCTTCCAAAGCTAGCTACCAAAGCCCTGCTGCTAAAGTGGTGACCACCGACTCTACACGCAAACTAGAAGAATCCCTGCCTGTCGGAAGAAAAATATTATATAGAAAACAACAGGCCGCAATCATGTACAACTCATCACAATAAGCAGCGTATTTTCGTACATAAAGACCTATTACACTGCAGTCACGTGTTCGTACGAGTTGACGCGGTAAAGAAGCCATTACAACCACCGTACCAAGGCCCTTATCGCGTTATCAAGAGAACAGACAAAGTCTACACGATACGACTAAATGATCGCGAAACGAACATCTCAATCGATCGACTGAAGCCTGCCTACCTACTTCAAGATACTGAGAACTTACCATCATCACAAGATACGTTACCTCAAGTTACCTCGCCACAACAAACAACCCCCGTCGTTCCGGACAACGTAACATCACAGCCGTCGCAGATTGATAAGAAAACACGTGCCGGCCGTTCAGTCAAATTGCCCGTACGTTTCACTTGAAGGGGAGTCCTGTGGCTACACAGATACCTACATACTTACCATACCTTACTTTAACAACAATTACCCTTTACCACTTACACGTACTTACCTGTTACCTTAGCTTAAAAACAATTACCCATTACCATTTAGACATACTTACCTGTTACCGTACATAACCTCAAAATCATTCCATTACAAACCTTCTGATCTAGAGTTTTCACTTAACTACGCTCTGCTTCCAAAGCTAGCTACCAAAGCCCTGCTGCTAAAGTCACAAACACGAGGATATTTTTATTTGTAAAATAGATGTGCGATATGTTTAAAAATAAATTCAAAGCCCACAAAGTATAATATTAAGGCCAAAATATGTGTTTTCCAGACTAATTCACAACCGACCTAATCAATCAATCTGTAGGTACCTAATAAAACGATATAATTGTAATGTACATATGTTATGAGGGGTTACGAAAAACTCTTCCTTTTTTTAAGTCGTTTAAGGAGTTAGTTTACGATTAAACAGACGAATGTTTTCTAAATCTTTTAAAATTATTTTATAATCTAAAATAATTATAAAACGTTAAATCGGTGAGACTTAAATTTTCACATTCCGCATCTCACTTAAACAGCAAAATGTGCAACGAGTCGGAATCGTTTGACCAGAAGCGAAATGGTAAGAAGTAGAGTTGCAAAAGTAACGAGAATTCCAGTACCCATAAGTAATCGTTACTTAAACTAAAATCAATATCAATTTCATCGAGAACGAAGAACCTTGAGTAATGAAATGCATCGATTGGTAACTTTTCTGTGTTTCATTCATTGGAATAAATGTTCAGTAGGTACTTTTGAGAGATGTCAAACACGATGCTTCCTGAGATTTTTTGTGGTGATATCAAAGAGCGGCGTCGCTGTTTGGTTAACTTTTGAATTGATGAATTTAATTAGACAGTGGAGTGTTCAAATCACTACTGATATTTTTTTCGTTTAAATATTTTAACAAACAATCTAACAGCACTAGTTTTGTTAAAATTTAAGTAATGTATAGGCGTCGTGTTCATCTAGCTCAGCTCAATTTTGTTTTTGGCTAAAGATGTTTAAAGGAATTTGCTGCTTCTTGGACTTCCTTCCTTCGAAAATAAGCTATTTTATTCAAAATTTTTTTATAGTCCACTATTGAGATTACAAAAAAACATTGCTTATGTATTTTTTATTTTGTTCAGCAAACTAAAAATGATGAAGATACAGCGCGTTAAAGAACCGCGTGACGTCACTAGTTGTGTAAAATTTTACCGTCCGAATGATATAAAGCGCCCAGTTCCGGATCTTTAAAGCGCTGTATCTTTGTCATTTTTCGAGTATTAGATAAAGCATAAAACACGTATTCAATAATTTTTGATAATCTAACTTACGGACTATACTTTTTTTTTGAGTAAAATACCCCATTGCGAGCGTGATATGTATCTGGTAACAAGAAATTTAGACATAGTAAGGTACTACATTAATAAGGATTTATAGCCTTCAGCGCTAACTACATAGACTAGTGTGTTTCAGCACTAGGGTAATTGTCGGATAGAGTGTGGGTGTGGTCCAACGCGCGTCTAGACGTCGCTACTCAATCGCAGTAATGGCCGCTGAACTAGTAGCTAAAGCTTACTTCACAGAATTTGTACAGACTGACATAGGTTGATCGGTGCAGCAGCCACAGGGCTAGTGCCTATTCGGAGATTGCTGGCGTAGTAGTATGTAAGCTCTGTAGCTGCATATTAAAGCGTGTTGTTGTCTGCCTAGTTGGTCTAGTGGTAGCATGCGCCGCTTAAGGACCAAGAGGTCTCGGGTTCAAATCCCGGGTCGAGCCAAAAAAAAAATTTGTGGCTGGGTATTTCAATATCCAAATTACTCAGTAACAGCCCGGAGTCAGGAAGTTGGCGGTTTAATCACCCCCGTGCCTCGGAAAGCACGTTAAGCCGTTGGTCCTGCGCCTAACCTAAGCCCAGTTTTGTATATAAATAAATATCCGACGACAAATATATACCTTAAATATTGGATATTAACACCCATACACCGAACAAATACAAGTATTCATCACACGATTGTTTGTCCTGGGTGGGGATCGAGCCTACACTTCTTGGCGCATAGGGTAGGGTCACTACCAGATGCGCCATCGAGGTAGCCAGAGAACTGTCTCGAACCTAAGTTCGAAACAGAAACCGAAAATACTAATATTTTCGGCACTAGATCTAGCGCATATTTAGAAAAATAGTGCTCTATATTCCTAGTTCAAAAAGATAATAAAAATATATTTATATTTTTACTAACTAACTAACTGTTTGTTTAGTGTCTGGGTGTTAATATCCAATATTTAAGTATATACTTTGAATACCGCTGTTGATTCTGATATCCGTGCGTATAACACACGTGCTTAAGCTACTTACCTCGGAGTCAGATCAATGTATGTGATGTTGTCGGATATTTATTTTATTTATTTATAGTCCACGTAGGTCAATTGTGTATAGGTTGCAATATCTCTGCGCCAGGCCCGACGTACATCAGCATAGAAGGAATACAGCCTGAAGACATGGATTGTTACAATAAACTTCAAAGGAGGTCTTATATAACAATACCAATATACCAAGCTTGATAGCGCGTCTTTGAAAAATGCTACTTTATCCGCTCATCGTGCCTCTAGCAGTGGCTATAAAAGACTTTGAATAATAATTTCTTACGTTAATCTACGGTTCCGTAGAGACCCAGCTCAGAAGGCCAAGACAAGGATTAAACCTAGTCTAAATAATAACCAAAATATTTATAAAGTATTTAATATAGTATTCAGGTTCAAAGAGGCACAATTTGAAACGGTTAAGCAATTTTTTTCAAATTTAAATATAAGTACTTATAATGAGCGGTGGTAGCTCAATTCCAATGGTAAGGACGCTCCTCTTAACCGAGGGGAGCTGGTTCGAATCAGGACAGGAACCTCTGGATTTTTAAAATCTATGTACGTATTAATACCACTTGATTAGGTGAGGGAAAACGTCTTAATGAAGCATGTACATTCCTACAAATATGGATGTGTGACCATGATCCAAATTGTGTGGTTCCCATATTTATCCCCGGGTTACGAAGGCCAGTTTGGCAGTCGCTTCAATGTAATTACTAGACTCGCTAATTCCTGGATAATGTTATAAGCGGTATCGACTAAGCACCGGACAAAACGCTAGGAGGATTCTGACATTTATATGTCATAATCCTTTTAATAAGTACTTTATGTACTAAATAAATGCGAAAGTTTGTATTGATGTGTAGATGTTTGTTACTCTTTCACGCAAAAACTACTGAATGGATTTTAACGAAACTTTCGAATAATGTAGCTTATACACCCGAATAACACATAGGTTATATTTCATCGACGTACCACGCGAACAAAGCCGCAAGCAGAAGCTAGTGCTCAATAAATCAATCCCCATTCAAAACTTTCATTATGAAAACTAAAGATATCGTATAAAATATGTATTAACCACAAATATTTATATCCTCGTCCTGTTCGGCAAAGAAGAACGATGAAAGGGAATGATCTTTATTAAAAATCCCTTTTTTGTAAACGTAATAGCAATCCTTTGATTTCCCCGACAGAACCCTAAAGAGAGCAGACTCCGCTTATTACATAAACGATCCTCAGCCTTATTCACAATTTCCAAGCTTATACAATATTTAAAACTCGGTTCTTGTTAAAGAATTCTTTGCTCGAAATTTATCTTCTAAGAAAATGCCTCTAAAAATTCGTCAATGACACGTAGTCGATATCCTCTTTGCTTATTTCAGTTAATAGCCTCCGTCCTGTTTTTTGTGTTCATCCAGTTTATCCTCCTCGTAAAAATCCATTATTCGTAGTTACCTACTTTCACAGCTTTCTATCCAACCCAGCCCACTGTCCCGTGTTGGTCTGGGACTTAAAAAGAATATGCCAACTGTGGTTCTTGCCTAGCATGTCGTAAAAGGCGACTAATAGTATATCGGGTTTTGGGTGTGTGATTGTGTAGGCGACAGGTAATTAGCCGCTTGTCACTGCTTTTTCACAATTTTCCATCTAACCCAGCCCGGCTTTGTTTTTGGCTGAATGTGGTTGAGGGGGCATTCTACCCCTTTGACTCTGCCTACCCCTTCGGGGATTATGGGCGTGATGTTATGTATGTATGTATGTACCTACTTTCATAAAACCCGCGACATGTATTAAAATACTTTATCCGGGAGACAGCTTCTGAGATCCTTTCGCCTTAAAACCTGCCTATACTCGGAGTAGCTACAAATACCTATTATTCCAGAGAATTTTTCCATTACGCGTTGCCTTATGATAATAAAGTTTGACCGTAATTCTAGATGCCACGTGTTAAGTTTCAGGTTGAGTCATTAAAGATCAACTTCGTTAAATGTATTTTTATTAGCGGTGGTAGCTCAATGGTAAGGACACGCGCCTCTTAACCGAGGGGTGCGGGTTCAAACCCGGGCACGTACCTCTAGATTTTTCAAGTCTATATACGTATTTATACCACTAGCTCGACGGTGAAGGAAAACATCGTGATGAAACCTGCAAATTCAAATAACTTTGGATTTGTAACCATGATCCAAAAATTGTCTGGTTCCCCTATCTTAGGGTTACGAAGGTCAGATCGGCAGTCACTTCAATGTAATTACCAGACTCGCTAAATCCTGGGTCATGATCTAAGCGGACCCCGCCTAAGCACGGGGCATAACGCTAGGAAGATGATGATCGTTGAATGTATTTTATTTATTTGTAAATTTGACTATGTATGAATTTTTGTATGATCTGTGCCTTGTTGGTCTGGGACTTAAAAAGAATGTGTTCCCTAGCATGTCGTAAAAGGCGGCTAATAGAGTTTATTAGGTTTTGCGTGTATGATTGTGTAGACGACGAGCTAGGCCCTTGTCACTACTTACTATTTTTTGGTTGAATGTATGCGGTAATCTATGTGGTAGCTGCCTCTTTTAAGGGGAGGGAAGAAGGCTTCCCTTCTTCTTCGGATTCCTTCGGATTACGGACGTATTTATGTAGTGCTCTTTGAGACCAACATAATAAATAATAATAGATTCTCTAGACAGACACACCAATTCCCTAGTCCCAAAATAAGCTTGTGCTTGTGCTATGGTTACTAGGTGAACGGATAGACATACTTAAATATGTTTATTAACATCCATGACTCGAGTACAAATGTCCAAGTTCATCACACTAAACATTTGCCCCTAGCAGAATTCGAACCCGCGACCCTCTGTTTCGTGGCCAGTCTCTGACCACTCGACCAACGGGCCAGTCAAATGAACAAAGAAATTTCGAATTCAGATTTTTAATCTAAATGTCCTCTATAAAACCTGCAGCATTATGTACGACGATAAAACGAGCATCTCAAATTTATATCAACAGTCGTATTAGTAACATTTTCACGATATAATACAGTATCTCGCTATTTTTTCTCCGCATTTTCCGACAATCAACAGAAACCCAACGGCTTCGGAGAACAACGCAATATTCCATTCGCGTTTTTATTCATAATGTTATTCAAACATCTAATTGTTAATTAGGAAACGAAACCCGACTCTTGTCGACTTATTTCTCATTATTTCCTTTCGAGTGGATCTTCTTGGAATCGCACATTCATTATGGAACGCAGATGCTACGTTCACGACATTAAATTAATGAGCTTATCGGAATTGAAAATAATAAAACATAACAATCCTCGTAACGTTATCATTATTTACAGCAATAATCTATGTTACTTCATACAGAAAGAAAGTCTGATCATTAAAAGTTCAGTACAAAGTTATTTGTATTAGCGATAGCAGCACCTCGCGGTTTCACCCGCGTATATCCCGGTCCCGTGGGAATACGGGGATAAAATATAGCCTATGTTACTCGCTGATAAAGTAGCTTTCTATTGGTGAAAGAATTTTTCAAATCGGTTCAGTAGTTTCGGAGCCTATTCAATACAAACAAATCTTTCCTCTTTACCTTTATAATAGTAGTATAAAATTCAGGGTGACTAGTTTACTTATCTGAGATCAGTGTTATATTTCTAAGTGATCACTTTTTACCGCATCATCTATGTAGAACCAAAAGGTTAGCCGTTATCTCCAATTCATATGAGGAGGCCTGTACTAATGTTTAGAGTTAATCTAGTTTTTTTGATTCATTCATTCATAGATTATGTTATCAAATAAATGGCAGTCATTTAAACTTCATCATCTTCCTAGTGTTATGTCCCGTGCTTAGACGGGGTCCGCTAAGACCATGATCCAGGATTAAGCGAGTCTGGTAATTACATTGAAGCGACTGCCGATCTGACCTTCGTAACTCTAAGATAGGGGAACCAGACAATTTTTGGATCATGGTTATAAATCCAAAGTTGTTTGAATTTGCAGGTTTCATCACGTTGTTTTTCCTCACCGTCGACCTAGTGGTATAAATACGTACGTAGATTTGAAAAATCTAGAGGTACGTGCCCGGGTTTGAACTCGCACTCCTCGGTTAAAAGGCGCATGTCCTTACCATTGAGCTACCACCGCTCCTTCATTTAAACTTAAGAAACCAAAATTATTCAGTCCTATTACAAAAAGTTATTACTTGATTTACTTTAAACTTGACAATTTAACGCTTTTGACAAATCGTATATTTTATCATGTTTGAATAGGTAATATTGCGAATAGAATCTTATGTGACTTGTGAATACGAAAAAAATTGCTTGCTAGCTATTTCACAACTTATTAACAATTTTCGAAATAACCCAACGCAATAAGGGTTTTTAAAAATACAAAAACCGCCAGATGGCACGAGTAAGTCTCGTGGTCTTATCACTGTCACTATTGGCTCTTTGTTGACAGGATGTCTGTTCTGAAAACTTACTAGTGAGGAGGGTGACAAGACCGTACGTCACAGTTACGCCATCTATCTGATGTTTTAATTCAAAAAATCCTCATTGTATTCTTGACGAAATGTGATATAAGCTGTAAAGCTAGCTGCTCCTTGGATTTCGTCTACTCTTTCCAGGATTTTAAGCGTGATTTTGTACATGAATGTACAAATTTTTGTTGCAGCACCGGATGATGCGGCGTGATGTTCGGTAACGGGAGCGCGGAGGGGGCGGGCGCGGGGCTAGGCGAGGAGGCGCGGGCGCACGTCCTCGCCACCCTCGTCGCTCTCTACATACTCGTCTCCGTCGTCGGCATCATCGGTGAGTTGCAGTCTTTGGCAAGCGATTGTAAATTACTATCCCTGTCACTGGTAAATGACTATCACCTGTCACCAGTAAATCACAGTCCCCTGTCATGATAAATTACAGTCCCCTGTTAAAGATAAAATTACTGCTTCCTGCCATCGATTAATGTCTATGCCCTGTATGGTGATTTACCATAGTAATCATTACCTGTATTCGATAAAAAACTTTCCTTGGAGCTGATCACCTAATGTCTGACTAATACTTATTATGACGGAAAGTGACTACTAATGACAAGCTACTATCTATCAAAATGTGATCACGATTCTATCATTCCTCCACTAATCTTCCATTTCGTTTTAGGCAATGTCAGTCTAATGGCGGCGCTGGCGTCGGCTGGGGCGGCGCGGCTGCGCACCCCACAGCTGCTGAGCGCGTGCGCAGCAGACCTGCTCGTGTGCGCCGCAAGCGCGCCGCTCGCCGCCACCCGCGCCGCCAGGGTGCACCACCTGCCGTGCCATGTCACGTATTATATTGAGGCAAGTGTAGAAAATAGGATGTTTCATATTAGTATATTTGACCAATTTGTTTTTATTATTATCATCTATTCCATGTGAACCAGTAAATATTGTTTACATTTAATTATTATAATTATTAACTGTAATGACAGTCGTAAGCAGCAGTATTATCCCCGCAGATTGGGTGTTAATTAGACAAAGTTCTAGCGCATTAGCAATCTGCTAATGCGCTAAAACCTTGTATCGCTGGCAGTATTTCACATAGCGCAAGCATTTCGGTTTCTCAAGATAAAAATATTTGTAAGAACTTGATGTAAGAATATGAGGAGTTCCAGAAACAAATTCACAGAAATAAAGCAGCTGCTAGCTACGAGACTGACTCTAGGCCCTGGGCTCTATTCGCTGAAGATGTTGAAGTAGCAAAAGGCTATTCGGATCCCACGGATCGATCGAAGTGCTTGCTTAGATGACTGGGTAGCAACATGTACTACCTTATGTATACAGATCCCAGCAAAACCTAACGAAACATGTCTGAGATAATACAGACCATAAATATAAATTTGCGAAAAAAACTGTTTATTTATAATGCAATGTGCCTATCCTCATGACACTGCCATCCCACAATCAGTTGTCAAATCAGCACCGTAGATAACCTTATCATAAGCTTAGTTCTCAAAATCCGTTCTGTCGGCAGTCATTCCCAGTGGCAGCGAGCACGCTGTCCCTCGTGGCGATCGCCGCGGACCGCTGCGGCGCGGTGCGGCGCGGGCGCGGCTCCATATGCGCGCGGCCTTCACTCGCCGTCGGCATAGTGTGGCTCGTCGCGTTACTATTGGGTAAACATCATCATGGTGTGGTAATCCATACAACGCGTTACAAAATACCCTGTAAAAAAAATAATTAATTATCAAAGCCAAACATTTGTCAACCCTAGTAAGCTGTCATGTCAGGAAACCTGATTATTTAACAGAAAGGCCTGCGTACCTATTTTACCTAATATTGTCTACTTTAACAGTTTTTCTATTTTTCATTCATAAATGTTTGCTACCTCAATACAACGATCTCATTATACTCAAGTAATGGCTTCAAAAAATTTCAAGTAAAAAAAAATATGTTGTCAATTTCAAATCTTTAAAATTTTGGTCGTTCCGCGAATTAGTCAGAAATGTAAGTACATTCTGCGTAGTTTACTCTTTAATTTTACTGAAATAGGGTTTGCACATCAGTGAAAATAATAATATTTTTTTATTTTCGGCTTTACGGGTAATTTTCTAACACCCTGTATAGATCCTCATCTATAAACCGAGAGATTTATAAATTTCTATGATAAAGTCTATAAATCTCTCTCAAAAAGAGAGAGAGAAAGAGAAAGAGAGACTTTCTCTATCTCTTTTTCTCCCTTTCTTCCACTAGTTAGTCTATTAAGACAAATATTTGTAGCCCTTTTGTAAAAACAGAGAGCCCCTCTCACGTTTGGCGCGAAGTCTGAAGCATACATATTAAATTTGTTATTACGTAGGCAACGAGCTAACTAATTATCAATAATTTTCACAAGTTTTCATCTGACCTTACTCAATTTAATTTTTAACTAATGTGGTTGGTTCCCTTTGAGGATTACGGGCATGATTGCTTCCCATATCGATACGACTATCGATGCGAAGCGGTTTTTCAAGATTACGATAAAAACGCGTTACTCGAACGTGTACTACATACGTAATGTATACACTACTTTAGGCCTTTCAGATATACTTTAGTAGGCAAAAACTTGCTGTTTGATGTATATCGGGGCACGTAAGACCCCTGTCACTCCATTATCGAGTTAGGTGAACGTTACTCGATAAAACCTAAGATTGATGACCAGGGTTAGAAATAGGCATTTATTTTTATAATGTATAATGTCTAAATCTGGCAAATAAAAATAAAGTTAAACATTTTCTGCAATGTGTTAATTTTATGAACAAAAGATAAACGAACTTTTTTAAAATATTCGTTATGCTTGAAAATTCGATCTGATTCTGCTTATTAAACTTATTTAAGTAAGCCTCTTCGTTATCTAGTATTCATAATCCATTGTTTATACCAAGGGTAGTGTGCTAGTAAATAATTTATTACTATAAATATAGTCTATGTGTCTATGTATTCTTCTAATGTGTAAAATGTGCTACCGGAAAGTTCAGAAAGAACAACTAACACGTATCAACCCATCATTAATTCTTCCGTTATCGATCCAACTATTCTAACATATTTTTGTGTTCATAATATTAGTAGAATAACAGATTTTCTTTATACAGGTGCAGCCGCCGTCCTAACGACGTGCATGCCATGCCCTCCACTGGCGGCCGCCCACGCCCTGGTGACCTACTGCATCCCAGTGGTGGTAGTGGCGCGGTGCCACTGGACCGTGCGCGTGAAGCTCACCGCGCTCTCACTCACAGCGCGCGCGGCGCACGGCGAGCTCCCCCTCCCGGTCCCGCTCATGAGGCGCCCGACCCACGTCATCATTGTCGCCGGAGTCGGCCCAAGAGAACGCCGCGACGCCGTCGACGTCGGTGACGTCAGAACCAAAAAGAAACTCCAACCGAGCCTCTTAGGGCCCCAGCCGCAGACATCGACGCTGCGCTCGCGCCGGCGGCTCGGCAACGTGCTCATCGGCATCGCCGCCATCTTCGCCGCTTGCTGGTGTCCCCACGCCGCTCTAGTCATATCCAGCGCGTTCGGACTCCACGCCCCGCTGCTGCTAACCCAATACGCGCTGCTGCTAGGCTACGCTCACTCCGCGCTCAACGCTGTCGCATACTGGGTCCTGAACAGACACGCGCTGACGTCAGCGTGCGCGGCGTGGCGGCTCCCGCAGCTGCGCGTGCGAGAGGAGCGCCCCTCGTCCACTAACGAAGCAGCACTAGGCGCCTTCCACCCTCGGCTCGCGCGCCCCGCGCCCTCCCCGCGCCCGCCCCCTTCCAGCTTCCTCTATTGATGTCCGTCTATCTTCTAAGCTCTGTCAATCTGTGATTCCTGTCTCTCAGTGCCTCGTATAGTCTACGGGCGCCTCCTCGGAGCGCGCCGACCGTTTCGTCGTTATAATCGTGGTTGTTTGAGATTTTATGGAGAATAATATCCGTGAAGCAATAAAGTGTATGAAACACTTAAACTGGTTTTATTGTTGTCGTGAATGGAGACGTAAACGTCATGATGTGTCATATATTTGACGGGATAAGATTTGCTTCTTGAGAATTTGCTGTCGAGGGTATCAACGTATTTTTATTGTTATCCAATATAAATGTAGAATCTGGGTCTCAAGTTATTATTAGATTTAAATAAAGGGGTCATTTGTTCCTATACATACTATTTGAATGACCAAAACTGCAAGCATTCAAAGTGATTTTTAATTAAAAGTGATGATTGAGATTAAAATATAAATGGCGCTTCAGAAACAGATAAATACTTTAAAATGCTAAGTGTAAAAAAAGTCGAAATTCGGTGATAGACTTTGTAATTATTTAAATACCACTGAAGATGTCTAACAAGTATGCTGTCTGCCTGATGGCGAGCAGTCATCGTTATTATAAATATTTAAATATAGGTATGTATTTATAATCCCAAAGATAAGATAAGATAAGAGGAAAGATATGCTAAGTATGTTATCGAACTTGCGCTTCCGTGAACTTCGTAACGTTTGTAGCCAAAACAAATTTTAGAACTTCTACACAATTCTTAGTCTGGTTTAATCCGAACAAGTTTTACTTTGTAAAGAGATAAAATACAAGACAGCACAAGTTTATAAGCAACAAAGCCTTGTAAAATTTATAGCCCACTTCAAACGAGTGAACATCTGCATTGATCACAAACTTGCATATTTCATAGCGACATAAACCTTGCACAGTAAGGCATTATCTAAAGTAGCCATACAGTGCTTTACTGCTCTATTATTTATTCTGCAGCTCTACCAACCTGTGGATGTAGAGCCCGATGTAGAGTTCGATGTAGAGCCAGTAAAGCTAGCTCGCTGGAAACACTCCTTCAAGGGATTAGGGCGGACGCCTCGTGTGGAGAGCGCATCACTGAAGCTGAAGGTAAGGATATTGTAGCCATTAGACGTGAAAACTTTATTTATTCAATGATACAGGACAGCCAGTCATTTCAAATTTTGAATTAAGACACAAATAAATAATAGTGAGTGGCTATTTTGTTGGTGGAGCTTGTGGATGTAGGTATTATTTGTATCCCCGTCTGTGTTGCGTGCATATGTGTCCGTGTAGTAACACGGCAATGGCAAATCCAGGCATTGACTCCAGCCTATTGATGTTTTATTTAATAAATATTTATATATTATAAATATACTACCACTCATTAAAACTTAATTTCGAGTCTACTGACTTAATACTCTTGTGATCGGACCACTGAAGTGGACGTAAGATGAAGTACGCGCTTAGAGTCAGAATAAAATCTAGTATTTTAGCAGTAAAAAAGGCAACCTAGAGAAGTCTTAGCTATTAAGTTTCATTTTCATTTCACAGTCGTCGTAAATAGCAGTCTAGAAAATAAAAGCTCTGAGATGTATATAGGGCTTAGGTTAAAGGTAAATTATCATCTGTCTAGCATTGTCTTGTTCTTAAGCGGGATTTGCGTTGACAGTAATTCTGGATTGAGCAAGCCAGCTTGGTACATTAGAGCAGCGGTTCTCAAACTTTTTTGACTATGGACCCCTTTTGGGAAACAGAGTATTTGACGGAACAATATAATAATCAAATAGCGATTTATTTGTAAATCGGGGCGCAGCGGCAGTGCGGGCGGAGGTATCGAATCGTCGTCTAAATACTTAGATAATACTAGTATTTTACTAATTATGATTACTATTTATTTTCGTGCAACCTCAGTAAGGCTTCGCGGAACACACTTTGAGAATAGCTGCATTAGAGCAAATTATATCTTGACCTTTACAAAGAACCGACCGAAAAGATTATGGTAACCATGAACATTCATATTAATGGAATACGCAGGACAACATCACGATTTTTTCCTTCACCGCCTAGCTGAGATATACATATGGACAAAGAATAATAAAAAACCTACTTAAAATATAAAAGTTTTTTTAAACTAAAGGTATGTGTTCAGGTTCGAAATATTAATAATAATAAATAAAAATGAATTCTCCAGACTGACACACCAATACCCGAACAATAATATGTATACATTGTCACATTTTCAAAAATATCTAAACTTCCACCATTCCAGAAATACGTGAAAAAAAAAATCTGCTGAATCACCTAACTATCAAACTGTGTCAAAGCTGGGTAAACATTTGTTTCACATTAACGGCATGGAGTGGTAGAAGCGTTTGAAAATGTGGCTGTGCACACATATTATAGCTCGTGACTGTACTTACGATTAACGTTTTGAAAGTATGCAACACTCAAAACCGTGTACTTGGTAAACCTAATTTTCCCTGAGCCCCTACTGCGTGTATTCTTACATCCGCGTAATCTTCCGTAAGTACATGCAAATTATGCTTATTCTGCCTCTCGTCTCATATACGAGCAGGGTTGCCATCAAATTCACGAAACCGTGACATTACATTAATGTCCTATTATGATATTATAATTTTGCCTGACAGAGAGCGGTGGTAGCTCAATGGTAAGGCCTCGCGCCTCTTAACCGAGGAGTGCGGGTTCAAACCCGGGCACGTACCTCTGGATTTTTCAAATCTATGTACGTATTTATACCACTAGCTCGACGGTGAGGGAAAACATCGTGATGAAACCTGCAAATCCAAACAACTTTGGATTTGTAATCATGATCCAAAAATTGTCTGGTTCCCCTATCTTAGAGTTACGAAGGTCAGATCGGCAGTCGCTTCAATGTTATTACCAGACTCGCTTAATCCTGGATCATTGTCTAAGCGGACCCCGTCTAAGCACGGGATATAACGCTAGGAAGATGATAATTTTGCCTGACAATTGGCAAAGCTGTATTTTTTCAGTTATAATTTGAGCAGTCTATGTATGTATGTTTGTATTAACGAATGTCGCTCATACCACACATCACACTAATGTTATAAAGGCGATAGTTTGTGAGTGTCTGAATGTGTATGTTTGTTACTTCTTCACGCAAAAACTGCTGAACGGATATGGATCAAATTTAGCACAGCGATAGATCATAGTCTGAATTAAGATATAGGTTACTTTTTATTCCGGACAAAAGCATAGTTTCTGTAGGATACATAAATATTAGTCTACGCGGGCGAAGTCGCGGGAAACAGCTAGTACATAGATATAATAACTACCTAACTGAGAAATTTAGTCAGCGTCCACAAAATATAAGCCAAGCTTGTCTTGTAACCCTACTTTTAAGAAGTATTTTAATTGTCGAACACAAAATGGAGCCTCATACTAATTTCGCATGCCCATATTAAATTTTAAATTACTCGGAGCTCGGATTTTAAGATTTTCACGTGCCATTTTCGTCGAGGGAAAACAAAACGGTCTTACCTAATTGTGTCATATTAACTAATGTTATATAACGTTAGATCAAAAGGTCGTGATGATTATTAAAACTGTTTTAGGTAGGTACTTTTTTCTTTGATGGACTGCTTGGTCCATTACGTAGGGACATCATCTTCCTAGCGTTATGTCCCGTGCTTGGACGAGGTCCGCTTAGACCATGAGTCTAGTAATTATATTGAATCGACTGCCGATTTGACCTTCGTAAACCTAAGATAGGGGAACCAACTATTTTTGGATCATGATTACAAATCCAATGTTGTTTAAATTTGCAGGTTTCATCGCGATGTTTTCCCTCACCGTCGAGCTAGTGGTATAAATACGTACATAGATTTGAAAAATCCAGAGGTACGTGCTCGAGTTTGAACCCGAACCCCTCGGTTATGAGGCGCGTGTCCTTACCATTGAGCTACGACCGCTCTTGGTGTGGTCTTAGGGACCCTAGACATAAAAACAAAAGCTACTTATCTCCAAATCAGATCAAAGGATGTGTTGTCTGACATTTAATATTGTTATTAATAATAAATGTCAGATAACACATACATTTTAACAATTGCAACACATACATACACAAGAAGGAATTAGTGTCAGGGTCTGCATTTTTTAATTTGTATCTATAGATACATTATTCGCTAATAAATAGATTACTTTGACTGGCTCGATGGCGCATTCGGTAGGGACCCTGCCCCATGAGCCAAGAGTTGTGGGTTCCCCACCCAGGACAAACATTTTTAGTATTAACATCCAATGTTTAATTATATATTTGTAATACCACTGTTGATTCTGATATCTGTAACACAAGTGCTTAAGCTACTTATCTCAGAGTGAGGTAAGTATATGTGATGTAGTCTGATATTTATTATAACTTAACACTAATATTGCTAAGACTTTATATGAAGAGCTTTATATGAACTAATGTATATGTATTGCTTGTTTGTATTTCGTCCACGTTCCATACATTCCACCACAATTAGTGTATATTGTACAAATAACGGAGCAATTATACTGATTCCTTTAACAACTCGCTCATAATACCCTGAAACTGCAAATGCTCGTTTGTTCATTACATTGGGCTATCCTCAGGGCCATTAAGTTTCCCTAACTATGCCCTAAGGAGTTGTGAAGATGTCTGTGGTCGCAAGCGTTGCATTTTAATGATTTAACCTCTTTTATGCAACTTGGGAATCGCAGCCATTAAACGATATGGGGAAACTTTAACGCTTTATCGTTTAACGTGACAACTTTTGCGTGAAGTTGCGCCTTAAAGATTTTATGGAAGTTCAATAAATCTTTCATTTAATAAAAACAGCTTAGAAGTGGTCTTACTAATATTATAAATGCTAAAGTGAGCTTGTTTATTTGTTTGCGGCTTTGTTTATCTAAAGTTTGAACGTTATAAGATATCCCGGACACGATAGAGACCAGGGTTTGGAATACCGTTAAAAATATGGTATGGCGTTACATTTGCCTGACTGAGGTAACGATCCTTTTTTAAGTACTTTTTAAGAACGTTACTCAAATTATCATTATTTTAGTACCATTATACCAATAAAATTAAAGAAATAACTAAATATTTCGATAACAGTAATTAAAATCTGTTACCTTAAAGAATTCACCCTAGGGTGAATTCTGGTAAACGTATGTCCGAGAAGGTACCGTTGAGCGGCAACGCCGGAGAAGTAACGATACTAGTATCGTTATTAATATCGTTATGTTTTAACGTTATACTACAGTTTGGTTACCTACGAGGTAACGATAAGGTATTAGTTCTGTTATCTATATATATTTTTACGTTGATATATATCAATTAACGTTTTAATATAGTTTTGTTACCGATTTGTCGTTAACAATAAAAAGTATCATTATGAAATAACGTTATTTAACGTTACTTAAAATGTTAAATTGGTAACGTTACTAAGCCCTGATAGAGACTATCTATAAGAGACCGAATTCCCCCTAAAAAAATATTAAAACTTAAGTATAATGTTAATAAATATTATTTAGACCATGATAAGTATTACAAAGGCAACAAGCTAGCCATGTCGTCACTACTTTTTCATAATTTTCTATCTTTATTTTTAGCAAAAAGTAGTTAAAAGGGCTTATGCCCTTAAACTCTGCCTACTCCTGTAAGTATTTCGGGCGTAGATATTAAATATGTGTATAATATTCGACAAAATTTATAAATTAAAAGCTTATATACTTTCTTTAACTCATGGCTCAGCCACTCAAAAGTGTGTAAAAAAACCTAAAAAAATATAGCCCCGCCGCGACAGTGAGACACTGCCGTGACCAGGATTCGAACCTGGGTTACTACGGCCACAACGTAGGGTCCTAACCACTAGACGATCACGGCTACCGGGGCTGGTGACGGTGTTGACGAAAAAGTCGATTAAGTCCACCAACTGGGCCACTTTTACAATGCAATTATAAAATGTTCGCTAAGATCTTGCGTAAGCGCAGCACGCGAGTTATTGCGATGCTAACAGTATGCGCACACGGCGTCAGTATTAAACGTGCGAGTCATTAACCCTTAATAAATATATTTTTATACACTAACTGTTTACCACGACTTCGTCCGCGAGAAATTTAAAAAAAAATTATCACTGTGCTTAATTTTTTTTTTCATTAGATGAAAGTAACTCCTTAGGTATAACATCACAAGTCTGTCGGTCGAAATCCCGTTAAAGTCGTCCAGTGATTTCAGAGACTAGACTAAATCATTAGTACTTAGGTATATCATTCCGTTCTATACCTATTTTTTTTTATAACATCACGCCTGTAGTCCCCGAAAGGGCAGGCAGAATCAAAGGGGCAGCAATCCCCTTTACCACATTCAGCCAAAAACAAAACTGGGCTGGGTCAGATGGATAATTGTGCAAATAGTGACAAGTGGCTATCTCGTCGCAGTTGTCACCTACACAATCACATACCCAAACCCAACACACCACTAGTCGCCTTTTACGACATGCTAGGCAAGGAACACAGCTGGCACGTTATCGATGGCGCATTCGGTAGTGACCCTGCCCCATGCGCCAAGAGTTGTGGGTTCGATCCCCACCCAGGACAAACATTCTGTGATGAATACTTGTGTTTGTTCTGGTCTAGGCGTTAATATTTAATATTTAAGTATATATTGTAATACCACTGTTGATTCTGATATCCGACAAGTGCTTAAGCTACTTATCTCGGAGTCAGATCAATGTATGTGATGTAGTTAGATATTTATTAATATTACTATTTATAATATTGACTATATATGAATAAAAAAACACATAATATTCATGACATAACTTTATACAACACATATATGTAGTGATTTTATATAATATTTAAACAAAACAATAGCCCCGCCGCGACAGTGAGACACTGCCGTGACCAGGATTCGAACCTGGGTTACTACGGCCACAACGTAGGGTCCTAACCACTAGACGATCACGGCTACCGGGGCTGGTGAGTGAGTTGATAAAATGTTCCGTCTCATTCAAAGAACGATTACTTTCACAATCAATTTCGCTGCGGTCGTTGCAATAAAAAGTGTTACCAAATTTAAGTCACAGTCAATGACCATGATAATGAGATACTCATTGTACGATATTGATAAAGCAGCTCAATGGTAAAGACATGGGCCTCATACCCGAAGAATACTGGTTTGAAACTAGACCCATACTCTTGGGATTTTCAAATCTAAGTTAGTTAGTTTAGTTTGAGTACGGATTTATACCACTTGCTTAATTCATTCATCAAACTCAAAATTACCATATACCCATGTGTAATCATGATGCAATTTGTCTGGTTCCCCTATGGATCTCCCCCTAATGATGACGAAGGTAAGATGAGCAGCCGCTTCAACGTACCTTTTTAAGAAAGGAATATGCCTTACGCATCGTCACGCCGTTCAGGGGAAACGACGTGGAGTGTGGGACTCCTAGGGCTCTTCGTATAAAGGACCCCTCTCCGGCCAAGATGGAGTGGCCGGGGTATACCCAATAAACCCCTCGACGCTCCTACATCGCCTTCAGTGGTGACGCTGAAGAAATCCGGATCAACCTTAACTCCCCCAGCGGGCTTCAACATACTTAATAATCAGACTTGCTAAAGCCAGGATCATGGCTGGCAAGGCCTGGATACCGTTTTAAAACGTTTACAAACTAGGAAAATAAAAGCCTTATAATTTTTTGACCCGACTTTGTCGAATATTGACGCTGTCGTATTGTTGCGCTTGCGCAACGGTCTATATTTTGTAATTCGAACGTAAAACTGGCACAGTTTTTGCAGTCAATAGCATTTTTCGTCAACTCACTCACCAGCCCCGGTAGCCGTGATCGTCTAGTGGTTAGGACCCTACGTTGTGGCCGTAGTAACCCAGGTTCGAATCCTGGTCACGGCAGTGTCTCACTGTCGCGGCGGGGCTATGTTTTTGTTAAAATATTACATAATACATTAGTTGCTAATTTATATTAAGTCTAAAGAGAGATATACATATATTTTTGTGATTCTTATGAAAACCGGTTATTTTCAGTTGCCATGTACATTTATCCTACCCATAAATCTTTTCTTCATATTTTTCATATAACACGGCACCTAGCCGTGCAATGAGTATTTGGCTTAGATTGTGAAAGCGAAGAGCTAGCCATTTGCCACAATCTTCCGTCTAATCTAACGTAACTACATTTTTGGCTAGATTTGGGTTAAGGAGCTCACTGATCCTTGAACTCTGTCTACTCTTCGGGGATTTGGTACGACGAACATGTATGAATATAAATAAATAAATATATCAGACTACATCACATGCATTGATCTGCCTCCGAGGTAAGTAGCTTAAGCACTTGTGTTACGGATATCAGAAACAACAGTGGTATTACAAATTATATACTTACTTAAAATTATTGGATTTTAACACCCAGACACAGAACAAACACAAGTATTTATCATACGAATGTTTGTCCTGGATGGGGATCGAACCCACAACTCTTGGCACATGGGACAGGTTCACTACCGAATGCGCCATCGAGCCAGTCTGTATGCTATCACAAATGTGACAAGCTACCTTTTTTTACGTGGAGGAATCCCTCCAGACTCTTGTCCGACCTGGAAGGAGAAGACCAGGATATGTCCGACTTGCAGATATGTGCACTTGTGGCTAAATGCCCAAGATAGCCCGTAATCAGCACTATGCTGAAGGACCCGGGAACCCCACCCCACCCAGGTGGAACTTGGCCAGTTAGCAAGCCATTTACCGTAGTGGCGAGCAGCTATTGCATACTACTTTGTTTGCTGCGTTTGCGCAACGATATTAAATGTTGTAATATCAAGTAAAAGTGGCCAATTCAAGTCCACTTTTTCAATGTCTTACTCACCAGCCCCGGTAGCCGTGATCGTCTAGTGGTTAGGACCCTACGTTGTGGCCGTAGTAACCCAGGTTCGAATCCTGGTCACGGCAGTGTCTCACTGTCGCGGCGGGGCTTTATTTTTAGATCATTTTTTAAGATTTTAGCTGTGACATTCTTTTACAACTGCATAATCATAAATAATTATTTTTAATTCTTTAAGAAACGGTCATTAATATTTGTGGAAGTGGCGTGAAGTTTAGTTAATTAGTTTGATATTATATTACTCTATCGACGAACATCTTCGTGGTACCCTGTGAGCAAGGATTGTACGGTTCACGTTCGAACGACAGTTGTATCTTTCTGTAAAATAGTTTTTTTTTATAATGTGTGCATATCCCGTTTCTAAACGAGATCCACTTGGACTATGTTCCTGGATATAACAAATCTCTTTATCACATTGATTTGACTGCTTGATCTTTGTAAACCTTAGGAGAATCAGAGAAATTGGTCAGGGGTAGGTATGCGTAAACGCACATTTATTTGTACAGGCAAGTTTCATCGCGATATTTTCCTTCATCGTTCATAATTGTTAAAGCCTTAGGTTAGTTAACTCAATTTTTTTTTTTATCTATAGGTATTTCTTATCATTGTACGCTCTAAATGCATGCAGAGCTAACCTATAAGTGTCTGTTGCAACTAGCTTTATGGTTTTAATGTAAGCATCAAAAAACATGTTACATTGTAAACAGATGTTGGTCGGCCTTGATAAATAAATAAAAAATCGCCCAACCTGCCATATTGCCTGTGTATTATTAAGACTTGAAAAATTCAGAGATAGTTAAGTACTCATGTTCGACCCAACAGCCCATAATTTTTTAATTAATCTTTAATACAAATGTACAATATACGTAAAGTATTAGATATGTGTCGTAATTTGCATAATAAGCTTGGATGATTTTACCTTTTTATGCTTTGTAATATACGTAAGTACTACATTTAATTAAATTGTTTTCCTGAAATAAATTTAAGGCATCACCCCGAAAATCAAGGTTAACTGAAAAATCCTCCCAATATTATAAATGCGAAAATTAGTATAGATGGATGAGTATGTCGATGTTTGTTACCCTTTCACGCAAAAAACACTGAATGGATTTTAATGAAACTAACTTTAGAATAATATAGCTCATATGAGCTCGTATATTTAGGTGTATACCCGAATAACATATAGGCTATGTTTCATCGATGTACCACGCGAGCGGAGTTGGGGACAGAAGCTATTCTAGATATAAAATTGGCTCAAAGAATTCAGCAGTGGTAGATTCATATTATTAGTTGATTTTCCTGTTGAATTGACGACTTGTAAGTGTTTGTTTCAAACCTATATGAATAAAGAGTATTTTGACTTTGACTTTGACTAACATTTTTCTAAGAAACTGCCAAGCGCATTTCAACAATGATCTTTTTGTAGCCGCTTGCGACCGTAGCGAAGCTGATTGTGAAAGTGATCCGAAATTCTTAATGAGTTTAACAATTTCGTCAACTCACTCACCAGCCCCGGTAGCCGTGATCGTCTAGTGGTTAGGACCCTACGTTGTGGCCGTAGTAACCCAGGTTCGAATCCTGGTCACGGCAGTGTCTCACTGTCACGGCGGGGCTATGTTTTTTTGTGTTTTCTAGTCGCGTCAAATATATGTTTACAACATAAGTTTACAAATTTTAACACATATCTACTGTCAATGATGAGCAATTATGTAATTGATGAATGAGTACTATATATCTCATTAAGTTTATCTATCTAATCTTATAGAGATGGTAGGTACGGTCGCGAGTTCCTGAAATATAGATTTCCCTAATCAATTATACTTGTGTTATTATAACCCAAAAGTTGGAAATCACTACTTTCAATAAATATTAACAAACTTAAGATAAATTTGAGCGATAGTATGCATCCACCTAAACATGCCAATTTTTCCCAAAAATACAACCCCGCCGTGACAGTGAGACACTGCCGTGACCAGGATTCGAACCTGGGTTACTACGGCCACAACGTAGGGTCCTAACCACTAGACGATCACGGCTACCAGGGCTATTGTGTACTCTGACGAGAGACTCGAGTATTTTATTGCTAAAAGTAATCCAACAAATTTATGAAGTCGACCAAACATACCTCTAGTTGAGGTAACAATGTATTATATAAATTGGTCGGATTTGAACGAATCTGGAGCACCTTTTGCTTGTAGCTATTGTCGTTACCACAACGTTCATATCGTACTATCGAAACCCATTTTTGTATCTATAAAAGTGAAATTAAATAATATTACTTGTCACTACTTTTCCACAATTTTCCATCTAACCCAGCCCATTGTCCCATGTTGGTCTGGGACTTAAAGAGAATGTACCAACTGTATTTCTTACCTAGCATGTCGTAAAAGGCGACTAATGGTATATGGGGTTGTGGGTATGTGATTGTGTAGGCGACGAGCTAGCCACTTGTTACTACTTTATCACAATTATCCATCTAACCCAGTCCAGTTTTGTTTTTGGCTGATTGTGGTTAAAGGGGCCTGCTGCCCCTTTGACTCTGCCTACCCCTTCGGGGATTATGGGCGTGATGCTATATTTATGTATGTTTTTTTAAATAATATCATTATAATAGCAGAAGTTACCTGGAGGTGACTTCAGCTATTATAATAATATTATCCCAAATCTATGTTTGGTTTTGTGCTAAGATGGATTTTAGCACAAAACCAAACAAGATTTGTCTACATAGCTTATATTAACACAACAACCTATGATATTTTATTTTATGGCTACCTCTAATCGCCTTAGCAAAAGATCTCGAAAGTTTTTCGCAAATAAATCCAAAACTCTAAAACCTTATAATAAATCGGCTTACTTTGCCCAATGTATCATCTGATTCATCTCTGCAGTTAAGAGCGCCTCTTGATAAGACACGATTGTTCAAGATTTTACGACAAGTAATAATGAACACGCCAAATAAATTACAACAATAAAGAGATAATTTGCAAAGAAGCGTAACAATATTTTGAAATGTCGCGATTATACTTAACAACTGAAAGAGTAAAGAGTAGTTTGTGCTTGTGTTAAGCTCGGTCTGTTACCGATACATACCTTATTGAGAATCTACCATCGTTTTTGTTTTCAGGTAATTAAGTTGCCACTTACAACATTAGTCATCTAACTAACTGACTAAACTTTACACCACTTACCTAGCGGGGTAGGCACAGAAAACAGAACGCCATATGGCACGATCCTTACACACCTCACTCGCCTCTTCAACATTCATAATCCTTTTCATACAAGATCTCCGGTTATTATGACTCCTAACATCACCTTCTATTAATACACGACCAATCGTGGTAGGTGAGCCTGGGCCTTCCGCGGCTCCTACATCCTTCCACTTTCGCATTTTGGTCATCTGATTAACTAAATATATGAATATCTACATTCATATTATCAAGTACGCATTTCGCAAAATTAGGTAGAGTGTAAAGAGCAATAAGCTCTTTAAACCACTTTTAGCTAAAATAAAATTGTTTAGATAGATATAAATCGTTTATTTTACTACATCACACACATACATGAAAAATACGCTCATAATAATAACCTAATTAGCTCAAAACAATAAAAGAAACAAACAATTAAAATAATAAAAACATAAGATGAGAAAAAACAAAATTGTCTATGTGTGTTGCAGTAAATAGGGGTCAAGACTCGACGTAGTTTTTTTCCATAAAATTTTAAAAAAATGTTGCTGGGTCCAAAATCCAGCGGTTGAACTATTACAAGTCGCTGGATTCAGCACAGCTATCATTATACTGGACCTAGCTGAATTGCTAAATCCAGCATTGAAATCCCTAATACCTATGTATTATGTACCTAATATAGACACATATATAGATCGTAGATATCAACTCCATATACATTAAATAAATATCCGACGACATCACATACATTGATCTGACTCCGAGTTAAGTAGCTTAAGCACTTGTATGACGGATATCAGAATCAACAGTGATATTACAAATATATACTTAAATAGTGGATATTAACACCCAGACACAGTGCGAACACAAGTATTCGTCACAGGAATGTTTGTCCTGGGTGGGGATCGAACCCACAACTCTTGGCGCATAGGGGATGGTCACCGCCACAGAGTAATAATATACTACGTACAGTCACCACCGAATACGCTATCGAGCCAGTCAACATTAGATTTAAACTGAGTTTTAAGTAGAATACCTACTTATAAGTATCACATAATCTATACTTATAATCATAGATTTAGAATTTTTTGTAATAAATCTGTAGAGAAGTCAATTCTGTACATGAAATATATTTTCAAAATAACTATCAGGGGGTGATAAGTGATCAATACTGATGCCAAAAATCCAATCAGTAAAATTTTTGTCTGTCTGTCTGTCTATCTGTATGTTCCTTATAGAAACAAAAACTACTCGACGGATTTTAACGAAACTTGGTACAATTACTCTTCATACTCCTGGGCAGGTTATAGTATACTTTTCAACACGCTACAATCAATAGGAGCAGAGTAGTGAAGGGAAATGTTGGAAAAACGGGAGATGTTACTCAATTTTTTAAGCTTCCGTCGCGTGTGCAGCCTTAATGGTTAAAGTTACATAGAAATCATGTATGACGGAAATAGTCTTTATAATATTAACCATAAACGCGGGTGACACCGCTGGCACAGCTAGTATTAAAATAAATAAAGCACTTAAACGTAGTCATTAATTTTATGATTGATGAACGAGAAAAGTTCCCTTATAACGCAAAATTCCAGCGCGTTATAACGTGGCTATTAAATTTATTCTTGTTTAAGAGTTTTTATAACTTAGGTAGGTACTAACAAGTTTCACACGTTTATTAAATTACAAAAAATAACGAACCCACACATATTTTTAAAATAATTCATACTAATATTATAAAAAAAAAATCTTTTTATTGAAATGGCTCCGAAACTACTGGGCCGATTTAAAAGATTCTTCCACCAATGTAATGCTACCCTACCAGCAAGTAACATAGGCTATATTTTATCCCAGTATTCCCAGGAAAACGGTAACTACGCGGGTGAAACCACGGGGCTCTGCTAGTGTTGTATATAGCTGTGATTTTTTACCCCGTAAAATAAATTTAAATAAATCCAGAGAGTAAAGATTTGTCTCATGTTGGTCTGGGACTTGGCCCATGTTGATCTGGGACAAAAAAAAACTAATGTTCCTACTGTGATTCTTACCTAGCATGTCCTAAGAGGCGACTAATGGTTTACGGGTTTTGGGTGTGTGACTGAGTAGGCGACGAGCTAGCCATTTGTCACTCCTTTTTCACAGCTTTCCATCCAACCCAGCCCACTGTCCAATGTTGGTTTGGGACTTAAAAAGAATATGCCAACTGTGGTTCTTGCCTAGCATGTCGTAAAAAGAGACTAATGGTATATAGGGTTTTAGGTGTGTTAAGGTGTGGGCGACAGGTTAGCCGCTTGTCACTGCACAATTTTCCATCTAACCCAGCCCGGCTTTATTTTTGGCTTAATGTGGTTGAAGAGGCTTGCTGTCTCTTCGACTCTGCCTACCCCTTCGGGGATTATGGGCGTGATGTTATGTATGTAGTAAAGATTTTTAGGAACAAAAACACGTTTAGGAATATTATTTGAAAGCATCAAATAGCTAAACTATTAGGTTAATTGTATTAACACTATTATCCATTAATAAACGAGTTGCGAGTTCCTTATATCATAATAAACTTAGTTAATGTGAATTATCCTGTCTGCAGAAGGAACATAAATTGATTTATTAATTTTGCAAATAGAGCTCTGCTTGGCTGTATTCCAAATGTCTATGTGCGCGAATAGCTTATAGCAAATATTGATAATGATAGCTTCTTGGAACAACAGTTTCAGTAAATTAGTCGATCGTCTGTTCTAGTATTTGCATTATTATTTTAATGAATTGTTTCGATGTGTTCGTTATGAAGTCAGAAAGTTACGAGACAAACTTGGGTCTTTAAAACTTGCAGGTGGCCACAGGTTAAACATCTAAAGAGATGTTTAACCTGTGGTCACCACTGTGGTGTTGAGAAGTAAACTGCCAGAAGGTCTTTACCTGATGTATGATAGAACTCGGGCCTTATGTGGAGTATAAAACAAAAACTAAAGCTCAAAGGTAACTCTAGCTTATACAGCGCTTTTGAAATAGGAGACTTATCAACCGGAGTGAGGTGAGGTTGGATACAGAAATATGAAGAAAGGGAAACTGCTAAGAAAATCTCTGATCAAAGCTTTAGCAGCCGGTGACTTGCTGCTAGGTAACCAAAATAGTAGTCGCTATGTATAATTTTGGATTAGATTTTCGGTCTTACCATCTAAGACTAGCCTTAACGTTTTATACCAGAAACCAAAATGAACTATTTTGATATATTCTCTAAAAATACTGCCTTTTTTTCTCCCTAGGAAATGCCTTACGCATACCACTCCACCCGGGGGGATGAAGTGGTTATGTGGGTCTCCCCCCTCCACGATAGATAGGGGCCTACCCACTAAAACCCAGGGGTGTTCCGCCAAATCGCAATCTGGGAAAGCTACGAACTCCATCGATCCCCTCCTCAAAATACTGGCTTATTTTTTTCGGAGAAATCCTTTATGCATACCACCCCACTTCGGGGGAGCGGGGTAGTTATGTGGGACTCACCTATACATGGGCCTACCCACTAAAACAACGGGGTGTTCCGCCATATCGCCTCTGGGGAGGGGACCTGGGAACGTATTACCTACCAACGAACACATCCCAGTTGCGGTCGCCCTTTCAGGCTCTGCTCTGAGATTGCTCTTTGGAGCACTTCGGTTAGACGCCCTGGAACACAAGGGCCCATACCTCTGGGCTTTAATGCAGACGACGGGTCCCTCGACCAATCGTCCACTAGCCTTAAGGTGGCAAGCGGGCCGTAAAAGCCGCGCGACGCCGACCTGGTCTTCTGCGGCGCATGGAGTGGAAATTTGGGTCTCGCTCCCGCTGCCTTTCTGCCGCCTCTTTCTGCGACATTATGGACGTACAAAAAGATTCTACGGCCTGCCACGTCTCCTCGCCACCGATCATGGCCTGTAACATACCCGGTAGCGATAAGTCATGGCCTAAAATCGCGGACAGGTCGCAACGAAGGTCAGCCCACGCAGGACATACTTCTCTCGTATGTTGCGCCGTATCATTCTCACTCCGCTGTTGGTTCCCAACCGGCCACTTCATATGAAGATATTTGCCAAAGCATCCGTGGTACCTTGACTTGACTTGAATCCCTTTTAGACATAATTAATTCGAAGCAAAATTAGTCACTATTATATTCCGAATACATAGGCTTCCTGGGGCCTACAGCTTATAAAATCAAGGAAAACTTCGCACATGCTTTAAATAAAACACAATTTCTGCGGTAATTCAAATCTTATTAGTCATGCCCATAAATTTCCTGTATAAAACAATGTCATCATCATCTTGTATAACGTCGATTCTTAGGCCCATCCACTACACTCATTCAGACAGTCATATTCCGTAGCCCAATTGTTAACTTTCGGCGCTGAAGGCAGATCAGGGCAGTGTTTCGACCATCTGATCTGGAAGCAGGTACCAGTGTCCCAGTCAAAAACGTACCTGAAAAGTCATAGAATATTTGAATTAAATTACTTAAATTCTTCCAAGTATATTGACACCTATGAAATGGTAATTTTACTAGGCATATGGAATAACTTCTCCTAGCAATAGGATTGTTTGTTGTTTAAAGGTTTTGGGGCAAAATACATCATGTGTCAACTTTTAAACAATGTCAATAAAAAGCTCGAAGGCCGATGATCGCTTAAGGATTGATACAACTCGCTCAGCGGTAAAGCCGGTGATGGATAATATCGTAAGTAAATCTGGCTATTCAAATATCTTTATCTATGGTGTGTAACCATTATTTAACTTATCTGATACTCCTTTGTAAGGGTTACGTTGATCAGATGGACCATCACTAATGTAATATTTATAGTCCATAATCGACTGACAAGCTCGATGGCTCATTCGGTAGTGACCCTGCCCCATGCGCCAAGAGTTGTAAATTCGATCCCCACCCAGGACAAACATTCGTGTGATGAATACTTGTGTTTGTTCTGTGTCTGGGTGTTAATATCCAATATTTAAGTATATATTTGTAATACCACTGTTGATTCTGATATCCGTAACACAAGTGCTTAAGTTACTTCGGAGTCAGATGTAGTCTGATATTCATTTATTTAATTTTTATTAATAATTAATTAAACCAGGCTCAATATCATACACGGGACATAACGCTAGAAATATGGTACAACTATAAAAAGGTTGTCAAAAATCGTAAAATATAAATGTGGGTTCAATCGATTGATATTGGTGTCCTCTCTCCACTGTCCTTTGCTGGCACCGGTCACATACGACATAATACGGCCGTATATAATGTCTAATCTAAATTCGCAACTTTGACAGCAACCTCACCTGACTTGATGGGGCCACCTGTCACGTACACGCCATTCTATCAAGCAGTGCTTCTCAGGAGGTTTCAATTTACATTTCTCGGAATCCACTTAAAGAAACAGTATCATCATTTATTCCGAATAAATACTTTGTGATAAAACAAATATTTGTTTTGGATCTCGATGCTTGTGGAAGTATTTTGGTAATTTAACGCATTTATTGAAATACAACAGTTTTATACAAAATAATAAATAATAAGATATACCAATTTCTTTTACTGTACTATGTAATTTCAGTTTTCACGGAACACTACCTGTCAAATGTCTCTGATTAACCAACAACTTCGAAGTATTACAACCATGGACTTGCAAAAAAGGACGACTCCGCGCTGTCATACTATAGCGTGAAGCCACGTTTATGCATGTGTGGGTGAGATACATGGATACCCGATATCGGATATCTGTCATTTGGAGCACTTATTATGTCAATATGTGACATAAGTTGCGTGTCAAGGTGGAGCACCTGAAGAGCTTCAATGTCTAGTTAGTGGCGCGGAGTCCTTCTTTTTTTTCTAGTCCGTGATTACAACTTAGTTAATAATCAAAACATTATAAAACTCTTCTATGTTCTTGTTTACCTGAGCTATATTTCATTTAAAAAATTTCATTATGTACACTTACATGCAGTTATACCGCAGATGAATACAAATATTAAACACAAGTAGCACCAAACCTTGTACATTTTGATAAAGGGGTTATCACTGCATAGCACCGTTCAGCAGACCTCACAGGCGCACATACAAGACGTGAATCGCTAAATAAATTGGGTTTAAAATAATATAGTCGTTGGATATAAACTTAGATCTTTAATTGTGGTCTAAATTAAAGCGTTTCGCGATAATGAAACGCTGTGAACTTCTTTGGCTTATACATTTATGCTCTCTGGTACTTTTTCACTTCACTTTTATGGGCGATCGAGAAAAAAATATCTATATATTAATACGTGAAGCAAACATTTTGTACTTTTTTTTATGATAATTATGCGGACGGAGGACTATTGATATCTGGCACAGTAAAAGTCACCTTTTTTTTCTACTCGGAGAAATGCATTACGCATACCACTTCGCATACTCTCCGGCCAAGGTGGTAGAGGCCAGGGTATACCCACTAAAACTCCGGGCTGCATCCTCTACGGCGACTGAGGCATCGCGGGTGCCCCTATGGAATCATCCGCTAGGCCTCAGCGTTAGCCCGCTACCGGGCGCCTTCGCCAAGCAGTTATAGTCACCGTGCCGTGACCTAAGTTAGCGCGATGACAGCCCGGTGTTACATATGGATGTGTTGCCCGGTGTTACATGTGGTATACCTACATGTGGATGTGTGTAACACTCGGCTCTCTAAGATTAGTCGTTCATTGTTGTTGTTTAATTGTTGCTACTCTCTAAAATTAGGTTCGACTAATCTTCAGAGTTGCTTGACTTTTGTGAAACACTAACTTCACGAGTCACTACGATGTTCGTCTTAATGGGTATAACTTAGCAGCTGAAAGCTTAAATTGTTTGCTACTCGAACTTCGGTCTAGCGGGAAGTTGCAAAGTAGGGTCAAAGTGTTTATGAGTTGGTTTGAAATTTTATTAATAAAGTAACGATAAACTTACACAATGCATATTTATTTATAGGTATATGAAATGAAATTATTTATTTCTGCAAGTAGATTTGTAACAAATTCTTTTGCACGTCACATTTTTTTACCCTACCAGCACCTCGACGTGAATGGCCTGATGAGAAGAGGTGCCGCAAGAAACTCAACAGATAGCCTTTTTTTAAAAACATGTTTTACATATCTCTAATATGTGGTACATTAAAATAACATGACTAAAAATTTCACTGTGCATGCGAGCAGATCATCTTGTCCAAACATATTTATCAATTAAATAATTATCTATTTTATAGTAACCTTTTCTTATTAAACATGATTTAATATAAGACTTAAATTTATGCGTGGGTAATTCAATAACATTTTGAGGCAGTTTATTAAACATTTTTATGCTTAGACTAGACTGAAGTGGAGAAACAAAACGTTGGAAAATAAGATTTCCTGGCGTAACACTAGACTTTTATCCTTTAGTTAATGTTCTGCGCGCACTTCCTTGTAATATACTATTAGATATAAATTATTGAAAATCCTTATATCTTCAGAGTATATTCGGAAGTTCTGGATGATTTAAATTTCCACGGTTTCTCTGTAAGAAGGGAGAAATTGCAAAAATGACTGGGACATACTGGTATTCTGATAGGCATTAGAATACTAGGTGGGCGCACAGAACTACTTTTGAGGTATATCTTACTAAAATTATAAATGCGAAAGTTTTTATGGATGGATGGATGTGTGGATGTTTGTTTCTCAACAAGCTTTACAATAGTATAGCTTCTACGTTAGAATAACACTTAACCACGTACCACGCGAGCAAAGCCGCTAGCAGAAACTAGCCTTTTCATTAAAGTTACTAAAATCAAAATAATAAACGTAAGCTATGCAAATCTTATTTATTTATGTATTTATCCAAAAAGGTACACCAAAGGCATATATATACCACTTGTAGCATTAAATAATATGGTCATAAAATTCTTATACATATGCCTATTACAGGCGTACACAACATTGAATGTAAACAACATATGTACCTAGGGGCATTTCATATGAAGCGGACATGAAAAATAAGTTGAGGTTCTGGAATTTGTTCTTATTTGGGTTAATTATACCTCTAGTAGGTATGAAAGTGAACACGTAATATTTTTTATATAGGGTGTTTATTTTTCAAGTTATAGGGATTTAAGAAATTGTAATAATTTATATACTATTTGTTTCAGGTGTAAATTTTTACATGGATTTAAAATGAAATAAAATATATTACTTGGCAATTCGTTTAGATTATTTCCTTGCTTTTTCGATAAAAATATCAACTTTGAAAAATAATAAAATATACATATGCAAAACCGGAAGTGAAAATTTCAAAATATTTCTCAAAAACTTTGACCAGGATTTTTAATTATTTTTCTTCGTTTTAGTTTAGTTCTAGCATTTAGTTCTAGCATAGACTCACGTTGTAAAATAGTAAAAATAACAAAATAAATAACATATTTTAATTATATTATAATAATTTAAAATTTTACAACATACTGCCGACGTAAAGCAGTATGTAACACCACATTCAGTGCGCCATGCATGTACATTAGTTTACGTATTTCCCTAACTAAACAAAATCCCTTTATGAAACTTCTAGTGTATTTAAAATAAGCTGTGGGACATATTTTAAGATAAAAAAATAATTAAAAATCCTGGTCAAAGTTTTTGAAAAAATATTTTGAAATTTTCACTTCCGGTTTTGCATATGTATATTTTATTATTTTTCAAAGTTGATATATTTATCGAAAAAGCAAGGAAATAATCTAAACGAATTGCCAAGTAATATATTTTATTTCATTTTAAATCCATGTAAAAATTTACACCTGAAACAAATAGTATATAAATTATTACAATTTCTTAAATCCCCATAACTTGAAAAATAAACACCCTATATAAAAAATATTACGTGTTCACTTTCATACCTACTAGAGGTATAATTAACCCAAATAAGAACAAATTCCAGAACCTCAACTTTTTTTTCATGTCCGCTTCATATGAAATGCCCCTAAAGAATAAAAAATTGAAATAACAATTAAATAAAAATGCAATAGGTACTTAGTTAACAATTAAAATATTAGATATTAATAAATAATGAGAAATTAAAATAAATTCAGTTATGATTTTGCTGTTTTCCAGCCAAATTACGTCTAAATATTTGCGCGAACAAAGTAACCCAACTTGATGTTCAATTCAAATTGCGCTATGACACAGCCAAGGCCAACACGCTGCCGTGAGGCACTAACCGCGACACCTTCAGGTACCTTCCGGTGGTGGTTTAACACATTTGAAAAATTTTAGGTATTTGATATATCCAGCGCAGTAAAATGAGTTGCCGCAATTGTACGCACAATGAAGTGCTAACATTTTCTTTAATTTAATATATACTCTATCTTTACTAATATTATAAAACTGAAGAGTAAAAACTACTGGTCCGATTTGAAAAGTTAGTTCAGTGTTAAATAGCCCATTTATCAAGGAAGATTATAGGCTACATAACTTTAATCATAAACGCAGGTAAAACTGCGGGCACAGCTAGTACTATATAAAGCTGATCCGAATTGAAAATTTATTTGTATGTTGTTTATTTCATTTATCAAAGAAGGCTACATAATATTAACCATAAACGCAGGTGAAACCGCGGGCAGTTAGTTAGTTAGTTAGTACCTACCTAATTTGCTTACGATCCCTCAATAGTTCTCTTAGTTTTCTCAGTACGTCTCTCGTCTCCTTCCAAAGCTCCTCCATAGCTAATAATATGAACAGTCGTCAATTCGGTGAATGTAATAAAGAGCAGGGTAATAAATAAAGGCAATCAGCATAGCCCAAGCAGACGGGGCAGGGCGCGGCTAATAGCCGTAGTTCTCACCCGCGATGCCATAGACTTATGAATAGACTCCACCACTTTTTTATTTTTTTTTTTTTGCTTTGTAGTTTTGGTTTAGGGAGCGGTGGTAATGGTCACTTCACACGTAACATATGTCGGATTATTTGTCCGAAACTGCGCACGTAACATTTAATTTTTAGAGTTCCTAAATACATGTTAGAGCCTCAGAAATATCTATAGATTCTCTTCCTAACCTTATCATGGAAACGAGGAATATAACAATGAAAGAGTATTGAAGAATTATTTTATATGATTTATTCTTAATATTAAAAAATATTACCACCGGTTCGGAATGCAAATCTATCGAGAAGAATCGGCAAGAAACTCGATAGTTACCCTTTTAAATGCCAACTTCTACAATTGCGAACCCTTAATTTATATTATAAACCGATATTAGAAACCCTAGTGGTAGGCTATGAACAGTTACAACGATACTGTTCCGAGGATGGTGTCTACACACTCAGAGCGCTCAGATAAGAATGATACAAAATACAGAGAGAAATACAAAATAAATTTAAATTACAGTGGAGGTAAATCAATAAGTCTATCATTCAAAATAGTTTCTTAAATTAGGTGGAGCGCCAATATAAATACATATTAATAAATAATATGCTATAGACTTAATATGTATTTAGAAACTCATTTCTTTAACATATATATTTAGAAAGTTTTTTTTATATGATATATATTTATGACATCACTAGATTGGCGGTTAGGTCAGGAGGGAATCCGCAACATTCAAAGAACTGTGGACCATAATCATTGTACGAATACCTCTTAAATAAGTATGTAGTGCGATTCTTTGAGTACCGAGCTATCACCGCTATTTTTCATAATTAATGTCTTTATAAACCTCTTAATTATGCAGGTAGGCAGTAAACCTTTTTCTCGTATCTAACTTTGTTTAGTTTTTTTTTACTTTATTTTTTTTGCTACCAACGCAAACTAACTCGTTAATGATTACCAAACGGAAATAATGTTTAGTCTCCATCATTGTAAAATAAAGCAAAAATAAAAAACAGTCTACTAAAATGGTTATAGTGTCATTACACCATCTAGCCAAACAATAGTCTTTTTCATGACAAAAAGCCCTGTCGTATCGTTCTATGGTCGTGGTCCGACGCGCCCTAATCCAAATGGCTGACAGACAGTGTTTCGTGGCCGCCGCGGCAACAGGCTGCCCTGTGAAGTGTCCGACAGTCTGCAGGGCATGGGGAACAAGGTCGTCACCTTCACGGAGCAGCAGCTGGAGGACTACCAGGTGACGATTACACCGAGCTTGTGGTGTAAAGATATAATTAGATTTTTGAAATTCTGGAAAGTTACCACACTTGAACCAAAAACTTTTAAGTCTGATTTTTTTTATCATATAATCGGGATCAAACCATATCGGCCATCCCCAAAAAGACATACAAAGTCAAGGGAGTAGGAAGCTTATTGTTTTCCTTGTATTTTTTTCACTCCGTAACCCACTTATAGGCGTAAACAATATTGAAGATGCCGCCTCAGTTTTGTTTCAAGCTAGCCATCTAATAGGTAGACAATAAGCCTAATACCTGATACACTATTAGTCCCCATAAAACATGTTAGGCAATGAACTTCTTTAGGTCCCAGACCAACATGGGACAAACAAGTAGAAATTTAAAGCAACAATAGTTTTTATCGACGTTACCATTCCGCTAACGCCATTGTAAACCGTAGCCAGTTTATGTGTTTGATGATATCTACAATATAATAATCAGTTAATACAAATGTTAGCCTAATATTGAATAGGTACGTATTTTTTACTTTATCTGATACTCGACAATAACAAAAATACAGCGCTTCAAAGACCTGAAATTTAGCGCTTTACGTCACTAGGACGGTAAAATTTTACACACCTAGTGACGTCATGCGGTATTTTTCGCGCTGTATCTTCAAAATTTTTTGTTTGTTCAACGAAAGACAAAATACGTAAGCTATATTTGTTTGTTATCTCAATAGTGGAATAACATTTTTTTTAAGGAAAATAGTCTATTGAAGAAACCTACAAATACAGCCAAAGAATATATCCGCTGATGAAAACACATTATTTGCCATACATTTCGTTCTTGATAATGAAAGTAAAACATTTCAACAGTCCTCATTCGGTTAGCTGTCTGAGGCGACATTGAAGAGTAATTAAGTTTGCTCACTACTCGTGAACGTGCCTCATTTAACCAGATGTAACGTCAGACACATACAAGACTGAAATTACTAGGATCCACTAAAATTCGAAGTTCTAAATGAGAGAACTCGAGAATTCAATGGTGAAATGGGAATTAGAAGTAATGAATTGGTTTAAGCTATTTTGGGTATTGATATGTTCGAAACACGGATGATATAAGTATTTTTTGTATATATCAGTTTTCCTATGCTGTTAAAGACTTATTAAATAAATAAAAGAATCCAAATTTTGTCTATGATATTTAAAATTAAAATTGATTGCTTACTTTTTGTCACAAGGGCTGGACATTTAATGGATTTCCATAAAAGCGATTCTATTTTTGAAAGTCAATAATATTATAAGCACGTGTATATTGAACCGCTCTTTTCAATTAAATATTTGGTTGGAGCTTCGTCCGGAACTTTGTAACTTCGTAAATATTGTATAAAAAATTAACAAATTACTTTCGATCTACTTCACTTCCTAATTGTAATATCCTTTGAAACATTTCAATTTGATTAAGTACATTTTTATTTAATGCTCAATTTCAAACGGGTTTGTCCGCAAACATATTTTTTATTTGGTTAATGGCAATCAAACTTCATTGCAGTCATCTCCAGTTTAACCGAAAGTGGCAAATTAAGTTACCTAGCTGATGAATTAGCAATAGTAGCAAATTCAGGTTTTACGTACGTATTTCATATTTTTTTATTCATTATCAATATAATCAAGCTTAATGGAGTTCAGTCAATCCGAGAGAACTACGAGTCAACATTTATTTTAAAATTTGCTTGTAATGCGTCTTATATATTAAGTAAGTATTCAATAGTAATGTTTTTAAATCCGCGAAATTGACAACTGTTCGGTTACTTTCGTATTCGCTGACTCATTCAATTTTGCAATCATTCAATTCAATCAGTTGGGGGCAAAAACCTTTCGACGTTCAATAGGTTCGAATTCCATCAAATAGTCAAAGTTAATGACGCGTTTGAGTCACACTTTGAATAATTTCATTTACGGGTAATTTATTTGGAATCCTTAATAGAAAGTATTTATTCATGAAGTAAATGAATTGTTAGCAATTGAAATAGCCGAAGGTCACACATTGACTGCGTGTGTAATTTTATAAAATTTTGTCTATTTTTATTTTTATTTTTTGTAACTTAATATTGTTATTATAATTACTTACTTACAAAATATAAGGATTTTGTAAGTTCTTTTTAGTTTGTTATGGCTATAAATAATTATAAGAAGATTCCAAAGAAAATTTAATTGTGTGGAAAGGTATAAGTGAACAACATTCTTTACTGACCCCAAATAATCGGAAGAGAAAAAAAATGATGACTTTCTCAGACGTCCAAAAAATCTTCGAAATAATTTTTCTTTTTTTATTACTTACAAGCAAACGACGCGATGCCTCGTTAAGATTTTAATTGGAAATTATTGTGTTTGTTTGTTCAGGACTGTACCTTTTTTACAAGGAAAGAAATACTTAGGTAAGTGCCCCGGGTGAAAAAGCGTAATTTATTCAACTTTGTATCAACATAACAGCTTAATTAACTGAGGAATAACTTAACTTTCTAATTTTATATCAGTCAAATATGCTTAATAGCACAGAGTAATAATATACTTTAATAGTAAGTAGGTATATATATTAATTAAGAATACTGTTAAAGTTGTTATATAAATTGGTATTTTGCTATTCATTAATACAAAATAAGAGTACCTATAAAATAAAAACAAAACGGGTCCCCTACGTAGTTTCGAACACCGCTTTTGCGAAGCACACTGTAGTGAATTACTTTTCCACTGCCTCATAGGTGCGCACGCTCACGGATTCGAATGACGTAGTCGGGAACAACGCTGTTTCAAAAAACGTTTTCACTGCCGAATGCTTGTGAATTAGATTTATGTAGTTACAATCAACTAGTATAAAAAAAAAAATTATGTATTAATTAAAACAATATACACTATTGCTAGCCACTTGTCACTACTTTTTCACAATATTCCATTATAACCCTGCCCAGTTTTATTTTTGGCTGAATGTGGTTAAAGAGGCCTGCTGCCACTTTGACTCTGCCTACCCCTTCGGAGGATTATAAGCGTGATGTTATGTAGGTAATTAAAACAAATTAAAGAGTAGTGCTAGCTCAATAGTAAGGAGACGCGCCTCATACGCCAGCTGTGATGCTTACCATACGCTAGGCAGATGATGATAACGTAGTAATTAAAAACATAATTCGGTGTACCCATTAAAGACAATATTAATACTAACAGCAAGAAAATTTATTTGTTGAGCATAATTTTTTTTGTCATGCCAAAAAAAATGTATATTACCTTAGTTATGCATTAAAAAACGCCCAAGATGGTATATTTGCAACAGCTTTAAAATAAATAGTGTACGTAGCTCTAATTTGTGCAGTTGTCTCTTTCTTAAATGATCTTTTTCGTATGATTGCGAAGGGACAGATTTACATTTCAACTGACAGCTTTGTCCAGTCTGCATGTTAATAAGCTTTGGGACTGGGAATTCAGAGATGGAGAGTCAGTTTTCACCTCTTGAGCGAATGAACTTTGAAGCATTATTAGTTGTAACTTTTATTATTCCAGTTCATCTATTCTCTTTTGAGTAGGTGGTAGATAAGTTTTACCAAGTAAATTGTCAAGAGGGTAGTTGCGTGTTTTACTCCATTTAAGTAATGGTCACTTAGTTGATTGACTCACAATGAGTGGTTTCACATGATTGCGGTTTTAAAAAACAATACAGTGGTGAATGAATTAATATACCTACTCAGTTCTTAGGCAATGCGCGCCGTCATCTGGTCAAAAGATAAGACCGATCTTAGTACTTAGTTATGTAAATCATTAAACTTCACATTACCTACTGGATTTAAATAGCATTAAAATCCACTATATTTTATTCCTCCATGATATTAACTAAACTTCACGCCACTTCCCTAGCGAGGTAGGCAGAGATAACCGAACGCCATAATGGCGTGTCCGGCTTTTGCCGGCGAGCGCGCAGCGCTCTCCGCCGCCGTTGGGCAGGACCTCTCGCTGCCATCCGTGGTGTCAGCCATGGTGGCGAGCGAGAGCTCCTGGGAGGCGGTGCTCTCCTTCTGCGGCATCGTTATGTCGCAGAAGGAGAGCGCCGAACGTCAGCGCGAGCTCGACAATCCCGCCCGACGCAGAAGGCGAGGCCGCCGTGGCGATGGTGTCTAACCCGGCGGCGCCCTACAGGGGGGGGCTCCGAATACTCCTGTGGTATCCCTGCCTGTCGTAGGAGGCGACTAAAAGGGCCTTTGGGGCTGTGGAGTGTTTGCGGGGGGGCCTGCATTCACTTCGTTAAGCAGCCCCAGAGAAGATGACGACACGTGGATCCTCGTCCGTTAAATAGGATGGGGTGACACTGTGGTCTGTGCCGTCATAAGCACCGCGAGGTGTTCTGGGGGCGAGGTTGCCTCTCCCTCGAGATGGGCCGCATGGATCGGCAGCGGCGTAGACGTAGATTTCGCGTAGAGTCCCGAGTGGGGAGCCCGGAATCTGCGCCAACGCCCGAAGAATGACCACCGTGAGGTTTAGTCGGTAGTAGAGTGCTTTCCCGGCCTCTGAGCCCGACACATCCCTCGTAGGCCGAACCTAGGTTTACTTGGACGGTGCGTAAAAGCATTCCTCACGTAAAAAAAAAAAAAAAAAAAAAAAAAAACGCCATAATGGCACGATCCTTACACACCTTACTCGCCTCTTCAACATTCATGATCCTTTTCATACAAGCTTTACGGTTTTAATGACTCCTAACATCACCTTCTGTTAATACACGACCAATCTGGTCGTGGTTACTACATCCTTCCACATTCGCATTGTATATCTGTTTAGTCAATCTTTCGTCATCCATTCTTTCCACATGTCCGAACCACCGGAGCATGCCTCTGCCCTCCTCCGTGATAAATTAAATCAAAGTGATTCTACGGGATCTTCTTATTACTACAAGCAAATATATATCTTTATCCTGTAAATCGAAACTAACTGTTTACATATTTTATTATGTAACGCGTCTAATTCTAAAGTCGCTGTTATATCATCTAACTACATAATGTAGAAGCTCGTACGATAGTCATTAGAGCATTGTTTGTTTACACAGTTTGTTTGCTAGTCCAGCTCTAGTTGTTGCGATTAGTATGGAAAACTACGACTACGACTACGCAGTATTTAGCCTCGCCTCTTTAGCTGACCTCGCCTCTGAAAGATTACCGTATCGTGGAACTGAGGCTTAAGCGGATTTGTAGTGACGTACCGCGTGGATTAGGGACAGGTTTCGCTTACGTGGAAGCGAGATTCATGGCACTAACACCTACTTTACCTACATTAGATTACCTGAGTACATGCCTAGGATGTGCGTTGTAGGAACCTTCAATCAGTGAGACCTGATTACAAGTTTCGAGATTTGTATATCACGCATATCTCGGTATATCGCATATACATTATACATGTTTCCGTAGGTACAAATAAATATTCTCATACTTTTTTATGGATAGGTAAATATGAAAAAATACTTTGCCATTTTAAAAAGCTTAAATAGATTTTACCTACGTCATTTTGGCAACTAAAGGATTAAGAAAAGATAACTAACGTGGAAACAAATTGCTAATCGCTAAAGCAGAGTTCTATTAAGAACAAGGCAGTATTATTGACGAACTGTGTGTGTTATTTGACTTTTGCTAATTTTGTTTATCAGGGTATTCAAACGGTTCCGGGATGTGAATCCCGAACTAGTGCCCAAGCGGATGACGGAGAACCAGGCCCATACTATAGCAGTGCCCGTGGAGGAAATAGAGAAGTTACCAGAACTGAAGGTTAATCTTCGATTTTATTTAAATGGTGCATGAGAATAGAAAGAAGTTTTCAATACTAGCCTGTGTGCCGCGTAACATGTTTCCGATCCACGAAAATAAGTATTTATTTAAATGAGACGTAAAGAAATAAATATGTCTATTATAACTTTGCAGCTATGACTGGCTAGATCGCGCATTCGGTAGTGATCTTGACCCATGCGCCAAGAGTTATGGGTTCGATCCCCACCCAGGACAAACATTCGTGTGATGAATACTTGTTTATTTACTATTGTTATAGCAATACCTATTGTTTTTTTTTAACTTACGTATTTTCAAAATACAATTGATTGATTTTAAAAATGGTCAAACCATTTTCGAAATTAATTTTTCATTTTTGTTTTTTTTCCAGGAAAACCCATTCAAACGCCGAATATGTCAAGTATTTTCACACGATGGCTCGGGGAACCTCACTTTTGAGGACTTTCTTGATATGATGTCGGTCTTCAGTGAAGCCGCACCAAGGGATATAAAAGCTTGGTAACCTCTTTTTGTTAAGTTCACTTATCAAGAAGGTACGAGGTTAGATGGACCCAGACTTGCTATATTTACTATCATTTTCCATGATTGGACCCTGATTCTAAGCTTGAGTTATGGAAAACAGGACAAACCAAGGTGGACATTTTGATAACTTATCCGCTACGAAGATCGAATCTGTGGCCCTTTCATTTGTCGCGAACCATTGACAAACGGAGTAACGAGCTTCCACCACTCTTCATAACTTTTCCTATCAATCATAAAATACCTACCTACACATTTCCAATAAATAACTATGTAATTACATTTCTTTAAAAGTCATTAGAAAAACAAGCATTTAAAAAGTTTATAAATTGAAATCGAAAAAACGCTTAACAGATTGATAATGGCAATTCAAGTGTTATTCAGCCACTGAAATTATTGACAGTTAATTGGGAAAGTTGGTAATATCACTTGAAGGCGTCCGCCTTCAAGTGATATTAGAAGACTTTTTACCAACTCTTTTCAATTAAAAATTGTCTACGGAGAGCTTACAGCGGAATTAAGCTGTTTGAAGACATTATTGTTAAACGAAGCACGAGATACGACGTCTAACCATATTTCCATATTTCCTTGTATCGATTTCCAAACCCCACCTTCCTGCACCATTGTAAGTATACAAAGGACAGTCCTTTTAAAGAAATAAAGCATAAAATATCCTACCTGTATAAATTACGCTACTCCTTCTTTTTTGCTTATGTTGAATAATTATAACGAATAGATTGACACCTCATTTATCAATCTGACCTCGATCCTTACCTTATCTTTTTTATATTACGTGAAGCATAGATAATCTTTTCCCCTTTTTACGAACAATCCGCGGACGAAGAAGTATGCGATTTGGCACAGTTGATGTTTATATGGAGAAGGAGTTCAGAAAGCAAATAAGTATTTTGATAAATATTGCGTTAGAAATTCATAAAAGAATAAATTAATAATGGTCGAATTTCGACCACTAGTATTATTTAATAGACAATTGGTTTTTCATGTGTATGAATGTAATAAAATATTATTTATGAAAAAAAAAATCAATAAAAATATCTATGTTCTCATCAATAATATTTTTAAGATTTTATACTAAGAAATTTCTAACAATCACTTTTTTCAAAGACGATTTTTTTTATTCGCTTCAGCCTACAATAAGTTCAAAGCCCGCAACGCGAATTACTAGATACTTGTAAGCAAGGAAGGGTGGAAAGGTCTAAAAATTTATTCATTGATCTTCAAGAATGAATACATAAAATAACATCATGCCCATAATCCCCGAAAGGGTAGGCAGAGCCAAACGGGCAGCTGGCCCCTTTAACCACATTCAGCCAAAATAAAACTGGGCTGGGTTAGATGGAAAATAACTAGACGTTTGTACAAAATAGCTATAGTCCGCTTGAGTCATGGTCGTCGTCCCTCTTTCAGTGCAATACCAAAAGTATTAATCATATTTATATATGTCAAGTCGCATCAGTCGCTGGTCAGGCCAAAAGGCCAAAAAATACATTAAATAATAAATCGATTTTTATGTAAAACTCACATCCCTACTTTTCAGGTACGCCTTCAGAATCTACGACCTGGACGACGACATGTACATCGGCCGAGAGGACCTCTTGGAGGCCACCCGCCTCCTCACCAGAGGCGAGCTCCACCCCCAGGAACGGGACGAGATCGTCGCCAGCGTTCTGGACGAAGCCGACGTGGATGGTGACGGCCGGCTGTCCTTCATGGACTTCGAACACGTGGTCGTGAGAGCACCGGACTTTTTGTCCACCTTCCATATCAGGGTTTGAGATTGGAGAATAAATTTTTCATTGTTGCTAAAGTGGGTTGTTTATTTAATTACAATAGCCGTTGTTTAATATAGCACACCAATTTATCTGGGTCTGATCTAAGCAGGTAGGTAGGTCTGGGATTTTGGGGATTGCAGACAGGCATACCTTCATCAATATCTGCCTATTTACAAACCCTGAAATACCTACACAGAGTCGCAAGAACAGTGAGGGCGACTTAGTCGTAAGGTAAATGGAAAATTGTATAAAAGAAAAAACTAATCACTAGCTTTTCCCCTACAATATCCAAAATCTAATATACCATTAGTCACCTTTTACGACATACTAGGCAAGGAACACAGTTGGCTTTTATGAAGCCCCAGACGAACATGGGATACCTAGTTGGTTGTTTATGGTTTTAATAAAGAGGTTTTCGTTTTTATTTTTAAGCCAAACATAAATACTTCAACTACCTACAGAAACTTTAACCAAATATTTACGAAACAATTCATCAGGTATACCACTGAAAATAGGTTCTTACGTTAATATGATATTAATAACATGAGTTACAAACTAGACTAAGGTACGTCAGTCGTTTTAATATTGCGAAGTGAATACAGGACCGGGGAAACGGAATTTAATAAATCCCGTACCATCTGCCAAGTTCATGACATAGTTTATTAAAATGGAAACCTGCTTCAAACTGGTTTTTCGCGAATATTTAAAATGTGAAAGAGATTGTTACGTAAAAATTTTAGTGCAAAAAAATAAATATCATTCTATGCATAATAAAGATACCTAGGCTTAATCAACGAAAATAAATATATTATAATATCCTCCTAGCCGATATCGATTACGGTGGTCAATCTCAACGAGGATAAGCCAACTGCGCAGGAGATGTTATAGTGCACAATTGTCTGCGCAGACACAAGTGCACTCTCTGTTCTTCTCTCTTATAGTCCGGTGAGGCGGCGATTCGACATGACCGGAGAGAGGTCAGGCGCAGAACCAACAGCATAACGTGCTTTCCGAGGCACGGGGGTGATTAAAACGCCAACTTCCTGACTCAGGACTGTTACTGAGTAATTTCAATACTAAAATAACTAGCCACAAATTTTGGCCCGACCCGGGATTTGAACCCGGGACCTCTTGGTCCTTAGGTAGCGCATGCTGCCACTAGACCAACGAGGCAGTCAATGAAATATATAATTATATAAAAAAGAAAGGGATCGACTGGGTTATCGTATAATAATAATAATAAATAAAAAGCATTTATTTCTCATCACAAATAGGTCGTAAGAGTTAGGACTTAATTGCTAATTTTGAATGCATCCCGTATTTGTGAGACTGGTGCCTGATATAGGTTACATCATCTTCCTAGCGTTATGTCCCGTGCTTAGACTAGGTCCGCTTACACCATGATCCAGGATTTAGCGAGTCTGGTAATTACATTGAAGCGACTGCCGATCTGACCTTCGTAACCCTAAGATAGGGGAACCAGACAATTTTTGGATCATGATGCCTGATATAGGTTACATTGAACCTGTAATTACAGAATACCAGGCCCTCTCATGTGGGTATATAAAAAAAATCCTAAGATGTTAAATGCAGGGAAATAATTATAAATTGTGCTTGATAAAAAAAATATATCGTATATACATATCTCATAATGGACGGTGACATATAATAAAATGTTTTATAGTTTGAGTTTATATAGGATCTGGATAGGATATAAGAAATAGACTATTAACATTTTAGGATATCTACATAAATAAAAAATTAGTGAATGTGATTAAAGGGGCTTTCTGCCCCTTTGACTCTGCCTTCCCCTTCCAGGATTAAGGGAGTGATGTTATTTAAGTACTTAAATAGTATCTGGTGACAAAGGACAGCATGTTTTGAACCTCTTCTTCTTCCCACAAAGCAAGAAATATGTCTGGCATTTGTAAAGAGTGACGTCATTACATATTCTCAGCTCTCTTTTTAGCAGAACAGTTTAAGCTTGTAATTTTGTCTCTGCTGCGTAATTTGCTGTATTTAATTAAACAATCTAATTTTAAACTATGGATTGCTACGTTTATATATTCTACTAATAGGGATGTATTTAGTATTAGTCGCAAACGTAAAAGTATTGTACCACATGGGACTTTTGTTATCCATTTTGAGCTAGAAAATATCCTTTTATCGGTTTAACATCCTTTTCTGCCTTTACTGAAGTCTATGCGACAAGGTCACAGGTCGGAGCTATGAAATAAATTTTCGTATATCAACATCCTAAAATGTACATGTGCCTTTACTAACCCATAATTTAGTAGCGTATTTGACAGTAACATGGCCACTATCGACCGCGTTTACCGGCTAATAGGCAATCGAGCCACTGTTGAGACGTCGGCCGCAGCCCGATGAGGCATCAAGGGCCTTGTATCGTATAAGCCGACCGCTTTGTAAGTCTATCATTAAACTACCGACAGTAGTAAACGAACGACCCTCGATAGTTTGTGGACTACCTATTGAGTGCAAGTGACAAGTCAATCTACATATTAGATTAGGTAGGTCTACGGCTTCTGTTCAATATTCACGGTTAGTTCCATAAGATTACCTTCCTCAATTAGCATTGTTGAATGATTTTGAAACGGTAAATAAATAAATAAACTAATAATGAAAAATTTTTTTTCTTATTTTTTATACATAACTTAACGCCCGAAATCCCCGAAAGAATAGGCAGAGTCAAAAGGGCGGCAAGCCTCTATAAACCACATTTAGCCGAAAATAAAACTGGGCTGGGTTAGATGAAAAATTATGAAAAAGTAGTGACAAGTGGGTAGCTCGTCGCCTACTTAATCACATACCCAAAACCCGATAAGTCGCCTTTTTGTTAAGCATGACATGCTAGGCAATAAAAACAGTTGGCGCATTTTTTTCAAGTCCTAGACCAAAATAGGACAAACTGTTTTTTATTTAAGAGATGGTAAATAAGCTAGCGAGTCGCTAATGGTAAGTAGGTATCCCATAGACTAGGTACTGCAACACCAGAGGAATTGCTGATGCCTTACCGGTCTAAGGTGGCTGAGCGTCTGGTATCGTCACTCATCGAGCAAAAAATAGGAACTTAGGGCTGTTTTTTTTTTAATAAATGGCGGCTACGTGCATGGCCGGATCTACTATAGGGACCCTTTGGGCTACAGCCCAGGTCGATAAAAAGGCCCACGTTGAAGACGAAACACATATCTATCGACATATTTCAGATTCCAGCACACTAGTAATACCTAGAACCATTTTAGGCCCCTGAGTAGAGTTAGCCCACAGTCCGCCTTTGACTACGTGGCTTCAACACCTACATAATTTAATAATGATTGACGAAATAGATACCACTTTAGAGAAATTACATCTTGGATCTATATTTATGAATGGTGGCTATATTCCTATATTACTCGTTAAAGTAAAGTACATACTCGCTACAAGGATTTGCGGTGAAAAGTAGCACAGAAAAACAAGTTCCCAAACGCAGAGCGAACATCGTTCCCGAAGCGTAACGTCAAAGAGCAGACAATCAGGGAAATGGCCCCGGGCCGCGAGGTGGAATAAACGGTGCCCGATCGAGTTCGCTGCGTGTCGCCAGGGCTGCCTAAATGATGTTCTATTTAAGCCAAATTTTTCAATAATCGGATAAAAGATAAGAGATTAATTATTGATGAATAATGAATTAATGATAAGAGATGAAAAGTGACATATTAAATTCATCAATTCAATGTCACTAGCTGTTTTTTTATTTATTTTAAAAACATCACGCCCCTAGTCAAAGTCAAAATAGGTATAGTCAAAGGGGGTCAATCCCCTCTAAGCACATCATCATCTTCCTAGCGTTATGTCCCGTGCTTAGACGGGGTCCGCTTAGACCATGATCCAGGATTTAGCGAGTCTGGTAATTACATTGAAGCGACTGCCGATCTGACCTTCGTAACCCTAAGATAGGGGAACCAGACAATTTTTGAATTATGGTTACAAATCCAAAGTTGTTTGAATTTGCAGGTTTCATCACGATGTTTTCCTTCACCGTCGAGCTAGTGGTATAAATACGTACATAAACTTGAAAAATCTAGAGGTACGTGCCCGGGTTTGAACCCTCTAAGCACATTCAACCAAAAACAAAACTGGACTGGGTTAGATGGAAAATTGTGAAAAAGTAGTGACAAGTGGCTAGCTACCTATACTAAGTATACCATTAGTCGCCTTTTACGACCTGCTAGGTAAGAAACACAATTGGCACATTATTTTCAAATCCCTGACCAACATGGCACGCTGACTATTTCTTATGTGAAATACCGAATGCAAGCCACAAATTTATAACTTTATTTATATTTTATCAGTCTTTAAATTTTATTGGAGAATCAGCCCTTAATTCGTGTGAATAACAGGGTCTGTTGTTCTTAAGAACTATATAAACTATTCTAAAAGTCTGTTTCTACTTTATTAGATTTTTGGTTACTTAGGTTTGTACAGTATTTGTTTGTTACGAATATATGAAGAATTATATAAAACGTGCTCTTACTTTACTGGATAGGTTAGATAGGTTTCAGTCAAATCTTTTTGGTTTCAAAAAATGAGCGTAAGTAATCCATAAAACCAAACTTTAATGAAATACTTATTTTATTGATTTTGTTTTCAAAATTAAACTGAATTTGATCCTTAAATTGCGTGAAATAAATTTAATTGTTAACTAAATTAGTTAACAAAAATATATCCCGTAAGAGTTATCAGTTATCAAATTGGTTACTATTTCTCTGTTAAAAATGCACGCATATTTTTTTGTCGGTGCGACAACCCTGAGTGACAGACGACGAGGCGACAATGTTCCGTGGTGCTGCGTTTGACAGCGACATATTGGCCAATCTGTCCACCTATCGACGACTGCGCCTGATTGTAGATAGCTATTGTTTAGCTTCATTTAGATTGAAGACGAAGCATTAGATATACGGTCAGGGACGCAACTGCCGCTACATCAACCGAATTAAAGTTTCGGGGCCCCCGATATTCAAGGGCCCTAAAACTAATACGTTGGTGATGAAAAGTGCCCTTATCGAATGTGACGCATAAGATGAAATTTTATGCGGGGACCTCCTAGCATAGAACTAGCTACGCCACTATACCATAAACAGCAATCCACGCTGCATCTACATATTTATTATTACATACTTTCTATTGGGCAGCATCCGATGGTAAAAAGTTTTACGTCACTGTTAAGATTAGTAGCCTTGTTAACTACGTTACATATCTTTCGAACACTGATAAAATGTCGCAAAAATAGATAAGTAATATTACACAACACAACAGTGGTAGACAGATTAGAAGGGACAGCAGGCCCCTTTAACCACATTCAGCCAAAAATAAAACGTCTGGGCTGGGTTAGATCGAAACAATGTGAAAAAGTAGTGACAAGTGGCTAGCTTGTCGCCTACATAATCACATACCCAAAACCCGATATACCATAAGTCGCCATTTACGACATGCTAGGCAGTTATCACATAATGTTTAGGTTCCAAACAAGGGTTAAAAATTAAACTTGTGTTATACATAAATTTAAATTATCACGTCTGAAATAATAAAGGGGTAGGCAGAGTCCAATGAGTTATGACCTCCATATACTACGTTTAGCTAAAAATCTAATTGGGCTAGTTTCCATCATCTAGCCCAATTAGATTGTTGTCGTGAGGTAAAACATTGTTCCAGGAAGTAATTGGTTTATTTAAGATTTAAATTTAAGTACGATGTAGGTACTACAAGTAAGTTCTCCTGAAAGCATGTATCGCTTAAAGTGCTGCCATCTATTATTTCTAGTAAATATTAACTAAGTACAAAGGGTCGTCTAAAGATAAGAATAAAGTCAAAAAAATTTTCGCCGTAGAAAATTAAATTATGGATTATGTACAATTAATTTATTAATTTTAACAGGTAAAATAATAAGCATGTACATATCCTTCAACAAAAAGAAAGCATGTTTTATCAAAATACATTAGGCAAGGTATTTTCCAACGTCCAAGACACTTTTACCGTAAATCAATCAAAATACTTTCGCCCACACTGTCAAAAATTGCGCCAAAAGTGTCTACCTACTGTGAAATTATTTTTTTTCTACAACAAAAATACCTGAAAGAATCGTTGAGCATTGATTTTTAATCCATAGACAATTGCTCACTAGTCGCGACGTGAAGCGACAAATAATTTTTTTTAGGCTATAGACACATTTACTACCCGTAATCCGGAAATATGTTTCAAAGTTTGAATAAATTTAATGAACAGCTTCTTTACACAGTTATCAAGAATAACAAACCAATTATCAGTTTTACCCATTCCATACAAATAAAACATGGGGAATTTATTATTTTTGAAAGAAACCGATAATTACCGAAAAATATATGTGTCTATTGAGAACGCATCCATTTCTATATTGCACGTGTTCTCTATGAATTTTAAAGTCTATATAGTCTATGGCTTAAAATTGAAGTACCTTCGCTTTTGTAGTCGCATTTTTAGCAATATCATGGCTAAAATGTTATTTTAATTAAGAAGACGTGCCTCAATATTCGTCGGATACACGTGCAGTGATAAGACAATTAGATATTTTTTACAGTTATATGATTACTTGCTCTCATTTGACAAATTGCGCTAGACCGCATATATAAAATGGCAGCCCTACCACGTAGAATAATCAAAGAGACACAGCGACTGATGCAGGAGCCTGTGCCGGGAATAAGCGCGGTGCCCAGTGAGACGAATGCACGTTACTTCCATGTTATCGTCACCGGCCCAGAAGACTCGCCCTTCGAGGGAGGACTATTTAAATTAGAATTATTTCTGCCAGAGGACTATCCCATGTCAGCGCCTAAGGTTAGGTTTATAACGAAAATATACCATCCGAACATAGATCGGCTCGGTCGTATATGCTTGGACATATTGAAGGACAAATGGAGCCCAGCGCTGCAGATCCGCACGGTGCTGCTGTCCATTCAGGCGCTGCTGTCGGCGCCGAACCCCGATGACCCGCTCGCAAACGACGTGGCCGAGCTCTGGAAGGTGAACGAAGGCGAAGCTATTAGAAACGCAAAGGAGTGGACACGGAGATACGCGATGGACAACTGAGCGCCCGTGCCCGCACACACCCATCAGTGCCTCCCCCACGCGCGCGACAAGAGGTGCGAACCGAAACTAACAGATATATCATGATTTTAAGAGTGCAAGTTATGTTTTACACCTTAGACCGAGTAACTTGTGAAGAGACAATTGTGGATAAATTTTTATTATTAGTGGGTACCCCTGTGGCATGCCGGTCGGTGCCGCGGCCGCCCACGCTCGCTCAGGCCCTCCCCACTTCTACGTAGCCTCGCCCCCAGTCTGGAGCGGTCGCTTCGATGGTCCGACAGATAATTGTTTACCCATTCACATGTAGCTTCGTTACAATATTAGGTATGCATATTTTTTTACTATCATTAAAATAGCAAATATATTAAATATCTGGAGACTTAAATGTATATATTTCATGGTTACAAATTTGGTTAATTTTATACAAAGGGTAGCGTGTACTGTCACAAAGTTGAATGTCTTTGTAAGCGTTTTGTCAACACCACCTTTGAGTGCAGAATATTGCTTAATTAATATCAGTTTTCTGATCTCTAGTGATTCTGAATGTAATTTAATTTTTTTATAGAATGTGAAAGCATATTAGCGTTTTTGTTTATCACTGATTAAGCTACATCAACATGATTTCACTATGAATCTTTTGTGTACTATTTACGTCTTGTATAAAAGTTATCATTAAATTGTATTTATGTAAATTTAATTTGGCTTTGTGAGCAATTTCGAAATACATAATATACAAAAAGCTAATTAATATTTTATTTTGATAAAATCTATGTATATAGTGTTCATGGTTCAAACCATGCCTAACTTCTTTCTAAAAGTAAATAATTATTTATTATCAGGATTATCAATCTTGATTGAATTATTAAATTGTCCAAAATATCCCATATAAATTAATAAATCATAACAAAGTCTAGTTTACGGAATGCACTTTGTGGTTTAAGATCTTTTTTCTCTCACAAGAATTCACAATTCACTTACGTAGGAGATTTACAATTAAAAGTAAACTTATTTAAGGAATGTACACTACATTATCATAACAAATAATAAATACAAATTCACATTAATTCTAAATTTAACTCATAATAATTCCCTAGGTACCAAAAATAATGAAAAGCTATGTGTAAACTAGGGCGAACTGCCCTAGTTTACACATAGCTTTTCATTATCTCCCGAAAACTTCATTGAACATCGGAAACAGTACTAAAGAACATAGTAACTAAAGTAAATAGTAAAAAAAAACCATGTATTTTTCTTGTTGATTAGCTATATAAAAACTAGCCTAAATGTAAAGTAGTTACGCCCCTGCTGTTAACAAAATTAAACTAAGTATTCTGTCCTTTATTAAACCAGAAATTTACTGTATAAACTATTCTTATTTTGAATAAATTAGATTACACAACTTGCGAGAGGGTATCCTCTCAAAAATGATCTAAAATACCTAAAACTGTGTCACTTGTTCATTATTGACATGATAGCTGTGTCATCTGACCACAGAAACTAAATTCACTCGTCTAAATAAGTACTTTTAGCAGCAATCCTTTGTTGTGAATGGCAATTTGCAATAATGAAGTAAATTAGAAGCTGGCATCCACAAAGGATTAATTTTTTTTTCAGACTACGCTACCTCAGCAGCTTCAGAAAACAATTTTAAGACTATTTTGTTCATCTTCCTAGTATTATGTCCCATTTATAAATCAATGACCATGATCAAAATCCCAAATTTAGCAAGTTTATAACTGATTGTTCGATAAAAATACTAAATTACCTGTTTTTTAAATTACTTAACTCTATATTAAATTCATACTGTTTTGGAAAACCTGTAAAAGGTAAAAGGAGTATCTTTTTTACTATGTGAAAGAATATACTATAATATATTATTTTAGTCAATAAATGAGTAAAATTTAATAAATACACAGATTTTCATACACATACATAAAGTGTACATATATTATAAGCTTTAGAAGAAAGAAAGAAAAACATAATAAAAAAAAATCCTGTTTATATGAGGTTATAATATTATACTTTGAACTTGTTTCGAAATACAAGTTAAGTATAGCTTGTATTATTAGTTTCAGTGATAAGATTAGGTATCTGTGTACCTTATCGTTTCTCAATCTGATTTTATTGACCTATGGGAGAGGTCATTAAACAGAATATAAACTATTCCAAACAGATACCTACTTGATGACTCATGAATATTACTGCAACCAATACATGTTTATAAGTTTTTTGATGGCAACTCTATAAAAATCTTATAATTTAAATGAGGGACTGAAAATTACTAGATTTTGTCTTTTTAATGTGATCCTTTTGGAATCACAACATAAATTGATACTTTCCTCTGAAGGACGCGACGCTAAAGTTTGAGAAACTCTGACCTCAATTATTGTCTCTTTGTTTTGTTCTAACCACATTATTTTCATATCTTTATTTTTCAATATCATTGCTGATAAAGTTTGATCTTCAATCGATTTATCAGCCAAGGGTCATTGGCTCTAACTGATATCAGACGAAGGTCGTTTATCATTCTAATTATTCAAATAACTTCATTAAACCCTATTAGCATGGTCTAATTGATAGTTCGTTGTTCAATCGTTTTCGATGTTATTGCATGGACGCCTTCCGTCATTCGCCTTTGTGAAGTCGGAGCGTGTTCCCGCCTACTTCTTTCAGAACGGCAAAGGTCGTATAGCGAGCCATCTATTTTAACAGGCTTAACCCACGCAGGGTAACGCTAGGCGTATCATAAAGCTGTATACTCGTTTTACATTTTAACAAGTAATTGTATATATTGGCCTAAATGTATGGCTTATATTGATGATAACAGCATCTTATCCTGTAATATTATTGACGATCCGGCGGCATATTGCTAGTTCTTGTCCAAATTCCACTTTCAGGTATTTCTAAGATTTCCTGCTATATATCAGTTTCAAAATCCCTCTTACATACATATCACGCCGTCAATCCTCAAAGAGGAAGGCAGTCCAAGGTGCTAAGTGCAAGGTCATAAGCTCCATAAAGAACAATCAGCCAAAGTTAGATGGCATTTGTGAAAAATAGGTGACCAGCTAGCTCGTCGCCTATACTATCTCGGACCCAATATACTCAATACACTGTTATTCGGCCTTTATGCTGTTTATGCTAGGTATTACTTAATCCCTCTCATCGCTGATAGGGTGATAGATAAAACTTTTTTCCCATTTGTCCCCAAACAGGACCACTGTTTGAGGCCTTAAATTTAGTACGAAAAAGACCTCAAGTTTTTAGTACCTACATAAAAGGGTATTTTAACATTTACTTACTTTATTTTCAACTACAAGGTCCTTGCTATTGCTAGCGATAATAAAATCAAAGTGGTCCTTAGTCACAAAAAGGTGCGGAACCACTGCCTTAAGGGGACAAAGCAGAGCGACAGTTATGACTACTCCATTTTTAATGTTAAATTTTTCAAGTGGACGTAACTCTGGAATTAGCGAGGTACCTACATTAAAATGATTGACGTCCAAACTCCTATCCTTCTGAGTTATTTAAATGTGCGAGTTTCTTCACATGGTTTCTCATCGCTGAACTGGTAACAAGTCCACTTATGTACTACATATACTTAATAATAAAAAAATTATGTGTCGCCATTAACTGGTTTGCAATTGTAATTTATTGTGACTCCGAGGCGGGAAAGCCATCGGGAAAACCAATGGTTGGCGTCTGCGATCTGCAACTACCTACTTAGTTAATCAAACAGAATGCGCTGCACACACGCGACCTGGTCAATCTACGTATCTACCTACATCAACATCGGGCTTAAGAGACTGGAAATCCACAATACTCTTTTTTAAGGATTTGTGTACATGGCGGTGAATTTCATCTTATGATGTTACTCGTGTTAAGTAAGTATTTGGTAAGTAAACGGAGTAAGTAAGTTATTAAGTATGTTTACAGATACTTAATAACTTACCTGAAAATAGCACCTTTTGAGACAACAGACTACTTCAGTTACAAACGGCACTAATTTATATTATACAGGGGCGAAACTACAACTATATCAGCCGTATCAAATGATATAGGGCTCCCGATTTTAAGCGCCCTTACATGCCATTCGTAAAGGGTTCACTAACAACCTTGTGTTGAAATTTTATTATGGAGCCCACGTAGAAATTGGCTATAGCCTTTTACGGGCCGAGTGCGAGGTTCCATAACTTCGACCACGAGACATCGCATTTGCGAAGCCGCTTTCGATTTCACACAGCAGGAAATGTTTAATGAGCTTTCACCCTCATGTAAAATTTCTGTTTACAGTCTACTCTAGATAATAACTAATCGTTTGAGAACAAATTTGAAGCAACTGTTGTAATATCTAAATTGTTGTTATGACAAAATTTTTACGAGGCTAACACAGACGTAAGTCCGTCAGCGGCTCAATACCTGGTCTGACAATTTTTGCACTCCTAGGCCCACTCTGCTCTCTCTGCCTGCGACGTGACTATGCTATGGAAGTAACTTTATTTGCGGCCCTACTGTACTGTTTTACCAGGTAATCTACCTGCATAATTTTACGATCTTTAGTTTGTTCTTTTCTAGTGGTGTCGCTAAATTGGGGGCCACCTGGTCCTGGTGTTAATGTTTATTGTGGTATCAACACAAAAAGAAACATCGACATCGCTTGAAAATTAAAATAATACCTATCTATCGATTTCAGGAAGCACGTGTTATGCTTTTATTGTTTTCGTAAGTAATCTTTAGGAATAATAATATTCCACGCCTGTTGGCTTGTTGTTGGCCTGTTAATGTTGGTTCAAAAATAAATTTGAGTACATAGGTATCTATTTAATATCTGCATTTACGCCTAAGAAATTATCAAGTTTTCTGAAGTGGGTACATATATGGAGAATAGGGATGATGAGATCTAACAAAAGTAAGAGAAAGAGAGTGAAAAGTAATTCCCAGACATAATTAAATTTAAAGAACTTATTATTTACGACCCTACATCTTTCGTCATTTCATTTATTAGAATATTTTGTTTTTATTTGATTTGAAAACCATTAAAAACCTGTCAGTCGAGTAGGTATGCTGAGCCGTTACGCCACACCTCAGTATTTCTATACAAAATATGAGGAAGCATTGTGTTGTGAAAGCTCATGTCAAATATTTGATGGTGTCATTTTCCATAATAAGGCGACTCATCAAAGGCGGAGATAAGGCTTTCTATGGCTTAGGACTTTCAACTAACAGAATGAATATGTTTTTTCAGAAAGCCCTGAGCACAAACAGTAGGTGTATGACTAGTAAAGCGCAACATAGATACTTTGTAAAACTTAAAAAAGGATTCGTAATCAAACAACAAGACAGTTTGTTCAGTTTATTCTTAACTTTAATGCAGACTAGAATAATACTCTTAGAAATGAGAACAACAATAGTTATTTCACATGTTACAGTGTACCTACCATATACCAGCTTCCACATAAAAGGCTATTTATTATCCGTGTTTCTCAATGTAAATAAATCTTATTCACAACAGCTAGCAATATAAAATTACATATCAGACTGTATACCTATATTTACTTTAATAAATGGGTAGAACATTGAGGGTTGAGATCGACGTCCTCCATAAACCAAACAAACGCAGGCTGGATTTAAATGTTTCTTTGTTGAATTATCGTATTTCAAACGATACTTTTTATTTTTGCTCTCACGATTTGTCTCTTTTCATCGTATTGTGACTTCGATCGTTTAAAACATACTCGACCAGGAAAATGTGCTTATAAACAGTTGATGATTAAAATCCACGCACTTATTAACTTGTTTATATTGCGCTGCCTATAAAATTATGAATTTAACATCATAGTGGGACAACTCGAATTAAAAGGAAACGAATTAATAAAATTTAATATAATTAGAGGTAGGTATATGTACTTACTATTTTATATTTATTTAGATGTTATTGCTTCAAACAATCCTTTCTAGGCAAACCATCTGCTTTCCTTTAAGTGGTGGTGGTGTTATGATATAATATTTATAGTTTAAAGCAGTCTTTGCAGCTGAATTATTAAGTATACTTACTTAATGATAGTGATGAAATAGCGTAACATGTGCGATTTCTATTACCTTGCTAGATCTTTGACGTTTCTCTTCAAGGTAAGTACACTTTGACCATGACACAAAGGCGAGCCTATTTATCATACATATTGTACTTAAAACTACACGGTAAAATAAAACGTACTCCGATGTTAGTACATATTACCTTATTAAAAAGGACGCCGATCGATGCAACAAAAATGTAAGTAAATATAGGATCGCCAATAATATTTTAACAAGGGAATTTGAACAAGGAGTTAGTAGATATTAAATACAATGAAGCAGATTAACTTGAGTGGGAGACTAATTGTGTGGTTATAAACAAATATTTTATACATAAACAAATATATAGAAACTCGTCCTCAGAGCGCTAAGCTTAGCTAAGAACACAGGACATACATACAATATAATATAGGTTACATAGTAATGCTATAGCGACACTATAAAATTTACAAAATATGATATATCTTTTGAAACGCTACACGAAATAATGCTTTTATTTATTAGGTACCTATATCGACTAATCAATTCATTTTTATTTTGATCACGTAGATCCGCGGTTGAGAAAATGGCGAATCAGGCATTTGATAAAAACGCGGACACGAAACAGCTACTTACGTGCCTGAGTCGCAGTCATTTTAAGAACCCTTGGACAATCTATCTAAGCTATACACGTCGTGGTATCCGACGCCTTCCCAAAAAACAACCGCTGAACATCCACAACCACACATCCACAAATCCATCTAGGTTCACCGGCGATGTTTATTTAGAATTTATTCTACATACCCTATAGACGTCTGGGCAATGTTCTATGCCTATGTTAGCCTTTTAAAATCAGTTTACATTTGTAGAACTCCACTCGGTTGTTTTCCGGAACAAGCGCCAGATTTGCATGAAATGGTTTGAACTATGGTGCACTTTTGATAAGATAAAATGACGTTATAAATCCAGACAGTTATAAAAAAGTCAATAGCCTTTTATAACACAAAAGAATCATACAAATAATATTTTAAAAAATCACAAATATGTAACTATTTAAAAATAATTCATATACTTATTATTCTAGAACGCATTTACGTATCTATTGATTAAAATAAATATAAAACATATTGAGATACAAATCTAAAATAAATATTGGAATGATTCGACATATTTCGTGTGGATGAGTGCATGTATTATGTACTAAAATTATTAAAGTATTGTTCTTTACATAACAACAGATCGTATAAAACAGCTTAATTAAGTTAAAGTAATGGCAATAATCAAAATATGGCTTGAAAGTACCTTATCGTAAGTTTACCAGCGGCCTTTATATATGATATATAATATTGGCTCTTCTGAATATATTGAGTCTCTAAAAACTGTGAAGTTAATAATTAAAGTCTTAAACAGTAGTTTTGCCTCAATCACATTCCATAATTCTCTTTTATGCACATGTGATCAGCAATGTGTGTATCTCTCCTTATATCTTCTACTCTTTCTCTCTCTATCGTATGTTAAAGCCCATATGCATACATATTATTTGAAGGCGTAAAATACCTATTTAATAAAAAAGCCAAATACCGATTGAGTTATATAGAGATCATTGATAAAAATTCATACAATTTTATCATAAAATAACCCAGCAACGTGTAGGTACCACGCGCAAATATGACCAAGGTCAAGCCCAGCAAATTTTCTCGCCACCTGCTAAAATGGTAGAACAAAGAAAAAGTCTCATACAAATTCATACAATCGTGACATATTCAGTGGAGTAATTTTTAAAAATTCTAATAAATATTCGTTACTACACAGATTGACAGACAACCCACCGCATAACTTTAAAAACGTAATTAGCCTGTCATTATTATAGACTTGACATCTTTCAATTATAATGATTTCATCATTATTACGTCGATCAATATTACGATCGCCCCAATTTACTAGTTGAAAGAACGACATTTTCGATAGCACATAGCTTGCAGATTTTCGCAACGTATTCATAAAATTGCAAATATTTTTTGAATGAAAAGTGCCTAATTAAAAATTTAATTAGAAATCATAGTGCCAGTCATATTCCAATATACATAAATGAAATAGGCCGCTGGTCTTGTTATTTAAATATTGTGTCCATTTCTTTACAACAAAGATTATAGTGACATATGGTTAAAAAAAGGATTGCATTCTATCGATAGGAAACAATGCCAAACTTTGCCGTATAAGGCACCACTAGCTTGTGATATTAGCCTGTAAGTGGTGTGGAGCATTTTATTAGTCCATTCAATGAATGAACGACACTTGAACTCATTCATTCATCTGCAATAGCTAGTGATGCCATCTTCGCAGAGTTTTCTCGAAACCCAAACGACAACGTAGTATTCACTGACAATATACAATACTATCTAAGCAGATATGAGTGAGTTTGATATTATTCATTCATAGGTACAATCGTTAAATGGAATACGTTTACACATTGTCATGAAAATATTTGAGCCGATTCGTATTTGCTACCGTTGTAACGTTATTCCAGAGATAAAAGACTTCGGATAGCAAAGACAAACCAGCTGACAATAGAGAGATAATATAACTTATGACCTATCTTATTTAGCCACGTAAGCATTTTAAGCATTTTGAAACTTGACATCACGTAACTTAGTTTGTTTGAGTATTTTCTTCAGCTAAGCTACTGTTAGACTCCATTCTCGCTTTTGTAAATGATATTTCAAAACATTTAGACTTTTTAAAACACTATTCTTATCAGTATTAATACATGTTATTGCTACTAAGTTAACTTACTCGCGATAATGAAGTTGTTCGAAATGAAACCGAGTTTTAATTTTCCAAAAATAAAACTCAGTGCTCAACGGAATAGTATGTTTTCAAAAGAAAGTAACTAAATTAAAAATCTGTTGGAACGAGTCCAAATATTTTTTCAAAAGCAGTTCTTACGTTATACTCGCAGTACGCGCTAAAAATATTTCCTCTTTTCCCAGAGTTTATGCAAACCACTACGTTTGCATAACAAAATTATTTAGAAAAATAGTTATTCTGTAAACATTGACAATTGTTTACATACTATTTCTTCTAAAAACACAAACGTAGCAGTTAGAGTTCTCGCACGAACAGTATAACCTCTAAGAAATGTTATTGCTTTATTTAATTTCCATTTCAATAAAACACATCAACAAACGTTTGGCGCGTGCTGCGAAAAATCAGATCAGCTTAGGCCGGGTCTGTATTATTATTAGGAGCGGAACTTGCGCGTCCTAACATTTAAACACATCGACAATATTTCTTATTGTGTGAATTTCGGCACAGCAGACCTAACTTTAAGACCGCAATCACGACTAACAGAACGGGCGAATGAGATACACCATAATAACACACATGCCTTCTATTTCTCTTGTCCCTAACGCCTAGTTTCCTCTCTTCAAGGCGCAGGCGTGGCCTGGCAAGTGTTCGTATACCGAGCGAGTGAGTGAGTGAGTGAGTGAGTGAGTGAGTGAGCGAGCGAGCGAGAACGGAGAGCGCGTGAACGGGCCGTGGGCAGCGGTTACGTAAGCAGGCACTTGGTGCGCGGCGGCGCGCGCGCTTAGATGAACACCGGGTTCTCCTGGCCCGTCAGCAGCCTGAACATCGATGTCGGCATCGTCTTCATCAGGATCTGGGGATACACGTGTATATTTGAGACATACAGGGCTAGTCGGAATAAACTAAATATATTAAAATATCAATGAAATAGTAAGCTGTTTAATTTTACATCAGGATCGTTTAGCCACGTAAGCATTTTATATGACCTGTACATGTACTTTCTATTTATTAACATAGTTCCTGTATACGAATTTCTGTAGTACAAAATTATTTATTGATTTTAAATACATCGTAACATTTAATTTGATTTACTTCTTGTAAATCAAATTAAATGTTTTATAAACCAATAGATTTTAATAGGTAAATTAAAAATCCTAGGCTAATGCTAACTGATATCTCTGAACGAGACCAGGACATAGCCTATGATATGCTTATGATCTTTGCACTATACAATTTAGTTAATTCCTGCTGCTAGCAACTGCGGAGAACTTCCTGGCTAGTCTATAAATATAGGACCGTACCGTACGACGTGTTACTCCTGTAACACATCGCTCGGTATAATCCCCGCAGATTGCTAATGCGCCTGGCCGCCATATTGGTGACGTAATCGTGACGTATCGAACACTCAGTACCGTTCGCAAAACTGACCAGCGAGTATTGCGGGTGACGTCACGTGGGTGTTAATTAGACAAGGTTCCAGCGCATTAGCAATCTGCGGAGATTATACGGTCTCGTATGAGCGGCAGGTACCTCCCCGACGGAGGTGGCGAGCAGGTTGACGATGCGCTCGTGCGGCACGGCCACGACGCTCTGCGCGTTGATCTCGATGATGCGGTGCCCCACGCGCACGCCGCCGCGCTCCGCGATGCCGCCGCGCAGCAGGCTGCAGATCTGTACGGGAATGTGCTACGTTATGGTATGCGTAATCGTTGTATGTGCGCTACGATTTAGACAAGTATTGTCCTCAAGAATGAGCCGGTGCGAAAATGTTAGTAATCAGCAGTGGCTTGGGTTTATGTCGCCCAGGGCGGGACTTCCATAAACTCTGCTTTTCACCGCCTCTCAAATACATCATACCGCTTCTCGATGCTGGATGCAAGCCCTAATTTATATATTCCTAAATTGGCGGGAGTTTATCTATACCTACTATGATATACAAACTATCTAATGCTCTTTCTCTCTCAAGTCATTTAAAATTCTCACATATTAGATAAATAATTAATACACTTTTTTATTTCTTACTTATAATTATACAATGATGTGTCAACATAGTTAGGATATCAATCTGGCTGTAAACCTGAGTTACAACATGTTTAATATTTAAGTGATTGCTATCTGTTTTGTTGTCTAAATAAATAAATATATATCACATTTAGAGGCATACGAATAAAATGAATCTCGCTTAAGACAATACGAGCAATAATTAAACGAGCCAGAATGAAACTTTCTATCATGATTATGTGGTCGCGACCACGATCAGGTGCTGAATGCCGACGGCACTCACCACGCCGTTCTGCACGCTGAAGCCGAGCTGGTACTTGGTGTCGGGGCGCTTGATCTTGACCTCGACGACGGGCGCGCACGGCACCACGGTGAGCTTCACCACGGTCTGGTTCTTGGAGTTCTTGATGTACGTCTGGCACGTGGACAGCGGCAGCCCCACCAAGCTCACGCCGTTTATTGCTATTATCTGATCGCCTGGAAGACGGATAATCGTATCACGTAAATTGAGTACGAGTATGTGTACAGTCACGAGCAATATGTATACATTGTTACATTTTCAAAAACTTCTACCACTCCGTGCCATTAATTTGAAACAAATGTTTACCCAGTTATGTCAGTTTGACGGTAAGATGATTTAGGAGAAATTGTTGTTCACGTATTTCTAGAATATCTGACAACAACACATTCATTGATCTGACTCCGAGGTAAGTAGCTTAAGAACTCGTGTTACTGATATTAGAATCAACAGTGGTATTACAAATATATACTTAAATATTGGATATTAACACCCAGACGTAGAATAAACACAAGTATTCATCACACGAATGTTTGTCCTGGGCGGGGATCGAACCCACAACTCTTGGCGCATGTGGCAGGGTCACTACCGAATGCGCATCCAACCAGTCAATGGTAGAAGTTAAGATATTTTTTTAAATGTGACAATGTATACATAAACATTATTGCTCGTGACTGTACAATATCGGAATCAGGAACGAGGAAAAACAAAGTCTATTAAGATTTTATTTCAAACTCTGGTTCTCGGGATAGCCTATCAATTAATGCAGCTACTACTCGCGAGATATTGTGTAAAATCACTGAGAAGGTAAAATGGTTTAAACATTTTTTGAGTAACTGTTAGGAACCTTGAGTTTAATCCGCCACAAGTTTTTAACTTGCTAATTCGGTCCGACTCCCAAAAATAATAAGCAGACTCAGTGTGTGGATTTGATTGAAGTACAAGACATAACGCTAAGAAGGCCATATAGAATATAGAGAAGTAGAGTAAAGAACTCGAGTCTTTGAGTCCTATTTTTTGATCTCGGCTGACAAATTTCACGACTCGACTCATTACAGTAAGACTCTAGGACTGAAGAACTTAAGTCTATATGAGCTCTTTTTTAGCGCTCGAGTCGAGTTTCGCTTAAGTTTTTTTTCCGTTTGGAGTCTTCTGCTATAAAGCAGAAGAAAAATGTTACTTTTGCGTAACATATATTTATAGCCAGAACGGTATTTCAAAAATAAGTGTTAACAGAAAAAAACATTTTAATCATCATGAATAATATTTTAATACCATATCTCAAAACAGAACTCGAGCGTACTTTCTGAAACGAGCTTCAAGTCATGTTTAATTTACTTCGAGTTTGAAGAAGACTCGCTCGAGTCTTCGCGAAATGTCTGAACTCGGCTCGATTCGAGACTCCAAGCTTAGGTAGCACACCGAGTCTAGTGAGACTAAAGGACTCGAGTCGTTTACAACTCTGTAGAAGCGTGTAGTGTGAGGCGAGTCCGCACCGATGTTGAGGTGCCCGCAGCGCGCGGCGGCGCCGGCGGGCGCGAGGTTGGCGATGACGACGGTGGGCAGCATGGAGCCCCAGCCGGACTCCACCACCACCACGCCCAGGATCTCGCCCTTCGTCTTCGGCACCACCACTTCCTTCTGCAGTTCCTTCAAATGGACACATTTAATTATTTTCACTCGAACGGGTTATGCTTACACCTGACTTATTTTTCGTCAAGGTTTTAGCAGTTTTGTAGCTCTTGAAAGTTATACTCCCAAGAAGATAAATATTACGACGATCGAGTCATTTTATTTTTTACCTAGGAATGATGAAAGGCGATGATTAAAAAAGGCAATATACGCTCACAGTTACGTGCTAAGTAAATATAAATAACGAATTAAACTTTTAACTACAAATATGGTAAATAAAAAATTATATGATCAGCTGAACATCTTCTTACAGCATAAAAGTTGTTCAGTTATTTATATGAGAATGAAAGTAGTGAACAAAAGGCAAAGTCACTATTATTAGTGAAAAACCTACCAGTCAACTTAACTGCGACTGTGGAAATATAGTCGCAATTAAGTCACATGGTAAATATTTTATTCCAAAAACACTCCTTTCTCCAGTCCCACAAACCCATACAGAGGCCATTTGGTTAACATGGACCTCAGGTCTTGAACCGAGCAGAGCACTTACCAGCAAGGTAATTGCGTACCTTTTTAGCGAACATCTGCAGCTCGTCGCCGAAGATCTCCTGGCTGTTGAGCACCTCCTGGTAGTCCATCTCCTTGACGAAGCTATGATCCTCGATGCCATTGGCCTTCAGGAACTCCATGTACGCCACTTGGAACGCTTGTCCTATAGACTGAGCTATGAATTGAGCCTGGAACAACGATTTTAAGATTACTACCAATGTGCTGTAAATGTTCCTAGCTAGCAAGTATAGACTTGCTTGGAACGGGACGTAATGGCACATACAAGAAATAGTATTAAATTTGTGTCAAACATTAGTACCAAAATCAATTTGACAGCAAACCAAATTAAGCTTAATATTATTACTGTAGTGTAATTACTAAATAGTACTAAAATTATAAACGGGCTCGTTACAGAAAACCGTTAAATTTATTTTATCATAATGTCAACAAGGAATGACGAACGTTTTATTAACAAATTGGAAAGTTACGAATTGACGAACAGATACACTGTTTGTTTCACGCTTTAATTACAATTTTACTTTACATCACGCGTGCTATAAAATGACAAAACATTAACAAATAAATATCTCCAATCAACATTACATTCCAAGTAATGAACAAACTGTATTGCAGCATACTATATTATCACTTTAAACTTACTATTTATCATTTAATATAATTGTAGACGTCCACTCGTATATTGAATGAATGAAATAAAGGATACACATCACCGCGAAACCCAAAATAACTTCTAAAAACAGTAAGAAAATACGAATGCCAGTTTAAATATACAATGACATTTAACTACGAACACTCAAAACGAATTATGGAACAAAGTTCATTATGACAATTGCAATAAAGCATTTAATTGCCTAGTGATCGTTTCGCCGGTTATCTCCTAAGACCAACACACAGAGGGGCTGATAGTACTCAAATGGTTCACAGCTGCTAGGTAGCTAATTAAACACGGTCGTCACGAATGAGCGTTAAATCACACGAATCTTCTGACGACTGTTGTTAATTCGAGACAATGCGCTGTAATGTAAATTAGTATTTTTCTTAGTTTGGAATTTATTTTCTTAGAATTAGATATTTGGTTCTTGCTTATTGAACAAAGGTTATATCAATGTCAAAAATATTATTAAGTAATTAGGTAAAATATTAAAATAATAAGCTAATTAGCGTCACATAATTAGCTTATTATTTTAAAATCCGTTATTAGCTTTAAGATTAAAATTAAAGTTTCTTGTAAAGTTTATTAAGAGCTGTGGATTTTTGCGCAAAATAAAATAAAATGTAAGTAAATAAAATGTACAATGCAAAAGATAATCTATCGCAAAATATTTCCTGCAATACCAAAACCTTTAGAGAATAATAATGTTAATCCCAAAAGAAAGTCGACGATAAGTTTTCAATTGGTCAAGAGTGATCCATACAAAATTCTATGCCGCAAATTCGTGCCTGTGGTGAATTGAGCTGACTCCTTAAAAATACTTGTAAATTTCCAAGAAATTCACTAACCATATCGAACGATGTTATACTAGACCAATAAAAATAATCCACAACAAACTCACCTCTTCACTCTCAAAAACGTGACATATCATCTTAGGCGTACGATTCAGTTTCGGTTGGTCGGAGTCACTTTCATGCGGCACGAATCTCCTCCTCGCCATCAGTACCACCAGGTCTCCGATATCGGCGATGTACGATATGGTCCTCAGCGCATGATCCATCATGATTTCCTTAAGCTCCGTGTTCAGGACCATGATCTTCTCCGTAGATATAAACAGATCTACTTCGGTACTTGGCTGGTTCTCCCCTTCGGGTGCCTGGGGACAAAGCAGAGTCATGTTATGTAAATGCTAAGATCTAGGAGGGCCGCACAGATGGAAATTTGAGCAACGGCGACCAGACTATACTAAAGAAAGTGACCAAAAAACTAAGCAGCCCCATTATAAGACTTTCACTGTAAATATAAATGAAATAATGGTGATACGATTTAAAACTGATTGCTTAGGCTATCATTAATTTTCATAATAGTAACATGCATTATTAGATATTATATATTTATGCCCACTTCCTCACACACACACACACACACACAGCCGACATTTCTTCTGTACCCTAATCACACCACACCATATCTCGTTACTGACAATCGATAGATATCTGTGGGAATCCATCCTTCACTAATAACAAGTATATTGGTCTCCATATGAATGTCCAATATATTTTCCATGCCTACCTAGAACTTTTTGGGCATCTCGTTTTATTTCACATTATTTTTATAAGTATTAATCGGTCTACATAACTTAATACATAATTGAAAGAGAGATAAATAAATCGATCAAGTTTATATTTAAGATTAAATGCCCAATAAGTTATATGGTAATTATGTACTGAGATGCCACGTCTATTTAAAAAAATCCTTAGGGGTAATAACAATTTTAGGAATTTTGATATGAATATTCGAGATATTCAACTTACCAAAGCCTGATTTTCCGAGAGAGCATTGAAAAAAATTTACTTTATTAATACATTTATTCCAGTTTATATATTCGCATATATATTTTCTTATATAAATTAGAATTACACATCAAAATAGTCATAAAATAATATAAATCAACATATACAAATAAATATGTTTAAATACTACTCTACGCTTTAGTTATATAACGCTTATGTAAGAAATTGTAAAAATAAATCCTATTAATAAGTATTATTAGCATTCTAATCTGCTACAACAGGGGTGATATCAGAATAAATTATGGCGCTACTTTGGTATAAATATCGGCAATCTATAATACAATAAGATAATTAAATTGTTACAAACTATGACATAGGTATGTAACAATTTCTAATCGCCATATTACTAGCCAACGGACTGAGCCATTTTAATTTAACATATTTGTGTCAATAGACGGATACTTATTGTGATCTTCAATTTCAAAAAAAATAGATTAACTTTCTGGTCACGTACTCTCTTAACTAAAGTATTCTTCAACGTTCAGTTATTTAATGAAATATTCATATTTCAGAAATTATCATATTTAATTTTTAATTCAAACTTCTTAGTAATTTCAGTACGTAACGTATAGCAATATAGGAAAGTGGCGCCCTCTACTGCCACCCGAATTGCAGCCAAAAACAAAACAGCCAAAACCTTGATCTTAGTGACGGCCTCCTCGACCATGTTCTTTTTGGGACGCCGCTTGCGCCGGCGCGAGTCCTCGTCCACCTCGACCGAGCCCAGGAACGCGAGGCGGAACACCGCCGCCGGCGCCGCGTACACGCCCGAGTACGGCCCTTCGCACGCCCACTGCGCACACCGGCCACGGCTAACCTCCTCGTCGCTCTCACATACCACGCTTGTTTTGCTTTTTTAACTTTTTTTATCGCTTACTTTTTCAGTAAAAAGGTTGGTTATTGTCGCATAGTAATAAATTAGATTTGCATAATCTTTTATGGTTTAATTTTTTCATTAAAAAGGTTGGTTATCATCGCATACTATGTTGGATTTGCTTTTTTCTTTAAAGATAAGTTGGTTAATATCGCATACTATTTTAGTTTTTATTTTTTTACTTTTTTACTGCTACCTTCTTGATTACGGTTAATTACCGTCGTCAAGTGTTTGTTTGTTAATCGGTATTTAGTGCTATTTGTTTTCTCAAGTTCTTTATTTTTGTTATAAGCTATGATTTGTTCATGGCAATAATTTTCTTTCTTTTTTATACACCAATAAAACTAATGTGGTTAGCACATAATTGTACACATAATTGTGCTTACCATATATATACTTTAATTTATTAAATTAATCGATGTCGATTTCCCATCAAAAATAAATAGATACCTGCGGATAATCTTGTTTTGGCCCTCCTTGGTAGTTAGTAAATTGTGACTAGAAGTCGTTAACTTCTTACCGTGTTTTTGTTCTCTATTCAGTCACGAACTTGGAGTGAATAATTTTAGACTTTTGCATATAAGTCATGTTTAATAACGTTTTGAAAAGTTCTCTACTTGTTTGTGATCGAACTCCTTCGAAAGGGCTTGACCGATTTTAATAAATTTTTGTAGGTATGGGAATAGACCGTAAAGTATATATTTGTCACCCTTCTACCCCAACCCCCCACTTTTATGTCGAACGGGGCGACGCACATTACGCGACAGCTAGTATACTCATATAAAAGAAATTTCTAATGAATTTATAAGTAATAAATTAATCTCACTCACGGCATGGTTACATCTTGATCTTTAAAAAATCTTGATTGTTTATTAAACAAAATATTTGTAATCGTATTTAATTCAATTGGATTAAGATATTTTAAATTGGAAGAAAATTTCAATTACTTTTTTGAGAATTTCAAATATACAGCCAGTACTTGCAAGAGGCTACTACGGCGTTGCAAGTAAAAATTTAATTTTGCAAACGCTTCAAGCTTTCCCCTGGAACCGTTGGCGATTTTTCAAGCGGTGACGTCACACTTTGCATTTTCAACCAACAAGATTTGATAGATTCAGCGCAAAAGCAAGCAAAACAACTCGAATACAACACACTCAACGATGGTATGTGAGAAGCGAGCGAGCGAATCCCTCGTTAGTATGAAAGCAGACCTAACATAATAAACCTTATCAGTATTACAACAGGGTTTGATTTCACATGTGCGCAGGCGCTTGTAGTGCGTACCGCTCGAAACGTGTGGCCCCTGAGCCGGTGTGAATCGGAACATATTTCATGCTAAGTAGTGCATACATGAAAGTGCATGGAAATCAAAAATCAAAATGCAGGTTGGACGAGGTGTTCCCATGTTAGGTTCAACATTATCCGCTATTTATCTATATTAAACTTTACAAAGAACGCTTTTTTTAAAGCAAGCTACAAAATTGTTAGTGTCAACGTTCTACCTATAAACGAGATACCCTAATCCAGAAAAGCGTTATTCGTAAATGTTATGAATTTATATTACATTTTGTTTCATCCATGTACTTAAATCTTGTGATAAGAGCGGGCCAAAGCACTTTTACGACTATATTGTTAAAAATAATGTGAACCAACGTACATACCGTATCGAACATGCTGATTTAAACTCTATTAGGTACGGCACAAGGCAGATCTTACCTTATACCTATTCACGGGGTGGATAATATAATGGTAAAAGCATAGCATCAAGCATAACAGTAAGCGACAGAACAAACAGTCCAGAGGAGGCTAGCCGGCCAGTACGGGATCCGACAATCTTCCTGGGTCGGGTCGAGGGGTGAGGAGCACACTGAAAAAAATTCTCTAGTGCCAAGTCAATAAGAGCAAAAACGGTTTGGCGCACAGGTTCGTGGACTGGTAACGTGTAGGCTCTAAAGGCTTCCACCCAGAGCGGCAAATGTATAAATTTAAAAATTTTACATTCCAAATAGAACGGAACAGTCTTATGTTTTTTTTTTTCTAATTCTAGCTTAGGTACAATATAGTCGGGTTGCCTGTGAGTGTGCCGTTTATTTTACCATTTCGACCTAAAAACTTCTAGCTACATGACCAATGATGTAGTAGAATGTTGAATCATATGTTGTCATGTAACTAAACGTTTGTATGTCCAAATCACAAACAAAAAAGGCATTCTCTTGGCTAACCGACTATACCAGTAAATAGGTATACATATACAAAGGACTCAGGATAAACGGGATATCCCACTAGCATTCTCAAAACACTAAACCTAATGAGCATGAAATTACAATAATATGTACAGATCAGATGGTGGGTGTAAGACAAGGTTGCGTGCAGAAGTCGGAAAAGAGATAAAGTGCTTAGTCCAGCGTAAACAGTATTAAAGAAAACCATAGACAATTTTCACCTACATGGTCAATGAAGTAGGAGAAGTAATTTGGTATTTTCTAGAGACCGTTCCAAATATTTATTACATGTAAGTAGTTTATTAATATAGCTTGTACAAATAATTTATACCATAAAATCGAAATTGAAAGGGAAAAACAGCTCGCAGGTTTAAGAAGGCAAGGTATTATTTTTAGTGCCAGAAACGCGATAGCCGTGTAAGACCATAGTGCCATAGACAAAGTGAGAGAGAGAGAGACAAGTAATTTCATGCTCTTATCATAACATCTACGGAAATACACATTTATACCGATTCACACGGGCAAATTTGCCATCGTTTACTGTGTAGGTATTTTATGAGAATGCATGTTACACTGTGTTTGGTTATTAGATGATCTATGATTAGTATTATAAAATTCATAATTTAATATCGTAATAAAAAAAATGTCAAATGTAAATTCATTAGGACTATGGTTTTGTACATAAAAAACCGAATTGAAATTGGAATAAAGTCATTGGCAGCGAATTAATCAAAGATAATATTTTAATTACACAAAATTATGTTTTTTTTTATTACACCTTCCTTCACATTGCAACGATATAACGAACGGGCCAATTTAATTAGAACAAGAATAAAAAGAAGTGACCGCTAGATGTCACTGTACCGAGTTATTCGCGCCAATCGAATAGAGGATATTACGAGAGTACAAATTGACCGAATTATTTGACCGAACAATTAAACGTAATATCGATAAGTGTATTACGGCTCATTCCAAGACTACTCACCTACCGTAACTAATTAGACAAAAGATCAAATATCATTTAATAAAATTACTTAACCATTAGGTACCCTATTTTCGCTACCAAAGACTTTAGCTGCTTCTTAATATTGATCCTAAACGAACGTTACCTTAATCCTGGAGACAGCTTCCTCAGCCTGGAGCATCCTGGTGGCCTTGGTGGGCTGGCCTTCGCATGCCAGCTGCGTAGAGCCCAAGTAGCGGGCGCGGAATAGGACTCCCTCGATCAGCACTGATGGGGTTAAATCTGGAGCAAACGTAAAAATGTTTAATGACAGGGTTAGTTGTGGCTGACAGCTTATTTTTGAATTTGAAAATAATCACCATAGCCAAACAATTTCTTGAGATAATTATTGACTCTTTGGTCGAGTGGTCAGAGACCTGGCCACGAAACCAATGGACGCGGGAAGGGGACCCCAATGGTTTAATTATTTCAGTTCAATTTATTTATTTATTTATTTCAGTTTAATGAAAAGAAAAAAACTATGGTAAAGGATCTTAGCTGCTTATACTATTTGATATTTTCATAATAGTGATTTAAGGACTTGGAAACTTACCAATAAAAGTCCAAGCGCAGCGTAGAAAAAGTCAGTGAATTAGTTGTGATACAAATTACAAATAAATTAAAATAAAATATTAATTCATAAGTACATATATATAACTAACCTTCTTTGTTTTTGGTTTTCTTCTTACCGCCTTCTTTGTCCTGAAAAATGAGATAAAATTATTAGTGCTATCAATTAAATATGATAATGTATTTATATATATTCCTTCATTAATATCCGTTAATATCCGTCTCAAGCTATTCACAAGTATGGTCAAGGAAGCTAAGGTTAGATTTCAACCGCAAAAAATTAAGAGGCACATTAATTCATAGTTTATATGTTATTTATTATAATTATATTTTTATTGCTAAGGTTCATTTGTGACGCGTATTCGTGATATTTAAAGCTTATACCAGACGACTTGCAATCAATTACAGATTTCCGAGCTCATAATCCGCGGACTATTATTTTGATCACCAGATTTCAAATATGGCAACCGTATACTTCCCAATGATAATCATACATGTCACACATAACATCACGCCCGTAATCCCCAAAGGGGTAGGCAAAGTCAAAGGGACAGCGGGCCCCTTTTTAACCACATTCAGCCAAAAATAAAACTGGGATAGGTTAGATGGAAAAATGTGAATAAGTAGTGACATGTGGCTATCTCGTCGCCTATACAATCACACACCCAAAACCCGATAACCATTAGTCGCCTTTTACGACGTGGTAGGCAAGGAACACAGTTGCCACATTCTTTTTAAGTACCAGACTAACATAGGACATACATACATATCACGCTGTAGAAATAAAGGTAAGTACAAACCCGGCCATTGTGCAGCGCTTCATCGTCTTTGTTGTCGACGGCGTCGTGCGCGTGCGGCGGCGAGCGCGCCGACCCCGACACGCTGCCCGCCGGCATCACCGTGCGCGACTTCGGCTTGCGCCATCCCTGTGGACAGAGGATGCGTTTACTCGTCAGCACCAGCCAGAGCCGTCAGTACCAGTCAGATTCGGTTACAAATTGACTTCCGGATTACGCAATGGAACAATCTTAGAGCGGAGTCTGCAACGGTAATCGCAGTTGGGAGGGGTTCGTTGGTCCCGGGCCCCGCCTCTAGAAGTGATATGGCAGAACATCGCGGAGTTTTGGAGTCCCGGATTCATTACGGAGCAGGTGATGGATCGGGGATCTATTGTCAGCAACCCGTTGTGTTCCAGGGAGCGGGCGTAGGTATCAGGAAAGAGTCCCACATATTCAGTTCGCCCTATCAGGCGTAGTGGTATGCGTAAGGCATTTTACGTGGTAAAAATAAGTCACAAATAAACTTATCTTCTTTCTGCACGGTCGGCAATATAAGTAGAGACAATTTTAATAAGCATTGCTAAGAGCATACGAATACGTAATAATAGGTAGGTATATCAACATCCATGCATGCTCAATCAAGAATTGTCAAAGTCGGTAAGTAAAACCCGATTTAACCTGAAACCCTCAAACCACGTAATAAAATATGAGACTAGATATAATTGCAATTTAGTCTTTACTGTACATATATAGGTACTAGTAAAAACTCAATACTAACAATCACTGAAGGCAGTACTAAGGACGCTAGTTTAATGCCCATATTGGAATAAGTTATTGTTGTGTTTATTTTGAATCTGGTACCCTTAAATCTATATATCGCATAATTCTATGATTCATTTCGTTGTGTTTTAGTGACAAACTTATTTTTAGTGTTATTTATTATCATTTATTTACAATACACCTGATTCTATTAAAACACACCTTATTTTTCCTACGTTTTTCCTTTACACATTCCTTATTATTCCCCTCGTTGCTCTGATTCGAGCCGGACTCATCTCCGACCTTTGACTCATCGCTTGAATCAATTCCATCCGTCTCAGCATCAATATCCTTCACGTCACTTTGCACCGTGATGTCTTTGCCATCGACGCATTCTTTAACATCACTTTCAATATTTGTCGATGGCTTTTCACTCAAAATATCATTTTCGTCCGGTTCTAAACACGGTATACGTTCCTCTTCGCACATTTTAATTTGTATGAATTAATTTTGACTACAGACATACTCTATTTAAGAATATAAATAAGACTTATAACATTTACCTACTTAATAGTTAATTTTCATAATTTATGCGGTTTTGGGTCGAGGTAAATTAAGTGTGAAAAAAGTATTTTAATTCATAAAAAGATTACAACTTCTTAAGTCTAAAAATGTATAAAATTACTAATAAAAATACGCCTCTTTGGCTTCAAACTAATTTGTAATCAATAGTTTATTTATATCTCTTGGAAGTACATATTCTTGCCATCATAACACTTAATACACAGACACGTCACTGAATAAAAACAAATTTTAAATTAGCACCTATCTACTAATTATTTTCTACCTAACAGCAAACGTGAATTGACCACATCCTTTCAATAACTTAGTTTTCGCGTGCAAAAGTCAATATTCGTTATCAGTTGGTCACTACTGTACGATAGTACATAGATAAGGACAAAAAACAGAGCCACGTGCGCTCGGTGAATATGTTATATGAATACTGAGTAGTCGTCGAAGCGAACGCCGGCCGCTCGAGATAATGTAAACATTTGTGTCAGAGACTAAAGACGGCACAGTGGCTGAATTAGGGGCGCCAAAAATTTGTGTTTTGTTTGTGAAGCAATTAATTAGTACATTTTAGATTTTTAGTAAAAGTTTCATAAATAGGTTGACCAACAATTATCAAAAAATAGGGTCTTGAAATATGAAACTACTAGTGACCAGGTTATTGTTAAAAAATATTATTGTTTTATAATATACCTACGACATCTTATGTACTTCTTTAAATTATGCAATTAATTGCTTTTAAGTACCTAATACAATTGGAATATAATAAACCTTTATAATACAGTAGACATAAATGTTTTACTCGTTACAAAACTAATAACATTAATAAAAAAAAACAGAATCCTTCATACATAATATCCAGTTTTGAATTCCTCTAAGCATTTTAAGCCGGCTCCGAAATACACCATACAAGTAGGTTCCAATTCCACCGCGCTTACATCACCTAATCTTTGACCGCGAATATATCGGAACAAGGTCCCGCGCATGCGTGGCCGCGCCAACTCGCGCCACACGTAAGTAATTTGTTATTATGGCGCGCATCGCACAGCTGACGATTGCATCATGGCTGACTCAGTTTCACTTGTCGTTTGAGTTGCATTAATTAAAACTATGAACTGTTACAATGCGCGATGGTAATAAGGTACCTGTCTAATGGAACTTTTGGATTGTTTGCATTTTTAGATTAATTGGAATACACAAGATATTTTATTCAAATGTGTTTCAAACAGCTGATGATTGCGTCATGTCTGACAAGGTCATTGGAACTGTATGAACTATTTAAAGGCAGTTCAGTACCTACATACATTCTGTGTGTAAACACAATTGAATATCTCCTGATAGGCAAGGTGACTAAATAATATTGTTTAGTCCGTCATTATAAAAAAATATTGAACACGTATTTTTTATTTATTTGTCAAACAAACATTGACGAAGATACAATGCATTCAAGTTGCGCGTGACGTCACGCTTTCGTAAAATTTTTACTAAATAGTGACGTCGTAAGCCCCCAGTCCAAAACATTGATGCTCTTTATCTTTGTGATTTTTTGGTAATTTGATAAAAAAAATATGTGTCTAGTATTTTTGTGTAATCTAACTGACGGATTAAATATAATTTTAGTTTTTTAGTGCAGTCGTCATCCCTATTGTGTTATTAGAAGCATTTAAGGGTCTTCTATTAAACATTTACAAAAAAAAATACCTATTTGTTACAACGTTTGATTACAAATGTATGCAATCTTATTTTACGTCACCATGGTATCATATTTTTTTCCTACACGCTGAAAATATATAGTGTATACTGATGCGAAACTTTTTAGAACGAGAATAAAGTTCAAAAGTCACACGGGAATATTCAGTACCTATGTACAAGAACGAGAATTTTAATTCGCTGTATAATAAGGTAATACTTATTAGCTTAATAAATTAAAACCTGTTAAATTATTATACAGTTGATTGTACCTATCCATTTATGGCCAGTTCAAGGTTTACCTGTATAGTTATCATGTACATATTACAAATTTTATATGTTTTTCTATATATATATGTAGTGTTAATTATTAGTAAGTCAGTATAGCTATTGTTGTATCATAAACATATCGCCCTTAGAAGTATAAAAGTAAAGTTACTATAATTTCCTGTATAATTTGACTCGAGACCTTAAAAGTTTGAAATTATTTTTTCCACAAATTGTATTTTTCAAGTTAAGTAAGGTACGCTGAGAAATTTCTTTTGTAGTATAAAAAGTAAAAAACAAGAACTTACTTTGTCGTCAAAGAATCCCTGGTCATCGGTCCTTTGCTGACCCAAAAGCCTGTCCGTCTCAAGATCTGTATCAGCCTCGTCTGAAAAATTATATAAATCGATTTGTATAACTGTTTCTGGTCTGCTCTGGTCGGATCGAGTTGTTTTTTTTTTCTTGTAATTATAAATTGTTATTTTCTTATTTTACACCGGGCCCACTTTGAAACATGGTTCAAAGTTAAATATGATTCATACACCTTTGTTAATACTGTTATTGAAGAGAGTAACTATCGAGTTTCTTGCCGGATTCTTCTCGGTAGGCACAATCATATCTCTATTTGACGATTGATAAGTGTATATTGAATCTTTGAAACCTATATACATAAAGAATATTTTGACTTTGTTTTTTTAGAAATATCTAAATATTAAAAAAAAAAATCGCTTTTTTAGTATTGCTGTCCCATAGTTTTTGTTTTTTAGAAAAGTAATTAGCTCACTTGAGAAAATAATTGGTTTCTGATGAAGATATTTTATTTATCAATTAATTTTAATCATAGCGAAATGTAATTACACTTTTTGTATATAACCAATAACTACTATTATGATTAGTTAAATATTGTAATATATATTATTAAGTCTATAAATAATATCAATATTAATCAATCGTACATTAGCACATAAGCCTATGGTTAGATAAATCAATAACGAATACAGCCAATTTAATATTGTAATACTTCAAAAGGTATCAATTTTTTTTATAATAGAATAATCCGATAGTAAGGCTAATAAAATACCAGAATGTAAGCTTTTTAATTCACCTTCATCACCACTGGCTGGTTTGGGTTCCACTGACTCTGTACTCTGTATTGACGCTGGCCTTTTCCTGCAAAAAAAAAAAACAATTCACCTCTTTACACTCCAACGAAATAATACTTTTTTTTTCGACACAAATGCAGACAACATTCAAGAATGCATGCATGTGCCAATTCGTTTTTCAAAATTTGCCTATCCACGCCCAGTGCGATGTGTTGGTTATGTCTAGGCTTTCAGGGTGCCTGTATTGTTTTCTAGGCTGCCCCTCTTGTATACACCCGTCGAAATAACGTTGATCTCTCACCTAGGCGGGTATACATCGTCGAGAGGCTGCGCGTTATGTGGGTGATACCGATCTGGCGTGCGCGGCCTCCGAGGCGAAGCGATGGGCGTAACCGTCCTGAGCACGCCTAACCTAAAACTAGATCAAAAGAAAGCTTTTACCTGCGCGAATGAGTGTCATCGTGTTGGAGGTACACGCCAGGCGTGTACGGCGCGTTGCCGCAGCGAGCGGTCTCCGCGCGACACAACGCAGTTAACTCACAAAAACTAAATTCGCACCTATGCAGGAAACACTCACTGTTGTGAAAGGAAGCACGCGCGTGGCGTGAGAAACTAGTTCAATAGATATCATACCTGCGCGTTAATTTTGATTCAGGACGGTATAAGGCGCTATAGCATGTATGCAACTAATAAGTAGATTTTCCCCTTATAAGTACATTCCGATTTAACCTGAAACCCTAAAACGATATCTAAGAGATTTTGAAATGAGCAAAACCTATTCGAACCTAGGTGAGGATACTATTAGTATTAATGGCAAGCATAGTACACGTGAGGCGTGTGCCGACAACGACACACAGCACGTGTGCATATTTTACTATACTATTTACAAATAAATGATATAGGTATACTTTATAGAGATAGAGATAGAAAACCTCCTCTTTTTTTGAATCGGTTAAAATGAGGTTTAAGCAAACTCACTAGTTAATTATGGTAAGTATTGTGAGACAAATCAACATTCCCGCAATGCAGTAGGATTTTAGACGCATTTTTGGCATATAAAAAAGAACACGCCCACTTCTTGAATTTTAAGTCTTTTAATTAAGACTGCTGTAAGTGTACATATACTCAAATGAG